>OY987304.1:21560068-22160068 GCA_963920635.1 Pseudeuparius sepicola
AATGTCTGACACGTAATAAAAAAAATTACGTATCTGTTCTTAATTAAAACGCAATTATCACGGGTGCCTTGTTAGCGCGGCATCCGCAACTAACCAACATACTAATTGTTGCCTGTCAGATAATCGGAAGTATAGTTTATCTATTATAATAGTTTTTCTTTCGTCGAAGAAAAATTATAATACAAAACTCGAGTTGTAAGCTTATTACATACTCGTGGAATTCGCCGCTGCGCAGCTCGTGCGCAACTTTTCCACTCATACGTAATGAGCTGTTTACAACTCTCGCTATGTAATATACCTACTATAATGTGTTAGTTCTAGTTTCATTGCAACCTTATTAGTTTTTGTGTAATCCTGTTTTAAAATGCAATTTTCTACCACAAAAGTTATATAAAACATATTAAATATATATATCGTTGTAATCAGAATGAAGCGTAGAATCTAAAAATTCAATAACATACAGGGTGTTCCATTTAAAAAACACAAGTTAGGTCTCTATCTTGAAAACACGACGTTCGATTTTCTTTCTGAAAACGGCATTGGAAAGTTGAGAAAATTTTCTAAAACTTTCATATAAAACACTTTTTCCTCTGGTCAAAAATAAGAAAGTTAAGGGGGTCTCCAATATTTCGTGAACACCCTGTACCTGTGAGATTTGACATTTACAGAGATAGAGATAGAATGTCAAACTATCTCTACCTCCGTAAATGTCAAATCTCACCATATACTATACAGCTATTTGATTTGCACTGCGCCCTGGCCGCGCTATTTCGGCCCACGATTCAGAATATTCACAAATAGGCATTTGTATTATTTGCGGCGTGGCGGCTGCGGCGACCTTCAAATGTGATTCATTACTCCATCCTTTTTTATTTGCCATGTCGCGCTTTCTCACTTATTACTCTGCCGGTAAAAGCACCACAGCTACTACTAAGGAAGCGACCCTTGTAGTGTAGTCAGGCTCCAAACCCTATAGTTGACTATGGCAATTCCCTCGTGCGTCGAAGAAAACTGTCGCAAATTGTAATGTACCACGCCACCGTTCATGAAATTAATAAGTGAAATTCACCCATTTATGGTAGCTAACTCAAACCTACCTAAACATTGGTTCTAGCAAATTTCTAGAAATTGATGCAAGCTCTACAGAGAAAACAATGGAAACTAAAAGGAAATGGGGCCCTGGGGGCTTCAGGCCAACAAAGATGCGACGAAAAATGCCTCTAAATTAATCACAAAAATTATAAAACTGTGAGTAGAATACCCAAACTTAAAATTTATCTGCTAAATCTTTGAGTAGGTTAGAAAATAGTGCCGACATATTCATTGAAAGCTGATATAACAACTTTAGAGGCATTTTTCGTTACATTATTATAAATATCGTAGAGCAAAAATCGAGGCTAAAACTTAGTAGGAGCCTCTATTCTATATGTTCTACCTCCTTAAATGAAAAAAAAAATAGGGGAAAAGGTTGCTAGATTTGTCCATCAGAATAACGGGTTACTAGGTTTTTCCAACAAAATGTATTAAAATTTGCATTTTACTAGGATTTTCCATGTAGAATAAATCCACCAATTTTGCGTTTAAAAATATGAAAAAAATAGCTAAAGAGAATCACAAGACCTTTCATAAAATCGATACTAAGCAAAAACCTAGTAAAGTATTTCACTAGGTTTTTCCTTTTCGCGGGAGATCGTTGCATTATCTTTGTGTTAAAAATACAAATGCTTACCCTATTGAGAATTTTCTTAGCTTGATTATTGTGGTGTATTCCACCAACGCAGTGTATAGACAGTTGAAATCGGCTGGTAGTCAGATAAATATTGAAAAAGTAATATTCGCGCGTTCCGCAAGATATCACATACTCGTATAAATGTAGTTGAGTTCTGAATAAATAGTTGATTCGACCAAGAATTACTATTCTATTCCCTGTCCTTCCGGACACAACATTTTTTGGCGACGAGGATGGGATAGCGCGTGTTTGCCAAGGAAACTGTTTAAATGTCCATGTATTTGATTGAAAACCTGTGTTGACAACGTCAAGCAGTACAAAATGGCGGCGATTGGTTCTATTGAACATTTTAACCCTAACGAACCCAACGGCTGGGAGTCCTATAACGAAAGGATCGAATTCTTTCTAGCAGCCAACGCAATTACCGGCGATGATAAGCAAAAAGCCGTTTTTCTTAGTATGTACTTGCGGCCCAACAACATACGCAATTTTGCGGTCTCTCTTAGCACCGACCAAGGTGAAAGACAAGTCCTACAAGGAGATAATAGAAGTTCTTACAGAGCACTTTGCACCTAGAACCTTAGAAATGGCTTGCCATTTTATGTTCCACCATCGTGATCAACTTCCCGGAGAAGCAATTGCGGTTTTCATTAAAGAACTTAGGCATTTGGCAGAAAGCTGTGGTTTTGGTTTGTCTCTAGAGGCAATGCTTCGTGACAGAATTGTATGTGGTGTGCGCGATGACACGTTACAAAGAAGACTTCTTGCAGAGAAGGATATTACCTTTACGAAAGCCCAGGATATTTGTTTAGCTCATGAAGCAGCGACTCGAAGTTTATCTATGTTGAGGGAACAGACAAGTTCAATGGACATTTCGACAGGCGAAATAAAATTTGTCGGCAAGGAATTCAAGATATATGTATATCGGAAACAAATTTGCTTTCGTTGTGAAGGTAATCATGCCCCAGGTACATGTGAGTTTAAGGATACAAAATGTGCATTCTGCAAGAAAATAGGACACTAGGACACACAAATACAGCTTGTTTTTCAAAAGAACATGCAAATCAACACAGAAATCAATTTAGAAACCAGCGAGGAAAAGTGCATAGCCAGGAGGCCGAAGACGCATACGTTGACAATGACAGTCAAAACTATGGTTTGCCCATGAATAACCTAACAATCAACGACACAAGCAGCAGAACAATGGTGAAGGTGTTTTTAGACAACAATCCAGTCGACATGGAGGGTAGATTCTGGTGCTGCATATTCTGTGATCGGACGGTCAACTTACAAGAAGGTTTTTGATGATTACCAAGATGGGGTGATTCCTATCCTGGGATATGTGGACCTCCAGGTAACCTTCAATCAGCACAAGGCTCGCTTGCCCTTAGCAGTGGCCGAGGCCAACAGAGCAAGTCTGTTCAGTAGGAATTGGTTTCGGGCACTAGGTATCTACATTGGGCAGGTAAGCATGGTAAATTCTTATGCGGACTATGCCTGCAAATTTCCAGCTGTCTTCAGTGAGAAACGCGGAATGTTAAAGGGTCCGCCTGTTTCGTTGGATATAGACAATAGCATAAAACCGATCCCGAAGAAGGTTAGGAAAGTGCTGTTCGCTTTAAAAAAACGGGTCAATTTCGAACTTGATAGACTAATTTCTCAGGGCGTACTGGAACCAGTTTCACACCCATGTTGGTGTATCGTTGTTGTCGCCAAAAACAACAATAAGGTAAGAATCTGCGGAGATTATCGGAGTACTTTAAATCAAGCGCTCCGTGTAGAACGGTATCCAGTTCGGTGCGTCAAAGACATACTAGCTGCCCTAGCAGGGGGAAAAATTTTCGCGAAATTAGATATGGTGTTCTAGAATTTAATAAATCTTCCCCATAAAATATTTAGTACGGGCCAAATGTAAATAGTAACGCTAGTGTAGTTGGGCTTCCCCCTCTCCCAAGGTGCAGGTGTTCGGCCGCCAGCCGGTCTGCTGCGAAAAAAGTCGGGAAGTAGCCAGTCAAGCCGAGCAATTCAAGGACAAACAAATACTTCGAAAACAATGGCACAAGCTTATTTACAACTAACAGTGGATAAGACAGTGCCAAAGCTCAGACAATCATAACGCACCGCGGTGCATTCTAATGCAACAGACTTAAGTTTGGTGTATCAGTGGCGCCGCAAATTTTTCAAAAATTTATTGATACTCGTTTGGCAGGTATACCCGGCGTATTACCTTACTATGATGATATTCTGATTGTCGGACAATCAGACAGTGATTTACAAACAAAAATTCGTGAAATTTTGCGACGTTTTCAAGAAGATGGCCTCCGTCTTAAAAAGAAGAAATGTATTTTTCGCGCTGAGTCCATACAATTTTTAGGTTTTCAGATATCATCTTCAGGGATTAGGCCTACTAAAGACAAAGTTGCCGCAATTTGTGATGCGCCTGCGCCTAGTTACAAAAATGAACTACAAGCGTTCTTAGGTCTTGTTAACTTTTACCACGTATTTTTAAAAGATAAAGCTACTCTAGCTAAACCTTTGCATAAATTATTGCATAAAAATGAACTTTTCCAGTGGCGTGCTAGCCAGCAACGTTCTTTTGAAAAATTAAAAGACATTTTAGCTAACGAACTAGTGTTAGGACATTATGACGAATTAAAACCTCTAATATTAACTTGTGACGAAAGTCCTTACGGTGCGGGCTGTGTTCTTAGTCAACCTAATGACGCAGGAATAGAAGTTCCAGTAGCTTACCATAGTCGAATTTTGGCTGCATCGGAAAGAAATTTCGCTTAACTGGACCGTGAAGCTTTGGAAATAATAATTGGAGTAAAGAAGTTCCACGATTATGTTTACGGATGTCATTTTGTCATACGCACAGACCATAAACCTTTGTTAGGTATTTTAAGCTATAACAGACCCATGTCTGAAGTACTTTCTCCAAGAATGCTTCGTTGGACTATTATTTTAAATGCTTACAATTATGTTCTAGACACCCCAGTACACCCCAGGTAAAACAATTGGCAACGCTGATGCATTAAGCAGACTACCACTAAAGGTCAACGCTCAAGAAGCTCCACCATCGGATAATGTGTTATTAATTGAATTAATGTGTTATTAATTGAATGCATGTTCTAGAGTACATCCCAGGCTAAAGAAATTGCTGCTGAGACTTCCAAAGATCAGATTTTAGTTACTGTCCTACAGTGGGCACGTAGAGGTTGGCCTAGAGATCTGAAAGAATGGTCCAATGAATATCAACCTTACCTACGGAGACAGACAGAAATAACCACCTATCAACATAGACGTAACTAGAGGGGGGCTAGGGGGCTTAGCCCCCCCTACATTTCCATTAGCCCTCCCTAAAATGTAAAGGATGTGCGAAGATATGCTTCTCATAAACAGAATAGATCTAACATTCTGACAACGCAACGTTACGCAACACGGCGAACACCGCACGCGCTTTTTTAAATTCACCAGTTTCGACGAATCGCTTGCTCTTGCGGAATATTGCGCCTTGTGCCCCCACAAAATCCGACTGAAATTTAAACGCGCAAGCGAGAGCGAACACACCGTGCCTGCTGCCGAGAGAAAGTCAGACGAGACGGGCGTCGGAGAATGTACTTTTGCTGTGCCAGACTCCAGACTTTTATTTTGTTATTCATCCAGTGTATTGTTGTTTCGTTATAATATGATTCAAAATTACCAGTAGATAGACCTATACATTATTTTTTGAAGCCTTAAAATTAACGTTTTTGGGTGTGGCACCTCAAGGGTGGTACAGGGTGATCCAATCAGTAACGTATTTAGAAGGGCGGGACCGAACCCATTTCGGAATTTGAAAATATTCACTCCAGCTTGTAAATTTGAAGATATTGGGATTTCCCAAGACTAATTTTATGTAATTTTTCTTCAAATTTTTAAAAAATTTCGCCTGCGGCGCATTTTTTAGAATTATTTTAAATGCCCTTGTTTAAAAAAAAGACACAAAAATTGTCCCTCCACCACTCGAAATTAATTCCTATATACGTCACAGAAGTGATCCAAACTCGTAGCCCCGGCCTACCATTTTACAGAATGACATGTAAAAAATATACCTTTGTAAGTAGCGTACACCGAAAAAATTTCTTCTTAATGGATTAAATAATTCCTTGTCGGGGCCCCCCCTAAAAATACGACCTAGTTACGTCTATGCCTATCAAGATTGCTTATTGTGGAGCACCAGGGTGATAGTCCCACCAGGAGGAAGGAAAAGAGTATTGATGTTCTTCATACCGCTCATCCCGGTATTGTCAAAATGAAATCACTTGCTAGATCATACTGCTGGTGGCCAAATTTAGATACCGAAATTGAAAATAGAGTCAATTCCTGTCCAGAATGTCAAGAAACATGCCAAAGAAAGCTCCAGTACATCCATGGGAGTGGTCTAGAGCCCCTTGGACTCGTCTGCACATCGATTTTGCGGGACCAACTGGAGGGCAGTATTTCCTGATAATCATCGACTCGCATTCTAAGTGGTTAGAAGTGAGAAGAGTTTCCAGTACTTCATCAGCTGCTACCATAAAAATATTGCGAGAGCTTTTCGCTACTCACGGTATACCAGATGTAATTGTTTCAGATAATGGCACAGCATTCACTTCGAGCGAATTCCAAGTACATAGTAGTAACGGTCAGGCCGAGAGCATGATTCAAAATGTTTTTCGTATAAATAGCTACTGCCTATTTTTAAATTAATCGTATGTTCTAAATCGTGCTAACTAATACAACATTAATTTACGGATAAATAATGCAATATCCCAATAGAAAAACCCTCGGAAAAACCCGCCTCTCAACTTAAAATTCAAATCATCCGCTCCGCGTGACGTCTTGCGCAGAGTCGGGCAAAATTGTGACACCGATGTGTCATACCTTCTTTTCTTTGTATCATGCTCATAACCACTGAATATGGTATATGGAATATGGCCAGCGACAGATTTTTTGTGACAATTCGCGCAAAGTTGAAAACCCGTTTACTTCTTAATTAGTACCCCGGAAATGCGAATTTTACTTTTCTGGCTAGCTTTTAGCGGTGCAACGTTCCGCTACAGGGCTTCAAAAACTGCAGAAAAGAATAAAAAATGTCTAAATCGAGCAAAGCCAAACCTTGTTTAATTTGGTTATGTGGACCGTAAAAAAAAAAACTTTTCTGGCATCATTCCGATGGTGCAAAAGCTTTCTGTTTAACCAACAAACACTGCAGAATGGAATCTAAAATGTCCGAGTCGAGCAAAGGTAAACCTTGTTCTATATGTTTATTTACACCATAAATAATTTAAAAAAACTTTTCTTGCATAATTCTAATGGGGGAAAAGTTGTCTGGCAAGCGATTAAAAGTAGTGCGCGCGATGCCTGTTGGCTGCGGGCGCGCCTATGGAACTTCACGCAAATCCTGGCTGCATAACTATTTTCGCATGTTTTTTGCAAACTCTATAGTAGGTAGGTATGTTTTATGGATTTGCACTTTCTTGGTTTATCAATGTAACATGGAATCTTATATTTTTCAAGTAATTAAAGTGTAAATTTCAATATACAGGGTGTCCGGTAAGTTCGGGGAAATCTCTCGCCAGCGTGTTGGTGACGTCAAAATATACCTGGTGTTTCATATATTTTTTTCCCCTAAAGTACTCCGTAACAGAACTACAGGGTCCCAAAGGGGTACTCACTGCTTTACATTTTTTGATTTAACTTTTGAACGCCCTTGTATATTTTGATGAAATTTTGGAATTTTGCATAGACGGTAAAAACCAATTACCTCATATTTGAATCATGCTTGGACAATGCCGTGGAAGTCAGGAACGGACTTCACGCAATACCCATGGGCTCAAAATTTTGACTGGTATAAATTTAAAAAGCCGAAAACAAATTTTTTTAAAGCCTTGAACATTTCTCTTCAAAAAAGGTACTCTTTATTCGTTTCGAAAAAGTCAACCGTTTTCATGGAAAAATCGCTTTTTTGAAATCCGTAACTTAAGATGCAATAATGGAAACTACCAGAATTTAGTGTTTTCACCTGACGGATAACAACAATTACGTGTGACAAGATTTGTCAATAATTTTTATTAGCAATGGAGCATTTTTATACTTATGCCGAATATGCAGACATGCATTTAATTTATGGACAAGCACACTGCAATTCTCTGGAGGCAAGCAGAATTTATGCTCAAAGATTTCCAAATCGCAATTTGCCAAATCGAAAAACATTTGTGAGAGTTGATCGTCGTTTAAGAGAAACAGGTAGTAAACAAACCGAGTTTAGAATGTCTTAAATCAGTCTCCTAAAATGTACATTAGGTAGTTTTTTACCTCGTCGTGGTGGGGAAGGGCCGCAAAGGAGAGCAAGAAATCAAAACTTAGAAGAGCACATATTGGATGAAATATCCGAAAACCCTTCTAATAGCGTTCGTAAGCTTGCAGCTCAGTTAAATACCACAAAGGGGGTTGTTCATGAAACATTGCGAGAACAGCTACTTTATCCTTATCACGTCCAAAAAGTGCATGCAATGTCTCCGAATGATTATCGTCCACGGCTTAACTATGCAAACTGGTTTTTGCAACAATTTATAGGCGATCCGAGTTTCACAGAAATTGTTTTATTTAGCGACGAAGCTGGCTTCACGAGAGACGGTATTACCAACAGTCGAAATCTGCACATTTGGCATGACGAAAACCCTCACGCCATAGTTCAGATCAAGCACCAACAAAGATTTCTGGTTAATGTTTGGGCAGGGATAATTGGGAATAATTTGATTGGTCCTTTTGTTTTGGATGAACGTTTGAATGGAGCTCTGTATTTACATTTTTTACAAAATAATTTAAATGATTTACTGGAAAATGTGCCCTTACAAATAAGGAATCAAATGTGGTTTATGCACGATGGCGCTCCCCCACATTATTCCCGGGAGGTACGTCTCTACTTAACCCAGCACTTTGACAATCGTTGGATAGGCCGAGGAGGACCTGTTTTGTGGCCACCTAGGTCTCCTGACCTCAATCCGTTAGATTTTTTTTTCTGGGGTCATCTCAAGGGACTAGTATATTCAACTCCTGTAAATACCAGGGAAGAGTTATTGGAAAGAATATTTCACTATTCTGATCAAATTCGAAATGATCCTGAAATGCTGTTTAGGGTGCAGCAAGAAAAAATTCGCAGGATAAGAAAATGTATTCGGGTAGAAGGAGCTCACTTTGAACATTTGCCCGACTAAACGAAACATTTTCTTTATAACCAAACTTTATTAAACTATTTTTAAACAGTTTCATTGTTTTTTTTCATTTTCTCGATATTAATGCCTCCTGAAAATTGCAGTGTGCTAATAAAAATTATTGACAAATCTTGTCACACGTAATTGTTGTTATCCGTCAGGTGAAAACACTAAATTCTGGTAGTTTCCATTATTGCATCTTAAGTTACGGATTTCAAAAAAGCGATTTTTCCATGAAAACGGTTGACTTTTTCGAAACGAATAAAGAGTACCTTTTTTGAAGAGAAATGTTCAAGGCTTTAAAAAAAATTGTTTTCGGCTTTTTAAATTTATACCAGTCAAAATTTTGAGCCCATGGGTATTGCGTGAAGTCCGTTCCTGACTTCCACGGCATTGTCCAAGCATGATTCAAATATGAGGTAATTGGTTTTTACCGTCTATGCAAAATTCCAAAATTTCATCAAAATATACAAGGGCGTTCAAAAGTTAAATCAAAAAATGTAAAGCAGTGAGTACCCCTTTGGGACCCTGTAGTTCTGTTACGGAGTACTTTAGGGGAAAAAAATATATGAAACACCAGGTATATTTTGACGTCACCAACACGCTGGCGAGAGATTTCCCCGAACTTACCGGACACCCTGTATAGCGCAATATTTTAAACAATGATTATTTTTGTTTTCGAAATCGAGTTTTTTCGTTTTTTTGCATTTTCTGAGAAAATTTTCCATAATAACGTATATTTTTTTACACAATCAGAGAGTAAAGGTTTCAACGAACAAAAAGCGCAACGACTTTTTTAAAAAGCAGCTTTTTTGACGTGGGTATTTTCGATTAAAAATGAGGTTACTTTCTCGGTTTAAAATAAAAATAAGGGGTAAAAATAAATATATTGATTCGAAAAAATTACAGCGTATTTGGGACGTAAGACGGTAAATTTCCACCAAATTTCGGGGAATTTTTTTTGTGAGAGATAAAAATTAAAAACCAAAAAATCGGTTAGGTATTTAGATTTTCCGCGGATATTTTGAGGTTATGTGAAAAAAGTGTAAATACAAAAGTTGTAGATCTTTTTATTACGTACAACTTTTCCATTTAATTTTTTTTAAAGGAGTTGTAGTTTAGCCGAAAATCGTGATAAACCGTTTTCCAACCCCTAAAAGTTCACCCCCTTCCACCCCGTACCCCAAATCCCCGTAAATTATTTTCTCTGATATTTTTCCAATGAGTGTCATGCTGTTCTAGATTTTTTTGGTCTCAAAAATTATCTACCCTGGCCTATAACGTAAAGAATTACCTGTAATTTTCCCAAACAACAAAGAGATGGATTGAGGCTTTTATGGCCGAAAATTTATAATGAATTTAAACACGGGTAAGTCTATAGTATCATTATCCTAGAAAATGATGATTGTGTAATATTTCTTAATTATGTGTTAATAATTTCGATTTTTAATGTTTAAATAAAAGAAACAGAATGTATTCACCTTGAGACATCTTGGTGTATATGTGGTTGCCTAGCTCAGTATAAACGAGTCAAATTTCTGTTTAAAAATAAAAGGTAGCCATGCATTTGTCGAATAAGCGTCACCGTTGCAGTCGGCATCGTGTGCATCTAGTGTTTTGTCGATTTAGTGTATTGAGTTTTTGCATTACATACTTATATACTGTAAAATGTCTTAATTGGAAAGATGCCTAAACAAAGTTGTTTTTGTGTATTTTGTGGCAAGAAAACAGCACAGATAGATTTAAGAGATTTTACTAAGAAAACTTTGCAAACTTGTAAAACGATTCTTGTTGCCAGAAAAAAATTTAATATTCAGTATAGCGACGTCGTTTTGCCAGAGAATCTTAATGACGTACAAAAGTTTCATCAAAAGTGCTACAAGAATTTTACTGCTCTAGGAAAAAAATATCGGGATGAAGAGGTAGAGGTAGCAAAAGAGGCTGATGCATCCATATCTTTATTTTTATAACTTTGTTTAGGCATCTTTCCAATTAAGACATTTTACAGTATATAAGAATGTAATGCAAAAACTCAATACACTAAATCGACAAAACGCTAGATGCCACGATGCCGACTGCAACGGTGACGCTTATTCGACAAATGCATGGCTACCTTTTATTTTTAAACGGAAATTTGACTCGTTTATACTGAGCTAGGCAACCACATATACACCAAGATGTCTCAAGGTGAATACATTCTGTTTCTTTTATTTAAACATTAAAAATCGAAATTATTAACACATAATTAAGAAATATTACACAATCATCATTTTCTAGGATAATGATACTATAGACTTACCCATATTTAAATTCATTATAAATTTTCGGCCATAAAAGCCTCAATCCATCTCTCTGTTGTTTGGGAAACTACAGGTAATACTTTACGTTATAGGCCAGGGTAGATAATTTTTGAGACCAAAAAATCTAGAACAGCATGACACTCATTGGAAAAATAACAGGGAAAATAATTTACAGCAATTTGAGGTACGGGCTTGGAAGGGGATGAACTTTTAGGGGTTGGAAAACGGTTTATCACGATTTTCGGCTAAACTACAACTCCTATAAAAAAAAATTAAATGGAAAAGTTGTAGGTAATAAAAAGATCTACAACTTTTGTAGTTACACTTTTTTCACATAACCTCAAAATATCCGTGGAAAATCTAAATAACCGATTTTTTGGTTTTTAATTTTTATCTCTGACAAAAAAAAATTCCCCGAAATTTGGTGGAAATTTACCGTCTTACGTCCCAAATACGCTGTAATTTTTTCGAATCAATATATTTATTTTTACCCCTTATTTTTATTTTAAACCGAGAAAGTAACCTCATTTTTAATCGGAAATGCCCACGTCAAAAAAGCTGCTTTTTAAAAAAGTCGGTGCGCTTTTTGTTCGTTGAAACCTTTACTCTCTGATTGTGTAAAAAAATATACGTTACTATGGAAAATTTTCTCAGAAAATGCAAGAAAACGAAAAAACTCGATTACGAAAAAAAAAATTTTAATCACTGTTTAAAATATTGCGCTATTTATTGAAATTTAGACTTTAATTAAGTACTTGGAAAATATAAGATTCCATGTTGCATTGATAAACCAAGAAAGTGCATATCAATGAAACATATAGAGTTTGCAGACATGCGAAAATAGTTATGCAGCCAGGATTTGCGTGAAGTTCCATAGGCGCGCTCGCGACCGACAGGCATCGCGCGCACTACTTTTAATCGCTTGCCAGACAACTCTTTCTCCAGTAGAATTATGCCAGAAAAGTTTTTTTTAATTATTTATGGTGTAAATAAACATCTAAAACATGGTGTACCTTTGCTCGACTCAGACATTTTAGATTCCATTCTGCAGTGTTCGTTGGTAAACAGAAAGCTTTTGCAGCATCGGAACGATGCCAAAAAAGTTTTTTATGGCTATTTACGGTCTACATAACCAGATTAAAGAAGGTTTGGCTTTGCTCGATTTAGACATTTTTTATTCTTTTTTGCAATTTTTGAAGCACTGTAGCGGAACGTTGCACCGCTAAAAGCTAGCCAGAAAAGCAAAATTCGCATTTCCGGGGTACAAATTAAGAAATAAATGGGGTTTTCAACTTTGCATCAAATCGTCACCAATATCTGTCGCTGGCTCCCGTACTATGGCCCTATAACCTATAACAAGCGGCCAACAATGAAATTATGACCTCATGCTTGAGTGTCGGTCCAGAGCAGGTTATACTTTCATTTTGTCAACAGTGTTGACAATACCCTATAATTTGCACTTTGGGAAACGTGTACAAGTTTTCTGCCCTAAAGGGTAGAACTTTTTCATAGCATGACTAGCTTAAATATTAATAATAAAAAGAATAATATTGAATGCATCTACCTATCAACAACATGGCTTAATATTTGTAGTAGTCATGAGAAGTTTGGAGGCAGAAATAGACTTACCCAAAGAATAGATCACTATCCATTTCGCCCATTAATGAGCCAAAAATTGACATCGACATTTCTTTTTCAAAGGCTTGTTTTATCTAGAGGAATTTTCTGTCAAGTACAGAAGAACCACAAGAGTTGCTGGAGAACTACTTGAAAAAGCAGTAGTTACAAGTTACAATAATCTACAATAATGTTCTTATAGTTCTTGTAAAGATAAATAAAACATTAGGTAGCCAGTTTTAGTTAAAATATACAATACACAAAACAGCCAAACGCCCACAGAAGCAGGTTAGACAACGGAAACGTTAACCATTAATCACAAAATATTAGGTTTTCATAAAGGTACTTAAACTCTTAACCACAACCAGAGATAGGTTTGTAAAGCATAATTAGGGGAAATAGCCCGCGCATCTTTACAGCGCAGCCGATTTCGCCATATTTTCAGTTAAGGTATAGGTAGGGATATTTATTAGTAGGGTTGTTGCAATAAAAAATATTATCATCAGATTTAAATTGGTTTCGCATAGTAGTAATGAATCTGGGGTAAAGAAAAAACCATGTAGAATATTACCTCATAGGCTTGCAAGCAAATTTTTAATAGTGAAATTAAAGCAGTGTAATATAATAATTTTAATGATATTTTAAGTATAGGTATTCTCCCGAAAGAACTTACGTATATTCTCCCGAAAGAACTTAGGCACCAAAGATAGGTAATTGTACTTATCAAATTATAAAAAAAACTTGATTATCTAGTTTGTTGTAGCATTATTTATTTTATTTATTACGGGGCACGGACACGGGCAAATAAATCATCATGATTTAAAATAATAAAAAACTTAAATTAATCCACCTAATCTATCTAATAAAAAAGTAAACAAATCTATTGGAAAATCCTTAGCCAGAAAAAAAGATATTCCCTCACGTCCCTCTCTTGGAAAATTCTTACAGCCTTTCACAAAACACGACATAACGCTAAAATCAATCGAAATCACTTCGAAAACTCTAAATAAAAACAGGTAAGCACTCCGCAGTGACACCAGCCGGTAAAATGTCAAAAGTGTCTTCAAAATGGCCGTTTCTGCTGTAGCGGTGGAATGATGCGCAGCAGGGCAAAACGTGTTCTCCACTCCTCCATTTCTCTTGTCTTGAGACCCGTAAAGTAAGAATGTTACCCACTACCGTAGAGAGAGAGAGCAGAGAGAGAGAGAGCGAACGCTGACGTCACAGGAACGCTGTCAGATGATGGGATTAGCGTTCCCCAAGAACGGTGTGTGTCTACTGTTCTTGGGCGTTCCCTTGCCCTTGCCGACGATTATTGCCAGTATTCCCAAGACGTCATCCACAACGCCCTCTCTCAACAGAGGCAACCTTCTTACTTTACAGATCTTGAGCAATGCCAAGGTTATTACGAAGAGGAGGTTTGGGCATTCATTGACCGGACGGGGAAGCTGGGAGAGGTGAGAGCAGCAAGGAGACATATTTGATCTCTATGAAGGGGACGAACTGGGCCAATAGATTGGTAGCATTGTCGCATGAAATTCGTGATTTAGTAAATCACTATGCATTTTTAGTAGGGGAGTCAGTGGCGTGCGGCGTGTTTTACCCTTTTCATTCGATTTTCTCTTTGTTATATTATCAATATTGCAAAGAAAAAGCTGTGCCTGGTGGTACCAATTGTGCACTAACTACCTGCTTAAATAATACGAAATACACAGTCAGTCCACCGAGGGCCTCTATTTTTGAAATATTTATACATATAGAAGAAGTAAAAAAAATGGTGGGGGGGGGGGGGGTGCAAGGCATTCATTACATTTAATTGAGTTACTAAGTAGAACCTAAATAAAATAATTTTTATTACTTTATAAAATAATTTCCAGTGGGCTTATTTCACCGTGCGCATCTATCCCTGTGTGCATATTTCACCGTGGTCATTTATCCGTGCGAGCATATTTCGCTGTGCGCTTTTTACCTGTGCGTATATTTCCTCTGTGGGCATTTTTCCGTGTGGGCATATTTCGCCGTGGACTTTTTTTGTGCGCATATATACAAGTGCGCTTTTTTCTGTGAGCATATTTCGCTTGGGCTTTTTTCGTTTGGGGTTATTTCAGGGATTCAAATATCATATATATTATCTACTATATCATTTACTTCAAAGCAAATGTATTTGAAACTGGTTGGGTATGTCCCTATATAGTCTCCACATCTAAAGTCTATCCAAGTTACAGAGGCAGTGGATCAAAACATTGGCCACCACGTGACCTATATATTCATCTCTTATTGGTCTGGCCGTCATAAAATGTCAAGTGTTTACTCGGCGAGCAGAATGCAGGGCCGGCTCTTCCCTCAGTCGAGTTTCCTGCATATTTTAGATCGGATCGCGAGCAGTATATTATTCTGTAAATTTATTTTGCTAGTTCATTTAAGGAAATTTATAAAGATCCTCGAAAGGTAAAAACACAATTTTTGGAACTTCTAAAAGAATTAGTTCAGAGTTACAAGCCACTGGGAATCTCATATTAGTCAGACCCTGGTAATCGATCGCAATGCGGTCATGTGACTTTGTTTATATTTACTGCCGCTGTAACTTGGATAGACTTTAGGTACATGCAAAGGAAACCGCTGTTACTGTTGAAAAACTATTTGCAATTTGATCTTGAAGACTATTTTAATTTACCAGACTTCATTATGAATTATTGGCAACGCTGTTAAACTTTAACTAGTAAATAAATAATATAGTATAAAAAGTGCTACTCCTTACAAACATTTCAATCTACACATGCCATTTCTATGTTTTTTATTTTTCTGAGGCATACAAACCTTCTAATCATAATAACTTTGGAGCAATAATGTTGCATTCAGATTTACCACAAAACAGCCAGAGTGAGGTGGAGGGTGTAGGACGTGTACAAGAACGTTAAACCAGACAGGATAGCTCAATCTTGCGAATCTGTCCGCCGAGCCGCCCGACGTGATGACGTCACAGTTAGACGTACTGCATAAACTCGCACCACGAAACACCCAATCGCGCGCCTTCAGAAAGCGACTTGTGCTTTTTTTTTAAAGTTCATAAAAACAAAAAGTGAGCTTTAGATGCTTTTGCTTTTGGGGATTTATTTTTTAACGATTGTAACAAATAGAAATCAATAAAGTTCACTCTTGTTTTTAAACACGAATTTTTTATGACAATTTCTCCAACCAATACGAGAAAAAAGCGCATTATTGCAGCACATGTGTTTTCAGAAGGTGCGAATTTTGCCTTAAATAGTTTTTATTATGGCACACAGATTATAATATATTATACAGAATTATTCTGTTAATAATTGTGGGCCTCCTAGAACACTGATAAAATGCTCCAAGACAAATTAAAACACAGTTGAAAACATAGGTAGTCATTTATTTATTCATAATTCATAAATAATAAATATTCTAATTTATAATTTGTTTAATGTCCGCTTTTTTTTTCGAAGAGCATCCACAGAACTATTTCTTTGTGAAGTATTATTAAGTATGCCGTGCTTTTAAATTTCGAAAATCGATTCTAATAATAGTTCTTAATTTACAAAAATCTTTTATTACTACAAAAGGCATATGTTAACTTCTTTTTTAAAAACTTCATCTGATACCTGAATAATTGCTTGTCGGGGAATTCCAATTTCAGTAAGTGTCGCTGGGGAAGAACTGCCTTCTAATTTTGTAGTTTCTCCACCTTCTATTGCAGACAAATCAACAAGTAATTTTTCTATTTCTTCCTTTCTTTGTCTTTCGGTAAGTCTATCAGAACATGATGTATTAGTTGTTGCCGAGGTTGTTGCAGTAATAGTTTTTGTGGAAGGTATTTTTAATGTAGGAACTGCGTTTTTTTTAATGCTTTCTTAAAGGTAAGCCTTAAATTAAAATATGTATATATATATATTTATATTCTTGCACTTTTTAGATGGCTAGCTAGCAAAGAAAATTTTACTTACCTAATACTTCATTTCGAAGATCTCTTTCGTAGTCATTGTCTACAAAATGTTGTGAACATAATATATGGCTAGTGTTAGGGTTGAATTTGTCTTTTCTTTTGCACCTTTATATTCACTCACTTTGTATAGTTTTAGAGAAAAGGTCCTTTGGTTTTGGAAAAGCATGAAATATGATATTCTGCCCAGTTTGGGCTTTTGTAGTATAAGTGTTATTACACCTATATACGGCACACCTTGTTCCCCCTGGCCTAGTCCCCGGCATATTTTCGTGTATGCTCACCTTCCCTTCTGTAGAAATTCAAGTATCAGGCACGTAGTGTCTCGGAATAATAATAAACACGGCACAAAAATAAAATAAAAACAGCACACAGACACACTTTATAACAGGTAAAACTCAAAAAACTCACAATAATAAAGTAAAACCGAAAGAAATACGATAGAAAACTAGAAAAACAAAGGTAAACAACGGGCGTACGATGTAACCTTCACCCCAGAAAAGGACGAATCAGAAGTGGCACTTGCTTTCGGCGCCTTTGATGTCGCGGTTCCAATTTCCCCTCTCGCGCATAGGAAATGAACTCTCCGCCGTTGACATCTGCGCATTGGCCACGCCCACCGTATTTTGGACAGAGTAGAACTTGCCCATTGCGTTGGCACGATCAGGTCCGGGCTATAGAAAATTTTGTGTTTTATATAGCAAAATTAATTTTTAGAATAGTAAAGTTTTTTTCTGGGATTAGATCGAGTTAAATTTGAATCTCCAGAAGTGATTTTAAGTAGGTATTTCACTGACGAAAAAAATATAAATATTAATATTTTACTAAAGAGAAAAATACATTTTTTTATTGTACATGGAAATTTCACAATATTTCCTCTTTATTATTTTATACTTACCTATATTAATTAGAAACAACTATGATTTAGGTTCAAGTGAACTATTCTACTTGGGTGGTTGAAATATTACAATATTTCAATCGACTTGCGTCCAAACTCATAGCTTGGCAATTAATTTGTTTTTTTATATAGATCCATAACAATTATTATTTGCAAAATTGGTTGACCTTCGTATCACTGGTACTAAAAAAAGTTTATTTATCAAAAATGTTTATTACTAAAATCTATAAAAAAAATTCAAAAACAATAGCACATATAAAATATAATACCTATAAATACAAAAGATATTATAAACTACTTACGTACATATTATCACAGACATATATAGCTTCGCTAGCTATATAGGTCTGTGATATTATGCACATGCACACTATACATTATCAACTTAGCCTAATTTTTAAAAATAATGACCCCTGGCAGCACTTATAAATGTAAATTTCGAAGTTTATAATTTTTATTAGTTTTATTAAAAACAATATCACGATTTAAATATTTTAAAGAAGAATAGATTCTAAATCTTACATAAAGGGATACTAAATAGGCATGATTAAAACTAGGGCATGGATGTTGATATGAAATGTTTTGCAGCTTATTTTTTAATTTCACACCAACATTTTCTTCTAAAGCAAACTTTGGAAAGAGGGTACAAAAATTAACTTCGAGAGTTTTAATATAATTTAGGAAATTATCAGGAGGTGAAAATAAATGTCCAAAGGTTTCGTTACCACTTGATTTGTATGCTTTAAAATAAGTAAACAAATCAGTATCCCCTAATGTATGACGTTTACAATATTTAATACAAACTTCACATGAATGTTGTTCCAAGCACTTTCTTAATAAATATCCACAAACATATGATATACTATTTGATTCATGTAGTTCGAAATCAATATAATCTGGTGCCACCGAACTTAAATCAGAAAAAATAGATCTTGCATTTCCTACAACAACTTTGTTGTAAATTTGTGTATGTTCGGTGGTTACGTATGACAATAATGAATCAAAATCCTCAATACAATTAGCCCCATCCGCGTGTTGGAAATAATTTAAACAAAATGATTTTTTGAAAGCCCTTTCGCATTGGATCGGGGTTGGATTCAAGCAATTTCCCCCTTGCTGCCTAATAGTGCCGAAAAAATTTTCGAGACAATCTTGATTTAAGCGTCGAGTGTATAAGGAACTAAACTCTAAACAATGAAATTTTTCCCAAAGACCTAAAAATGAATTTATTGTGATTTGCCACCCTTTCAAAAATTTAACTTTATTGGTAACCTCTATATTTTGTTTTAAAATTTTAATATTCTGAAAATATGTAAACATTTCCTTTAAAAAATCGACTTGGTAATCTGCTCCTTTGAAAGGTCTATTGTACTTGTATTACTGCCTGATATTTTTGAGGAATTTAAGATATCAAATAACTTATCAATTTTTTCTACAAATGACACTGTAGCGTTTGCCGAAGGGGGGAATTGTCCGAATTCAATAAAGGAATTGAGTGCCGCAGCTACCATTGCGCTGAAAACTTGGACGGCTAAACTAACCTTCAGTTTTTTAAAAGGATTCGAATTAATGTGTTCATCTGTAAATTTTGGACACAGCCGAAGAGCCAAAGGCTTATGTTTTTGTTTATTATAAATTTGGTCAATACCTATACGTTTTATTTGTACATCCTTCAGAGGTTTCGAATGTGTAATTGAAAAAATTATTTCGTGTTGATTTTAAGAGATGCGGCGCATCAAAAATATAAAATATTTTTTCGCTATCGACATAAAAATGTGAAGAGTTTGGAGAGATACCAACTGATTTTGAAAATTGTACAAAATTTGATCCTTGATCAGACACTAACGCACTTACTAGTAATCCTACAGATTTAAGTTTCCTTATTGCTTCAAAAATAATAAATTTTAATTCCTCCCCTGAACAAGTATCAATAAAGAAATAAGCAACTGGTTGCTTCCACTTAGCAAATATTGCTCTAGCCATAATAGCTAAAACATATTTAGCAGGAGCATATCTTTTTTCCTTCAATGTATTATGAAAGCCAACAATGGTATCGGAAGATCTATTGTAAAATAAAAACATTTTTAATGACATTTCGTCAATACAAAGAATGCACTGTTTTGAAGAACCCTCTAAATTTGTAGCTTTTGATTTAATAACCTCAAAAATGAAACTGTTAAGACCTGCAGTTATATGCCATTTGCTAGTTATTCTTTGAAGAGTGCTTTTAGATGGCAAATAAAGTGGTTTCATTAAAAATCTATAAGCATTTGGGCTTAGAAAATAAATTGTTAAGGAAAATTGTTTCATATCTGAAGAGTACCGATATCCCTGTGGATCTTTTTTGGGATTTTCTAAATAATGCCTTACAAATAGTAGCATTGAAGCAGACAGTTTTTTCTCACAAATGGCAAGAAATTGTTCGTCATTTATTTCAGTGTCGGCACTGTCGACAGCTTGCTCCAACTTCGGATGCAACTTTCTTTGGAGTTTTTTTATTTGTAACTTTAATGAATGCTTTCTCGGACTATGTGCACTCAAACTAAGAGAAGTTTGTTGACTAGCATCTAAAAATAGAATTATTCAATAACAAAATAAGTAATACAAAAAATTACAATATATGTACACACACCCAAACTTATAATATGGAATCACTTAATATTTATTACAATTTATATTGTCGGGTTTTTCACATTTAAGAGGGGGTTCCCGACAGCGAAAGTGACGTTAGATTTTGTATTTTTTTAAGTTGTATAGCATAAAATCTAATAACATTTTACCTGGTAAAAATTTAGTACAAACATGTCTGTCTTCATTTTAATCATAAGATATTACAAGCAGTATTTTGTTTTATAGGTTATGAAAACCTTGGGAAAAATAATAATTCCAGTGCATATGCTTTTAAGATCATATGATTAAAATGAAGACAGAGATGTTTGTACTAAATTTTTGCCAGGTAAAATGTTATTAGATTTTATGCTATACAACTTAAAAAAAACACGAAATCTAACGTCACTTTCGCTGTCGGCAACTAAAAACACTTTTGACTTTCCATGACATATAATTTTTTTGACAAAAAAAATTATCGCAAATAATGCGTGATGTCATATTAGTTTGGGTGTGTATACTATAATAACAGTTTGTGAATATATATCATTACCTTTTGATGCAACTGAAAATTCGGTAATGCTGTGGAGATCGCCTATAGGTGACTGTGACAGATGGGGTGTACTTGGTTGATCCAAAGGTTGAGCGATCGAGACTGGTTGATCAAGTTCTCGTTGAGGTTCTAACAAAGTCAAATTGCTGCATACAGACACAGAAGGACTCTGTGAAGAAGCCTCATCGATATAACCTAGTAAAAAAAATTAAATGCAGCAAAATTACAAGTATCAGCAAAAAATACATATTATTATCTAATAATGGAGGGGTAATTATGGGGTCAAAATGTCAAGAAAATCGGGCGGTGCATACACTAATTTCCATAATTACCAATGAAGGTACTTACATGATGAGAACACAGTTGGTATTGCTGTTTTCTTTAGCCCAGACTTCGACTGGTTTGCAAACATACTATTTTCAAAGTGCATTGAACAAACTTTATAATTAATAAAAAGCTGTGTGGGTGTTTTTTCTAACAAATCCTGCCTTCCACACTTTCTCGTCCATGCATAACACCTTGAAAAAAAATTAAAAACCATAGTTAGGTAGGTATTATCAGTAGGAAACCATTTGTGGGTTTTCTGGGGTAGGTAATACTCCAGTAAAAGGGGTAGTACCTACGTAGGACATAAAATTTATAATACTTAAGGATATAATAATGTGGTAACAAGGTAGGGACAAACTACACATAGGTACCTACCTGTTTTCATCAGCAGGTATTTTGAAAAAACTTATCCCAACATTCCTCGTGTTGTTAGAACATCCACGAACACAGCAATAATTGCGGGGCCATTTCGTCACAAAACCTAAGCACAAAGTGGGTTTTCTGGGGCACAATGCACTAGTGTAAATACAGCAACGAAGTATTCGAAGTAACAACACAAGCAGTCAAGTTGAGCTGAATACATATTGTACACCTTATCTGGTCCCTGTTTTGGATACTTTGATCACAGTCATGATAATAATACTGGGCTTTTTTACTTAGAAATTGGTAATCGTTTTTCGTTTTATTGTTTACGTTTTATAAGGAGTTTAACCTCAATTGAACATACTGACGCTGTCTGGCGTCTGGCGTTAGGTGGCGCGTCAGTCGTAGGCCACGAACGACGTTGCCGGACTTCGTCAGCTTTTATGCCTGACAATTTCCTTAAATTCATTTAGCTATTTTTATCGCCTTCAATTTAATATCAACCAAAATACTATCAAGGACTAACATTCTTATAAGTAAATTATCATCGATTTCATTTTATACTAAATTAATTTGCATTATATTTTTGTGGGTTGCCTTGGTTACCGGCTCCCGACTGGACGATCTGGCAGTACCGCAAGAACGGAATCTGTGGCGCCGCGCCGCGCTGTTGTCAAGCATTCCGCTTTCATAATCAAGTCCCAGAAAACAGGGGTCAGGTTAAGGGTTTTCTGGGCTCAGATAAATAGAATAAATGGTTCGTAAAACAATATAATTTTACTACCGGCACACATTAGATAATATTAATTGCTTTCATATTAATTTTATTGGTATACCTACCCAAAATGAATAAATGATAGTGAAAAATATGTTGACATGTTTTAACCTTTCTAAGGATCTGGCGGCCTAGCAATACTCTCCGTCCCCACCACCTCATAAAAATACCCCTCTGCCCTCTTAAATTAGCCAAGTGCCACTTCTGATTCGTCCTTTTCTGGGCCTTCACCTAACGACGTCTACAAGGCCTACTATAAAGACAGGCCCTGGCGCACAAAAATCACGTGACCATCTTAGTCAGACGTTACATGTCATTTGTCACATAACTGGAAGCGGCAGATTGGGTTTTGAGAAGTTTTCACTGTTTAAAGTGTTTTTAAACGTCTTAGTTTATATTTTAGAAACAAGTTTGTGTCGAGTGCGCGTGTGTCCTGGCGGAGGGGAACCGCCCAGGTGTTATTATGGCCTCTGGGTGGGAGCACGATAAACTGGTGGGAGCCGTGCCGTCCAGGAGTATTGGTGCCGCTCGCACCGACGCGTGAGCTGTAAAGGGGAATTCTCCCCCGAAGCACAGAATAGGGAGCCCGGAATTCCGGAATGGACTATTATGGACATGGACCGTATTGGACAGTGGAGCCTGATTCACAGAGGGGTGAACTGCTTACGGGAGATCCGCGAGTTCAGACGATCCGGGTGGCTGGAAGCCGTTCCCGTTGACCTTGTTCGGGTTTGTGTATTTATTGTATTCACCATTCACCTTGTGCGAAATAAATCAGTGTTGTAACCGTTGATTTTCGTTGTCGACCCACGCCCCGATACGGTTTATCTATTCGGTCTTTCACGCTGCCGAACAACTGAGACCTCGTCAATATTTGCAGTATACCTACCTACTGAGGTTAGTTTTCATTTTTATTTCGTAAAAAATAACCTAAATACCAAATATTGGGTCTGTTTATATTATATTTATACATATTACAAAAGCCAGGAAGAAAGTGTCGCCATAACAAACATTTGTTTTGCCTCGGGATGAAAATTTCCGTCAAAAATGGATTCGTCAAATCCCAACTGAGATTTAATTTCTAAAAAACCCTTAAGTATGTGTGACTAACACATTTTCAAGAAAGTGAAACACTAATTAAAGTGGACAAATGTGTTGTGGGAGGAAAATACCTATAGAGAATATCACCTAAGCTAAAGGAAGGTGATGTCCCAACAATTTTTGAGAAGTGCCAAAATATTGTGAGTGCCCAAAACAGCTGAGGCAGGTTGAAAATTTTGAAAAAACAATGAGAGAAAGCTTTGATGCACAAAACCAATAATGTAATAGATGAAAGAAAACTTGCCAAATTGTTACGAAATTTGTTTTTTCTACTTATCTCCAAAAATGCCTTTCATTATATAGCACTAAGTTGGTCACGTGACTACGCGATTATGCGTTAGCGCCGTGGCCTGTCTTTATCGTTGGCCTCGCGACGTCAAACGGTGACGTCACGCACTCGGTGGGCGCCGCGAACATTAGAACATTCAGATTGAGCTATCCAGTCTGGTTTAACGTTCTTGGGACGTGTATGCATTCTTAGACAAGGAATCTCTTTCCTTATCTAAGTCTTTATTGTATTTATGTTCCAGACCACAAAAGTACTTTAGGCTTCTATGGAAATTTTAAGGAAAACCCAGCAGCAACATTTTATAAAAGAAAGTAAATCCTTATTATATTTGTATAGGATGGGTGCAAATTGCAATTTTTATTTTTGCACGTTTTCTAATTTGTTGTAAAAAAAAATAAAAAATATTGCACCAAGCCTAATTAAACTATAAAACGCAAATTCTGGGTCATTCATTTAACTACCACTCAGCAGATTTCTTATGACATTCACATTCCCATAATAATATTTTGTAGTAGGTATTTTCTACGAGAGGCTAAAACCCACTTTTCCTCAAGATTACATAAACACTATAGCTTGTGCTCTACAGGAGGTTTCTAGTATGGCATTTTAGGGCAAGGAATATCTTTAGATGCCGTACCTGTAGTTTTCGCCGGACATTCGGCGCGCGCCGGTTTCTATTATGGCATTTTAGGGCAAGGAATATCTTTAGATGCCTCCTGTACCTGTAGTTTTCGCCCGATATTCGGCGCGCACCGACGACGAGACGAGAGGCTTAATATTCACGTGACCTTGAGTCAACCAATGAAACGTGGAATGCAAAGTGGGTTTTAGCCTCCTTTTATTTTCTAAACCTAACCTGTTGTTTCATATTTGGTTGGTATATAATTTAGCTGAGTCTCTGATGATGACCATATATTTTGTGATGATGACTAGCTGAGGAGCTGAGCTAAAATATGTATAGCCACGTTTCACGTTCGAACTGTGGAAATCATAATTTTTCCTAATTTATAATCAACGACGATTATTAGCTATAATATATAAATAATTATTATAATATACATATTGTATATTTGTGGTTATTGGTAAGTTGATCCAACTGTTTAAATTTATTCCTAATATAATGCAACATATCCTGAAATAAAATATTTTTTCTAGTGTGCCTAAATAAATACTAATACTGCAATGAAAGTAAAAGATATAGAACGTACTGCGAATGTAGCTTGGTCACCAAAAAACCATCATCCCATATATTTGGCAGTTGGTACTGCGGCTCAACAGCTTGATGCTTCATTTAACACAAATGCAGCTCTTGAAATATATTCGCTTAATATATCAGAGCCTGGGCCTGATACTACACTGGTTTCGTCTATAACGTGCAAGCAGAGATTTCACAAAATTATTTGGGGATCTTATGGTGGAGACCAATCTAATGGGACGCTAATTGGAGGTTGCGATGAAGGTTTAATTCAAATTTATAGTGCTTCCAAATTGTTAAATGGAGAGGATGGACTCATTGGAAATCAGCAGAAGCATTCTGGACCAGTTCATGCAATGGATTTTAATAATTATCAAAATAATTTATTTGCTACAGGAGCTGGAGAATCTGAAATATTTATTTGGGATCTAAATAATACCAATACACCAATGTCCCCAGGTAAGTACTTAGGTACACAATCGGTGCTAGTGTCCAAAGGTTGGTTAACCCAATGAATAAAGAACCCCAGGAAAGAGTCAAAGCTCCATAATGGATGTTATAAAAGGCACGAGGTGGAAATCGCCCTGTATTTTCTCGGAAACTTCGGCCGAGCGCCGAAAACTGAGGTCAGATTCGTGTTCAGGGACCTCGAAAATAGGGGGGTAGCCAAAATTTCTACAAAATCGGGGCAGACATACACCAAAGGAAAGTTTTACCCTTTTTCCAGTTATGCTTAGCTGTGACCTGTAGGTATGAAGTTAGCAGCAATTTTTTGGCAGCCAAAAATTGAAGCAGTCGAAAACATCCCTTGTAAACATATTTTTAGGGAGTGTATCCTGTGCCTATCGGTAAGCACATATTTTAAAACAAAATTATCACCTACCGGTAGGTGATAATTTTGGGTAATTATGGAACACACCGTATGCTCCGCCCGATTTTCTTGAAATTTTGGCTACCCCCCATTTTCGAGGTCCCTGAACACGAATCTGACCTCAGCTTTTAGCGCTCGGACGTAAGGTAAACTGACCAGTTATTGACACTATTAGCCCAGCTTGAGACTAAGAAACGCACACAAAATAAGAAAAACATCTAAAAGTCTTAAACTAGGTAGCAGGAGATTGGTAAGTCTTTGCAGATTCATATTCTATAAGTAAAATAAAGAAAACCCAACTAAATTTTAATTATATAATTTTTTTGTGACATTAATGCAAAATGCCAGTGTTTGACAGAAAAAATTATTAAAAATCCAGTGTTTGACATCCTAGTAATTGACACAAAAAAAAACACGTAAATGGGACATAAATTGTGCTTTTTATTATGAACTAAGCTTCAAATACATTTATTGGTTTAGTGAATTGATACTTCAACCTGTCTCCAGAAGCTATAATATTGGGAGTTGGCAGCTTTCCTAAAATGTCCTTATCGGTGATACTTGAAATATCATCCTCGCAAGACTTGAATAAAGTTTTTTCGTCGTTCAGAGCCTTCATAGACATAACTTCAATGTCTTTTGGAGAATTTACTATATTCTGCACAACACAGACATATCTATAAAAATTTAAACTTGTCAAGATTTTTTTTAATGATTACCGCCTACTGCCACACAAACTTGAGTGAAAGTAAGTACTTAGTTTGATAAGAGCAGAAAATTTACTTAAACCTACCTGTAACTAACAGTCTTCCTTTTCCCTCCCAAAAATTTTACTAGTAAGTAATCACCAACAGAAATGTCAGAAGCATCTGCGATTTCACAAAACTCATCCATACCATCATCACCAAACATATCTATGTCATCTAAACTATCACCACTCTCAACCCATTCCTCTTCAGAACTTTCTGATTCTACTTTTTTGTTCAGTTCTTGTTTTATTTTCTTTTGCTCTCTGAGTTTGGCCCTTCTTTCTTTCTCTTCAATTTTACTCTGTTTTTCATTCTGTTTTTTAATATGATAACGCCTCCAAGCATCACTAGTAATCGTGGAAGGAATCTTCTCTTTGAGCTTCCTTTTTTTTGTCGATGGTTGCTCTTCAGGCCAAAATAATGCCTTCTTAAATGGGGTGGGTACATTTAAGGGAAGTTTGTTTTGATCTGATTTTGTTGCTTGAACTTGGTTAAAATTTTCCTTATTACAGTATATTTGTACATCAGGTTTGAGAGCAGATGTATCGGAGGTTGCATCATCTTTAATGGGAGTATGTTGTGATTGGAATTCGGGTGGGTACAAATCAGTTATAGAAGCCTCGAAAGATGCATTTTCACTGTTTTTTTTCAATATTCTGGGAATTTTGATTCAAAGGTGGAGTGCGGTGTAATGGGTGCTCAACACTAATAAATGGGTTATCCAGTTTTTCCACTTCATTATCTCTGGAATTTATTTTGGGCTCAATGTCACTTTTTATAGATTTCCAAACGTCATAAAGAGATGTATCTTCTTTAGGCCCATTCCAAGCACTTCCACTATAAAAGAAATTTTCAAAAGTAATTTTTTCTCTTCTCCTATTTGATCCTCCAAACCACGCAAAAGTTTTTTGGGAGAAATTGTTACATCTGAGTTTACATCTGTTGTGGTTTGCTGAAGCGATCGTACATTTTTAGACATCTTTGAAAACTGGATATTTTCAACGTTAAACGGACAGAGGTCGACACCCTAAAACCATTTACTATTGTGTCTTTGGTGATGTGTTTTAAAGCTGTTTGAAATACTGTTCCAAAATTTTGCTTTTGAAGCCTGTTCCCCGCATTATGCAGCCTCCACTGTTGAACCTCAAGCTTCCACGCATTTTTCAATGGTCTAAATACTGACACATCCATTGGCTGTAATAAGTGGGTTGAGCCAATGGCTACTGGAACTCCTCTTTCTACATCCTTCAAAGCTTCAGACATCTGGTCACTGTTGTAATTTTTTTTAGGTGCCATTTTCTAAAAAAAATGATATATGCTCCAGTTATCGACACACTTTTACCCAATAATTGACACAATGCGTCAATAACTGGACAGAATTATTTTTTCGACTAAAAGCTAAGTTTGGCAACATTGCAGCACCATGCTTATTCCATTTCTGTAAAAATTTGGCCTTGAAGGAGCTATTCCAGTTTTTGACACTAGTGTCAATCACTGGTTGGGCCTAGGTATTCCATGTCCCAGTAATTGACACTCCAATGTTACACATTTCTAGTAAGTTTAAATTATTTTAGAGGGTACTATCGAATTCTTCACAGATTTCTGATCACGGGAGTGTATAATTTTAATAAATTTGTTCAACAAATTTCGTCTCAGAGGTCAATAATTACGAAGACTTACCTTAACATTACTTATTACCAGGACACAGGAATAACCTCAACACAGACACTTGAATATGAAATGCACTGCTACATCAAGATGGCCGGTGATAAATGAATGGGGAGTAGCACAGCGTTGCCAGATATTCAGAGAAACAGTACACTCAAATCAGAATTCATACATTTTGATCATTTTTCTTAATAAGTGCACGGTTTAAAGAAAATGTCAATAACTGGTTGTCTTACCTTAGTTTCCGAGAAAATGAATTTTCAAATTTCCTTTGACACCTCACTTTTCACGGCAATATTTGTGGTTATAATCCGGATGAATTTTTAATGTATGCAGCTCAAACTGATCACCACCCTATTTTGCACCTTTTGCAACATCGAAACTTCGCGACAACCCGCGGAAAACCCGAAATTTTGAAAGATTTTTGCCGTGTTTAGGTGTTTAGGTCCCCCTACCTACCGGTAGGTGATAATTTTATTTTAAAATTTGTGCCTACTGGTTTCTTGGAAACATATGGAGTAGCCAAAATCTCAAGAAAATCGGGCGGGGCATACAGTACGTTCCATATAATTACCTTTTTTTCACCTTAAAAATTCAACAAAATACATAAAAATGCAAACACATGGTACCAAAACATTACTTTCTTTAATACCTATCTATTATAGTGGTAGGTGATTTTTTACCAAAAAAATTATCACCTACCAGTAGGTGATAATTTTGTTTTAAAATTTGTGCCTACCAGTAGGCGCAGGATACACTCCCTAATATTCATTTTCCCATTTTCAGAAATGTTGTGCACGCAATGATTCGTTCTTGCCCAGAAAGTGTGGAAAGTGGCCAACTTAGAGAGGAAAAAAAAAGCCCCTTAGTGAGAATTCCTTGCTAGCCGTTGGAAGGGTTAAAAACCGCCCTTGAATGGCATAATAATTATTTTTGCATTTTCAAAAATGTTGTGCACAATTCGTTACTACGCCAAAAAGTAGCCAACTAAGAGAGGTAAAAAAAACCTCTAGTGAGAATTCCTTGCTAGCCGTTCGGAGGGTTAAAAACCGCTCTTGAATGACAATAATTATTTTCGCGTTTTCAGAAATGTTGTGCACAATTCGTTCCTACGCCAAAAAGTAGCCAACTAAGAGAGGTAAAAAAGCCCTTTAGTGAGAATTCCTTGCTAGCCGTTCGAAGGGTTAAAATCCGCCCTTGAATGACATAATAATTATTATCGCATTTTCAGAAATGTTGTGCACAATTTGCTCCTACGCCAAAAGTAGCCAACTAAGAGGGGTAAAAGAGCCCTCTAGTGAGAATTCCTTGCTGCCGTTCGAAGGGTTAAAATCCGCCCTTGAATGACATAATAATTATTTTCGCGTTTTCAGAAATGTTGTGCACAATTCGTTTCTACGCCAAAAAGTAGCCAACTAAGAGAGGTAAAAAAGCCCTTTAGTGAGAATTCCTTGCTAGCCGTTCGAAGGGTTAAAATCCGCCCTTGAATGACATAATAATTATTATCGCATTTTCAGAAATGTTGTGCACAATTTGCTCCTACGCCAAAAGTAGCCAACTAAGAGGGGTAAAAGAGCCCTCTAGTGAGAATTCCTTGCTAGCCGTTCGAAGGGTTAAAATCCGCCCTTGAATGACATAATAATTATTTTCGCGTTTTCAGAAATGTTGTGCACAATTCGTTCCTACGCCAAAAAGTAGCCAACTAAGAGAGGTAAAAAAGCCCTCTAGTGAGAATTCCTTGCTAGCCGTTCGAAGGGTTAAAAACCGCCCTTGAATGACATAATAATAATTATTATCGCATTTTCAGAAATGTTGTGCACAATTCGTTACTACGCCAAAAAGTAGCCAACTAAGAGAGGTAAAAAAGCCCTCTAGTGAGAAGTCCTTGCTAGCTGCTCGAAGGGTTAAAAACTGCCCTTGAATGACATAATAATTATTTTCGCGTTTTCAGAAATGTTGTGCACAATTCATTCCAACGCCAAAAAGTAGCCAACTAAGAGAGGCAAGAAAGCCCTCTAATGATAGTTCCTTGCTAGCCGTTCGAAGGGTTAAAAACCGCCCTTGAATGACACAATAATTATTTCCACATATTCAGAAATGTTATGCACAATTCGTTCTTACACCAAAAAATAGCCAACTAAGAGAGGTAAGAAAGCCCTCTAGTGAGAATTCCTTGCAAGCCGTAGGGTTAAAAACCGCACTTGAATGGCATAATAATTATTTTCGCATTTTCAGAAATGTTGTGCACCATTCGTTCTTACGCCAAAAAGTAGTCCACTAAGAAAGGTGTAAAAGCCCCTAGTGAGAACTCTTTGCTAGCCGTTCGAAGGGGCAAATACCGCTCTTGAATGTCATAATAATTATTTTCGCATTTCCAGAAATGTTGTGCACAATTCGTTCTTGCGCCAAAAAGTATCCAACTAAGTAAGGTGAGAATTCCTTGCTAGCCGCCCGAAGGGGTAAAAACCGCCCTTTTAATGGCATAATATACATATATTTTCGCATTTTCAGAAATATTGTTCACAATTCGTTCCATCACCAAAAGTGCTTTTTTACCTCTCTTAGTTAGCTACTTTTTGGTGATGGAACAAATTGTGCACAAGATTTCTGAAAATGCGAAAATAATTATTATGTCATTCCAGGACGGTTTTTATCCCTTCGAACGGCTATTAAGGAATTCTCACTAGAGGGCTTTTTTACCTCTCTTAGTTGGCTACTTGTTGGCGCAAGAACGAATTGTGCACAACATTTCTGAAAATGCGAAAATAATTATTATGTCATTCCAGGACGGTTTTTATCCCTTCGAACGGCTAGCAAGGAATTCTGATTAGTTTTTTTTTATACCCCTCTTAGTTGGCTACTTTTTGGCGTAAGAACGAATTGTGCACAAGATTTCTGAAAACGAGAAAATAGTTATGCCATTCAAGGGCGGTTTTTAACCCTTCGGACGGCTAGCAAGTAATTCTGATTAGGGTTTTTTTATACCTCTCTTAGTTTGGTACTTTTTGGCGTAAGAACGAATTGTGCACAACATTTCTGAAAACGCGAAAATAATTATTATGCCATTCAAGGGCGGTTTTTAACCCTTCGAACAGCTAGCAAGGAATTCTCACTAGGGTGCTTTTTCACCTTTCTTAGTTGGCTACTTTTTGCCGTAAGAACGAATGGTGCGCAACATTTCTGAAAATGAGAAAATAATTATTATGCCATTCAAGGGCGGTTTTTAACCCTACGGACGGCTTGCAAGGAATTCTCACTAGTGGGCTTTTTTACCTCTCTTAGTTGGCTACTTTTTTGGCATAGGAGCGAATTGTGCACAACATTTCCGAAAATGCGAAAGTAATTATTATATCATTCAAAGGTGGTTTTTAAACCTTCGAACGGCTAGCAAGGAATTCTCACTAGAGGGCTTTTTTACCTCTCTTAGTTGGCTACTTTTTGGCGTAGAAACGAATTGTGCACAACATTTCTGAAAACGCGAAAATAATTATTATGTCATTCAAGGGCGGTTTTTAACCCTTCGAACGGCTAGCAAGGAATTCTCACTAGAGGTTTTTTTTACCTCTCTTAGTTGGCTACTTTTTGGCTTAGGAACGAATTGTGCACAACATTTCTGAAAACGCGAAAATAATTATTATGTCATTCAACGGCGGTTTTTAACCATTCAAACGGCTAGCAAGGAATTCTCACTAGAGGGTTTTTTTACCTCTCTTAGTTGGCTACTTTTTGGCGTAGGAGCGAATTGTGCACAACATTTCTGAAAATGCGGTAATAATTGTTATGCCATTCAAGGGCGGTTTTTAACCCTTCCAACGGCTACCAAGGAATTCTCACTAATAAGGGGCTCTTTTGCCTCTCTTAGTTGGCCACTTTACTGGGCAAGAACGAATCATAGTGCATAACATTTCTGAAAATGGGAAAATAAATATTAGGTATGTTTGCATGGGATGTTTTCGACTCTTCAAACGGCTAGCAAGGGAAGAACCAATATTATTTGTGCAGTAAATAAAACATTAAAAAAATGCAGGTCGTTTAATCAAGAATTAAATGACTGCCAAAAATTGGCTGCCAACTTCACACCATGTTTATTATAGCTGCTAAAATTTTTGGCTGCCAAAAAATCTCAAAACTTCATACCGGTTTAGCTGTGCAGGTTGTAGCTCTTCCTTGACTGCCAAAACTAAATGGCTGCCAATTTATTCCAAGAAAATTGTAATTTTTTATAGAGGTAGAAATTTTTTTTTAACAGGTAGATATTTTCAGGGTTGGTTGTGGGTAGCGTCCTGAGTATAACCCCAAAAAATCACCATCGAAGTTGTGTTACGAACCCCGCACTAGGGGTGGTTTTGCAAACAAGCTGATTTTTTCAGGGTTAACTGGGGGTTAACTTAGGAGTGCACCCTGAGTTAACCCTGAAAAAATCAGCTTGTTTTAAAGAAAATTTTTTTCACCCTTATCTCGTGAAGTATTGAAGTTAAAAAAAAACTCCCTAAAGGAAAGTTGTAGCGAATGTAATAATGTACATATAAGAAAAAAAAATGCAAAAAAATGTTTGCAAAACCACCCCTATTGCGGGGTTCGTAACACGACTTCGATGGTGATTTTTTGGGGTTATACTCAGGACGCTACCCACTACCAACCCTGAAAATATCTACCTGTTAAGAATATTTTTTTCTCCATGTATAATTTTCTTGGACTAATTGCCAAGGTTAGTTTATAGGAAGGTTAGGACATTCCCCCACTCTTAAACAAAACCAAAGGTGGTCCCTTTGCACTGGCAACGTCGCGCGACCCTGCTGCTCTCATCAGCTGGCCTTCAGCTTTATATCAGTGGCGTATCAAAAGGGACAACACAGATACCTATTGAAAACAAAAAAAAAATAAAAACAAACAAAACAAAACTGCGATGCACCAACGTACTCCGCAAAGTTCCGTTATTTCATTGCACATACGTTAAAATGAAGTAATAACCAAAAACAACATAAATATACGCCATAAACAAAGAACATGGCAAACAAGTCTGCGTGCGCCTCTGGCTGGAAGACCCAAATGTACGTGCTGTACCAACTTAAATTCGGCCATGAAAGAAAGAAAATCGGACATCATTTCAGAAAAATTAAAAAGGATTTTCTATCAGCGCCGGGGTCGAACCCGGGACCTCTCGCTTGCTAGGCGAACGTTCTACCATTACACTACGCTGAACCGTTGAAATTAAGTCGGTCTGGTTATATAGTAGCTGAACGGAGAAGCCTTCGTTCGCGCCGTACCACAGAAAATACTCTCCAACATTCTCCGAAACACACCAGACTAATAGACACAACCTTGTCTGGTGTGTTTCGGAGGAAGTTGGAGAGTATTTTCTGTGGTACGGCGCGAACGAAGGCTTCTCCGTTCAGCTACTATACAAACAGACCGACTTAATTTCAACGGTTCAGCGTAGTGTAGTGGTAGAACGTTCGCCTAGCAAGCTAGAGGTCCCGGGTTCGACCCCCGGCGCTGACAGAAAATCCTTATTAATTTTTCTGAAATGATGTCCGATTTTCTTTCTTTCATGTCCATTGGTCTACGTCCTATACGTATGAAAGTTCTTCTCCATTTCCATTTTTCATTTTAAATTCAGCCGTTCGGCCCCTTGCCTTTCTCACCCTCCTTCCCCTCCAAGTCGTTGAATGTCCTAACCTTCCTATGAACTAATCTTGATGGTTGCGTTCAATGCAGGCCCAAGTTTTGAAATCGCTAGGTAGCACTACCTGTCAACATTTGACAGCGCTATAATTGCTGCAGTGGTACATTATTGAATGACAAATTTTCAACTTAGTGTTGTCTGTCATCAAGGTTAGTTTTTAGGAAGGTTAGGACATTCGACGACTTGGAAGGGAAGGGGGGGGGGGGGGGTGAGAGAGGCAAAGGGGGAAGGCAGCAATTTAAGTCGGTAGCATTTACACGTGAATTGGCGATTTAGTAACTCCCTAAATAGATAACGCTTCCAGCCACAGGCGCACACAGACATTTTTGGTATGTACTTTGTTTAGGGTGTATATTTATGTTAATTTGGCTGTTTTCGGTTATTTCTTCATTTTAATATTTGTGCAATGAAATAATGGAACTTTGTGGAGTATGTTGGTGTATCGCATGTTTGTTTTATGTTTGTGTTTTTATTTTGTTTTCGGTTTTCAATACCCGTGTTGTCCCTTTGGATACGCCATTGGCATCAAGCTGAAGGCCAGCTGAGAGTGGCACCATCGCGCGATGTTGCCGGTGCAGAGGGACTACCTTTGGTTTTGTTTAAGAGTGGGGGAATGTCCTAATCTTCCTATAAACTAACCTTGGTCGGTCATCAGATTTTTTTGTAGGTTATGTTTATGTATTTTTTGCGCATTATTATATTTTCATTTTTAAAATATAACTTGATTTTCTGTATTTATATGCCGAAAATGGATGAGTTTACCATTTTGGCTGACGAAAAAATAAACCGATGTGATGCCTAACAAAAATTTCAAGGTTAAGTGTTTCAGAGTAACAGAGACAGTTGAAACAATAAAAAAGGATATAAATATGATAAGTGATAAGTTCGATATCAAGAAAATCTATCAAAAATGAATTCGCTACCGAACCGAGTGCAGCATTAACTAGCGCTATATGTCATTTCTGTCCATTGACGTAAAGCGCTTGCAGCGATTAAAATTTGGAGTTTTGAGGCCATGCGCCAAAGTGGCATAGGCGTTTGTGTAGGTACCTACTTCTTGACAATTGGAAATTTAAAATTAGAATTGCTATATTATCAGGGATTCCTAAACTTAAAGACATAAACGTGCCTTATAATTTTTGGCTCCCGGAATTAATATAGAAACATGAAATATCGGAAAAAATATATCGACATCCATATTATCGAAATAAAAAATATCGAATGGAAAAAATATCGAAAGGAAAAATTGTGGAAAAAAAATATCGAAAGGTACGATGCAGTTTACGCAGTTCCAATGTACCTATGTAGTTCGTAGCCTAATATAAAATATTTATATCTTTTCCAATCAAAGCCAAATAAAATCTTTAGGTAAGTTCATAGAAAACAGAGTAAAAGAAAATCAAAAGTAGACACCTAAGTACTTAAAAAATCTATTTATGTTAACAGAGGTATGTACATAACATGATGAAACTATAACTAATAATTATAATATATTGTTAACTTTTAAATATTTGCTGCCACGGCTTTTAAATAATCTATAAAGTATAATTCATCTTATACTTCTTCTGGGCTAAAGGACTCTACTGTTTTGAGTAGTCTTTATATTTTCTCTTTTTTGGCTCATTCTCGCCCATTAATTCTTTGTTGATTTTTGTTTGGTGCTTTGTTCTCTTTTTACCGCTTTTTTTTTCATTTACACTCGCTAATCTTACATCCTTATTGTCTATGAATATCCATATCGAAGGTTTTTTTGAGTGAAACTGGCTAAACAGACCCCTGTGCCATCTTTCAATTGAGTTGTTGGTTTTTGGCAGGCTGGATTTACCCTTTCGAAACAATTCCATACTTAATGGCCAAAAATAGGCTTGGATTTTTTGGTGATCCTTTCCTGACGACCAATCCAGGTGCCTTCAAAATACTCCACTACACTTTGAGGTATCAAACTTTTCCCACAAATTAAGTGAAAAGCTCTCACCACGAACTCTTAGGGAACAAATGCAGTGGAGCACAGCAGCTTCAAACTAAATTGAAACTGCGCATCAGCGTTGTAGTGATACTTCTGACCTTCACGTTGAATTTGTATATACAAACACTGTCTAAAATAAAAAACATCCATTGTGTCTTGTTCCTGGAAATACTTTTTTACTGCGTTGATTACGGCAATTTCTAAATCGGTGTTTGCCTCCTCCAAAGCTAAGGAAAACATTGATTCTTTGACTTCTTGAAAAAGTCTCCCGTTGCCTCCGTTTTATTAGATATACAATAGTGGTGCAAGCATTTCAGAAGAATTAGAAGTTGTACCATGTATCCTGTACATGGTTGGCTCACTATAAATTGACACCCCCCTTAACTTGCTAGTTTCTTGAGGTTAGAAAAACGTTTTTTTACAAAAGTTTTAGATACTAATACAAGGTTTTTTGTGACTCTATTGGACCTTACACAGTGTGTTCTAGAAAGCCGTGGCAGACATAATTTATGTTTTTTTTTTAATATAACACCTTGTATATTTTGGATTATTGAATTATACACTTTTTTCTGATTCCAACAAAGTATGTGTGTTAATATGATCGCTCCAACTGTTCATTCAGAACTGAACCTTTTTTGTGAGGGAGTACTCCTTGGGTCAACGAATGTGAAAACAGCCACGGTTTTTCATCCACGGTTTTGAAAAGAAGCTGAAATTTAAAAACAGGAAAAATTCGCGTTTTTTGAAAATAAAAATTATTAGCTCCTTTATCGGGGGATGTGCGCTATTGCCGATAGTTGCTAAATATTCGCTAGTATATTTCCTTCATCTGGGCTAGTTCAAAACCTTTGGCTGGCGATTTGGGGAGAAGCTGCAATTTAAAAACTTAAAAAATTCCTGTTTTTTGAAAATAAAAATTATTAGTTCCTTTATCGGGGGATGTGCGCTATTGCCGATAGTTGCTAAGTTTGTTAGGCTAACTGTCACGTCTCCCCACCTGCGAAATTATGCAGAATAGGTATCACTGTGTTTTATAAACTTTCATCGACTGATTTAAAAGAATACATACGGAGTCTAGAAACTTACCTGATAGATTTAGAAAAGGAAAGGGTGGAGGTTTATTTGGGAGACATAAACATTGATTTGATGAAGTCGGGCTGTACTGACAGAACTAATTATGTAAATATAATGGACTCTTATGGCTTCGTGTCTTGTATAAACAAACCCACCAGAGTAGCAGAAAATTCAGAATCAATTATAGATCATATTTTCATTAGACTGCAAAATGATTTACAGAAAGAAATGGATATAGAGCCAATTGTATTCCACACACATATGACTGATCATTTCCCCCCAGCTTTGTTCTTATATTTTCTAACTAGCAAGCACCATAGCAAAAACAAACTGAATACGGAGTACAAAATGAATAGAATAAACTATGACAAGTTGGAACGACTGATGGCTGGGGAAGGCTGGAATGAGGTGCTAGAGTGTAATGAACCTACACTATCTTACAAAACATTTATTAACAAATTGAACAATTATACAGGGTGAGCCAGAATGTATAGTAATTACTTTAAAGGTGGTTTCGGGAGGTGGTTTTAAGGGGGGTCTTTCATATAAAATTTTTCGATTTAGGTTTTCCTTGCCAAGTTATTCGGGTCTACAGGGTGACCCAAAAGTATTTTTTTTATTTATATCTCAACAACGGCGCTACTTAAAAATTTGAAATTTGGTATGTGTTATCTACTTACTGGAAGACGCATTAGGGTAGTTTATCCATTTACACACTGCCCTAAAAAAGGGTAAAAACTAACAACCCCTATTAATTTTTTTGCTTGAACTTTTTGTGGGTCATTTTTACGTATAACAAAAATATGATTTATGTAATCCTTTTATTTAAGAAACTTTTTTTCCCTCCACATTGCAGTGAAGAAAGGTCATTACGGCCAAACGACCCCGACTACAAATCTACAATATATTTCAATGAGCACAAAATACTAACCGAGAAACAGTATGGTTTTATAAAAAAACTCTACTACAGAAGAAGCATTGATTGATTTGCTACAACAAATAGTACAGGCCTGTGATGAGTCATCGAAATGATTAGCTGTGTTTCTTGACCTCGCAAAGGCCTTTGATACTGTCTCCCATAAACTATAACTTAATAAATTGAATGGGTTTCGGCTGCGTGCACGTAAATATTAATAAAGAGGAAAATACAAAATCTACAAATCTACAATATATTTCAATGAGCACAAAATACTAACCGAGAAACAGTATGGTTTTATAAAAAAACTCTACTACAGAAGAAGCATTGATTGATTTGCTACAACAAATAGTACAGGCCTGTGATGAGTCATCGAAATGATTAGCTGTGTTTCTTGACCTCGCAAAGGCCTTTGATACTGTCTCCCATCAACTATAACTTAATAAATTGAATGGGTTTCGGCTGCGTGCACGTAAATGTTAATAAAGAGGAAAATACAAAATCTACAAATCTACAATATATTTCAATGAGCACAAAATACTAACCGAGAAACAGTATGGTTTTATAAAAAAAACTCTACTACAGAAGAAGCATTGATTGATTTGCTAACAACAAATAGTACAGGCCTGTGATGAGTCATCGAAATGATTAGCTGTGTTTCTTGACCTCGCAAAGGCCTTTGATACTGTCTCCCATAAACTATTACTTAATAAATTGAATGGGTTTCGGCTGCGTGCACGTAAATGTTAATAAAGAGGAAAATACACCTCTTCCTCTTTATTACTTAATAAACTAGACTGCTATGGAGTGCGAGGGGTGGTGCTGGATCTCTTGACTGATTACTTAAATAACAGAACTCAGAAAGTAAAGGTGGGAGATGAACTAAGTTCCGATTACGTGGTCACTACTGGGGTGCCACAGGGAACGGTGCTGGGTCCAATTCTGTTTCTTGTTTATATGAACAGCAGTGCCAATATAAAGAGCTTTAAAGGTGATGTCATATGTTATGCTGACGATACTGTATTAATTTTCAAGGGGAGGAACTGCCGTGGGGTACTGGTGACTGCGGAGTTGGAATTACGAAAAATACAAATATGGCTAAATTACAATCTGCTTACCTTAAATGTAACGAAAACCAAATTCATAGCTTTCACTCCGCCAACCAACCCACTGACATTTCGCTGAAATTACATTGTCCACTTTGCCGAGGTGGAGAGACTGTCACTTGCCAATGCCCTGATATTGAAAAAGTAACAAATATTAAATATTTGGGAGTGGCTCTGGATAAGAATGTAAAATGGTATAATCATATTGCTAATGTCAACAAACGTCTAAGAATGTTAGTACATGAATTTTATCAACTTCGGGAGATCTTATCACGGAAGAACTTAATTGTTCTGTATAACTCGTTAGTCGAATCGGTCCTACGTTATTGCATCGTCGCTTGGAGAGGTACATATAATGCTGCCTTAAAAATTTTACAAGTAACGCAAAACACTCTCCTCAAAATAATTTTCAGAAAAAATAAGCTGTTTAATACTACTGCTTTATATCAAGAATCGGGTGCCCTAAACTTAAAATTGCTGTTAATTTAAAAAAAAGCAATAGGTATGAATAAATTTAAAACACATATGAAAAATTTCATTATATCAAATGCAAATGTTTTCTATAACATTCCGAAGCTACCTGAAGTATTTTGACAATTAAAATAAATGTACCTACAAATTAATATAATCAAATACTTGCCTGCTGCCTCTCTTTATATCTACTCATTCCCCCCCCTTCCCTCCGCGTGATCCGATTTCGGATGCTGCTCGTCAGTGTACTGGTTGTCACTTCTGTTTAGATTCATAATTGTTTGTTTAATTATTTTTTCTTGAAATCGGCAGTAAAGTGTCCCAAAATCGTCATTAAAAGCACCGAAATCGTACAATAATGGGCTACATTATTGTACGATTTTTTCAGTAAGTAGGCCTTGGCGAGATGTAAACCTCAAACGTCAGACGGGGAGAAATCGCCCGTCAAAAGTGACGAAATATTCAAAACCCGGCCGATAAAGGCTCATTTAACTTTTCGTACACATTGCGAAATTGTTTCCTATAGAAGCGCAATCCTTCAGTATACATATTTTAGTAAATTTGAATATCAATAGATTTGTTGTGTAGGCTGCACAAGAAGCAGCAGTTTGGTTTTTCTGTACGAAGATGCCGTGTCTTGTCTTACTTGACCTAGGTAGAGCGATCGTCAAAGTCAAGCAACGCCGTGCGTATTCGGTTCATGGACGGGTGATCCCTTATTATTATTTTCTTGCCTAATAAAACTTTTTTTTTTCCGATTTCAAAAAATATATAATATGTACCTTGGCACTGAAGTTCTTTTTATGACTCATGTGGTTTATTTGCCTCGGCCAGAAGCCTCGGCAACTAAATTCCACATGAGTCATAAAAAGTTGAACTTCAGTGCCTTGGTACATAAATAACTATTATTTCATGGGTTAATTAAATATAGAGCTAGGTACATATTTAGGATAAGAAAGAAATTATTCGAATCGGTCAAATGGCAATGCAGGCAGTCAAACCTATAGGCCAGGGTAGATAATTTTTGAGAACAAAAAAATCTAGAACAGCATGACACCCATTGGAAAAGGAAGAAAATATAGCAAAAAGAACAGAAAAAATAATTTAAGAGCGAATTGAGATAAGGAAGTTGTAGTGGGTGATCTTTTAGTGGTGGAAAACGGTTTATCACGATTTCCGGCAAAACTGCAACTCCTATCGAAAAAAGCTAAATGGCAAAGTTGTAGGCAATAAAAAGATCTACAACTATTGTATTTACACTTTTTTCACATAACCTCAAAATATCCGCGAAAAATCGAAATAACCGATTTTTTGGTTTTTAATTTTTATCTCCAAAAAAAAATTCCACTAAATTTGGTGGAAACTTACCTTCTTATGTCCCGAATACGCTGTAATTTTTTCGAATCAAAATATTTATTTTTACACCTTTTTTTGATTTTAAACCAAAAAAGTAACCTCATTTTCAATCGGAAATGCCCACGTCAAAAAAGCTGCTTTTTATAAAAAGTCGGTTGGCTTTTTGTTCGTTGAAACCTCTACTTTCTGATAGTGTAAAAAATATATACATCACTATTTTCTCAGAAAATGCAAAAAACAAAAAAACTAGATTTCGAAAAAAAATTTTAATCATTGTTTAAAATTTTGCGCTATTTATTAAAATTTACTCTTTAATTAGGTACTTGAAAAATTAAAGATTCCATGTTATATTGACAAACCAAAAAATTGCAAATCGATATACAATGTGTCCCAGATGCATTTTTACCGACCCTATACACGTTCAGCGCGTCAATTTGCCGAAGATATGCGATGCTTCTTTTTACCCATCCTAGCTGATTTCAGCAGTTCGCGCTGAATATGTGTAGGATTAGTAACCAAATCTCTCGCAGCATTTTCCATGTTTCTGCATAAGCATTTCTCTGCAGAAATACTCATAGTTAGCATTGAAGGAATTTTATGTTTACACATAATGCCAAAATCATTTTATATTATAATGCGATATGGAAGATAGGTAAAGTGTGATAAACCGTAAATGAAGAAAAACTTTATTTTACTTGGTTTTCCCCAGGCACAATTTTTTTTTCGTTTGATACGATTATGCTTCGGCAACATTAATCACATGGCTGTGCTCAAAATGTTTCTAAAAACAAAATATTAACTTATCAATATTACCAAAAAATTAAGCAACAGGTAAAATCGTAAAACCGAATTACCTTATTTCGTAGAACGGACAAAAAACTTGAAAATAAAGTCTAAAATAAAAATTATTTATTTATTGTGTCCTGTTTGACACTGTGGTGTTAGATTTTAAATAAAATAATCGCTAAATGGCTTTCGTGAAAATCGGAATAAAAAAATCGTAGCAGGTCCTGGATTTGCATTTTGAAAATGATAGACTCCGTTGTCGCTTTTTTGAACTTTTATCTTCTTTATTTTTGCATTTGTGTTGGCACTTTGTATTTTTTTCGAAAAAGGTGTCTCTTTTATTATCGGGAATGATCTAAATACAATCCAGTTCGTCTTAGTGGCCAAAGAAAAATTCTATATCCATTTCTTGACATGATTGGAGTAGTCATTTGAATCAAATTATGTGTGGATATTGACTAAGTATAAAACATTCACTGGATTTAAAATTGATTTGAAAAACAACACATGTCCAAAAAGTAAAACTTTGAGAAAATTTAAAGAACTGATTACCTTTTTTCTGTTAAGGATTATGTTTTGATATGGATGTTTTTCTAGAAGCAAATGTAATACAGAAACAGGCTGGTTATTACTTTTTATTTTTTTTCACATAGGAAACTTAAAAAAAAATTAAAATATTCCTGAATTTTTTAAATGTAAAATGTCATTATTGTCATTATTTATTTAGCACCGCTGCTATTGTCGCCACTGATAATTTCAGTAACTGAAGTAAGTAGGTTGTTCTACCTTCATTTTTGGTGGTATAATTGCTTATTAAGCGGATTTTTAAGATATTTGACCAGCTCCATCAAATCCCTGCCTGAACTTCTGTTGACTTATTTCATTTTTTTTTGTTCATTCATTTTGTTCAATATTTTCGACTAGCCGTATTTGTGCATTGAGTTGTGCTGGGAAAACTGATGTTTTTACACTATTGGGTGTTTGAATCATGTATAGAAGCGACAGCCCTACCTACGTAAATATGAATAAAGTCGATTTTCGCTTAAAATTGACAAGTGTTGTTTTTCAAATCAATGCCTCTATTTTGCAACTTGTATCAAACGCAAAAAACTTATTCATTACTCATTTTGAACCCAGTAGCGTGCGATGCAATTCGTAAACAGACATAACCTATATCTACTTCGTTTAGCACCGTCACCGTGCTCTGAAGCCGTTTACAATCGGTACGCCCCACGTTCGGGCATCTTCGGCAAAATGCCACGCTGAACGTGTATAGGGTCGGTAAAAATGCGCCCCGGATAAGAATGAACAGCATGGGAATCTTGCAAACGGTGAGAGATAGAACAACGGTTAAATGGGGAAAAAGTTGCGTAATTTTGAGGTCAATTAAATGGTATAAACAGATTTCTAATATCTCTTTTCGTTTTTGAATTATTTTGAAAAAAGTGAAATTTTGCCTTTTTGATTTTATTTTTTTCTGAAGTTGTTATCCCAGATAGGAAAAAAAGAAAAACACTTTCTTATGTCACTTTTTAACGGGCTATAAGATGGCGTGTTTAGATTTGTTCGACAACATTTCATTTTTTGAGAAACCATCTTCAACTAAATTTTTTTAAAGACCGACCTGGATTTTTTTGCAGATTTTGAAAACGCCTTTCATTCCAAATACCATGATGTATGACACGAAATATTTTTAAAATGTTTTGAGACAATTATACTGAAAATTTCTTTTTTTTTCCATTTAAATACAGGGCCGCACTAGAAAAAGTGAGTGGAAAAAAAGGAATTTTCAGAATAATTATCTCAAAACATTTTAAAAATATTATGTTGTAGAACAAATCTAAAAACGCCATCTTAAAGCCCGTTAAAAAGTGACATAAGAAAGTGTTTTTCTTTTTTTCCTATCTGTGATAACAACTTCAGAAAAAAATAAAATCGAAAAGGCAAAATTTCACTTTTTTCAAAATAACTCAAAAACGAAAAGAGATATTAGAAATTTGTTTATACCATTTTATTGACCTCAAAATTGCGCAACTTATTCCCCATTTAACCGTTGTTCTATCTCTCACCGTTTGCAAGATTCCCATGCTGTTCATTCTTATTCGGGACACATTGTATATCGATTTGCAATTTTTTGGTTTATCAATACAACGTGGAATCTTAAATTTTTCAAGTACCTAATTAAAGTGTAAATTTTAATAAATAGCGCAAAATTTTAAACAATGATTAAAATTTTTTTTCGAAATTTAGTTTTTTTGTTTTTTGCATTTTCTGGGAAAATATTCCATAGTGATGTATATATTTTTTACACCATCAGAAAGTAGAGGTTTCAACGAACAAAAAGCGAACCGACTTTTTTTAAAAAGCAGCTTTTTTTGACGTGGGCATTTTCAATTGAAAATGAGGTTACTTTTTCGTTTTAAAATCAAAAAAAGGGGTATAAATAAATATTTTGATTCGAAAAAATTACAACGTATTCGGGACATAAGGTAAGTTTCCACCAAATTTAGTGGAAAAAATTTTTTTTTGTGGGAGATAAAAATTAAAAACCAAAAAATCGGTTATTTCGATTTTTCGCGGATATTTTGAGGTTATGTGAAAAAAGTGTAAATGCAATAGTTGTAGATCTTTTTATTGCCTATAACTTTGCCATTTAGCTTTTTTCGATAGCAGGTGCAGTTTTGCCGGAAATCGTGATAAACCGTTTTCCACCACTAAAAGATCACCAACTACAACTTCCGTACCTCAAATCGCCCTTAAATTATTTTTTCTGTTCTTTTTGCTATATTTTCTTCCTTTTCCAATGGGTTTCATACTGTTCTAATTTTTTTTCATTTTTTGCCATTTTCAAAGGCTTAGGCCCTGGCCCACTAGGCTATGCGACCTTTTCGACTATTATTTAGAATAAGTATTATTATTATGTAATCCTAATATGTTCACAAATACTTTAACAATAAATTCAATTCAAATTCATTTCACTAGTATAATATGCCCTTCACCTGGACTAGTTCAAAACCTTTGGCCGGCGATTTGGGGAGAAGCTGCAATTTAAAAACTTGAGCAATTCGCATTTTTTTTTGCAAATAAAAATTACTGGCCTCTTTATCGGGTGATTATTACGTCAATAGCGCACATCTCCCGATAAAGAGGCCAGTAATAAAAATTAAATTTCTCGTTTCTCTCAATCTTCCTTCATTTTTCCCCGAAATCTTAAATTAGCCCATTTTGTTTTCCAAAGCGTGAATATACTTGCAAGCTTATTACTATAATTTGGCATTTGTCTTCCATGGCAACCTATGACCCAAGGAGTAATCCCTCACAAAAAAGGCTCAGTTCTGAAAGAACGGTTGCAGCGAAGATATAACATATACTTACTTATACTTCTTTGGAATCAGAAAAATGCGTAGAATTCAATAATCCAAAAATATAGGTGTTCCATTAAAAAAACATAAGTTATGTCTGCCACGGCTTTTTAGAACACACTGTATAAGTTTAAAAAGAAATGGCTTGTGGCATATGGGACAAAATGCTTCGGTAATTGGCAACACCAAACTAGTTTCCAATATCTAATGGAAATTGTGTATGGGTCCTTCGGAGGTGTGCAGACCACGACAGGTACCTGTTTCGGGCTTGTTGGCCCTCATCAGGCAGACGTAGCGCACCTCAGCCGAAAAGACCCAAACACGTTGGCTTAGTGGAAAAGGAACTAGTATAATGCGGTGAGCATTTACCAGCCAACGCCATCTAGCTGGTACTGCCAAAACCAAAGCAATGTGAGTGTGTATATATCGACCGGTCGATCGACATATAAAAAGAACTCGGCAAAGCGGCGCGGTGGAAAAAAACCAGAAGAAGCATACACCACAATGCCACAAGCCATTTCTTTTAAAATTATAATGGGGACACTAAATATTCATTCTGTTTAAACACTGTATAAGGTTCAATAGCGTCACAAAAAACTTTGTATTAGTATCTGAAACTTCCATAAAAAAAACTTTTTCTAACCTCAAAAACTAACAAGTTAAGGGAGAGGGGGGAAGGGGGGGTGTTAATTTATAGTGAGTCACCATGTGCCATCCATATACAAGATTTATTTCTCGACAGGTACTGCAAGTTTTTGGAAGTGGCATAAATAATTATTTTTCTGTCATCTGCCTGACCTTAATCAAAAAGCAATAACCTTTGGTTTTTGATAGTTCTGCGAAACTTCTCTGGTATGGTGAAGTCACTTCTGGTGAGTGGAAGCGTTGGCCCAGCGTTGTCTTTTTGGCGGACATTCCTGATAGTACGCTTGAGGCTGCTTAATAATAATAATAATAATAATAATTTGTCATAGGGCCGCTGCCTGGGGATCGCCAGGGCATGTCTGGAGCCGGCGCTGGACATGACAGCGAGCGGGACGTCGGTGACAGGGCGCTGATGAGGCGGGCCCCTGTTGCACAAACAGCTACAGCCCAACAACAACACGAACATCTACAACATGGGAGCCAAACGAGAACTAGGGTTCCACCCACCGAAGGTGCTGCGCGGGAACTTCAGCCAGCGTTCACAGAGGCGGGATTACAACGACGACGCATGAAATGGACTGTGTCCATGAATGAATCGATTATGCGTATTTTTTACAGGGTGACAAACTTAGGACAAGAGATGATCGGCTACCGACAACAACTGCATGGCGAGTTCTGCAGGGAGTTTCCACACATGCAAGTGTCTGAACAAAGAGTGTCAGATCAGTATCGAACTATTCTAAGAAATAACCGAATTCCAGAAACGCGACTTAACGCTATCAAACGGGAAGTTGAGCTAGAGATCCACGGCGAACACATAGACATAGATCACAACAACAACAATGGGGAACTTCAAGCGCCTGGACAACAACTAGAAGCCGAAACGGTAGAACCAACAACCGAGAGTCTGGAATCGGTTAACGAAGAACATTTTGAGGGCTTAAACGCACATATGAGACAGGCAGTATTGCGATACGAAGGCACAGACCCACTTAGCAGGCCACCGCTACCAAGATTAAATTCTTCCAGGAAACTTGCGATCGTGCTCGATCTTATGAACACAAGAATTTTACCAAGCTATGTTTCAGTGACACCAACATTAGAACGTATGCACATGTTAATCTACTGTGCCGCAACGGCAGTCATCACTGTAATGGGTGCCAAGATCCGAACGGCCCAAGAGTTGAATCGTGCAAGACCAGAACCACGAATGGCTCAATGGGAAATGCGACTAAATCGGAAGATCGAGAGTCTCCGTAAAGACATAGGACAAGTGACGGAATATATCAGAGGAGTTAGAACTAGAAGGATCCAGAGGGCGGTGCAGGCAATAATGAGCCGCACCCAAATGCATTCTCGGCATGACCCCGCGAATATCACTGCTCAACAATGTCTTGACACATTAAAACAAAAACTTTCTGTTTTCGCAGGGCGTCTGAGAAGATACAAGGCTAGTAACAACAGGAAACGAGACAACAAACTCTTTGAACGATCAGAAAAGGGTTTCTACCGTGCTTTTAATTCTAGCGCCGATGCCACAAATGCGAGTTACCCTAGCAGAGAACAGGTTGACGGTTTCTGGAGAAATCAACTTGCCACACCAGGTCCATACAATATCAGTGCAAGCTGGATCAGCGAAGAACGCGAGATGGGCCGGAACTATAGCCAGATGCAACACGAGCAATTCACAACCGCTGAGGTCTCCGATGTCATCAAGAATTCCCACAACTGGAAGGCACCAGGTCCAGATCATCTCCAAAATTATTGGATTAAGAAGTTGTGGTGCACGCATGAACAAATAACTACCTTAATTAATGAAGTCTTGCTCGATCCTCTGAAAATGCCATTGTTTCTTACACAGGGTGCAACCTACCTGTTACCAAAAGACCAGCGGAATACGGATAACCCTGCCAAGTACCGCCCAATAACCTGCTTGCCTACGCTGTACAAGATAATCACATCTTGCCTTACGCAGCGAATATATGCTCACTGCGAGCGGAACAACATCATTGCAATGCAGCAGAAGGGCTGCTCGAAGGGCGCAATGGGATGCAAAGAGCAACCCATCATAGACTCTGTCATCTGCAACCAGGCTCATTCCAAGCAACGAAACCTCCACATGGCTTATGTGGACTACAAAAAAGCATTTGATTCCGTACCTCACGACTGGCTCACAGGTATCTTAAAGCTGTATAAAATAGATCATCATACAGTTTCCTTTTTAGAACACGTTATGACAACCTGGCGCACTAAGATACAACTCAGAACCGCAAACAGTAACATTGAGACCGACACAATCAACATCCGAAGAGGGATTTTTCAAGGAGATTCACTCAGTCCACTGTGGTTCTGCATCGCGATGAACCCTCTATCACATCGGTTGAACTCTACAAAATATGGCTTCGCTATCAAAAGCAACAACGCAGAAGCGATCAAGTTGAATCACCTATTATATATGGATGATTTAAAACTGATCGCCGCAACCAAAAACCAACTAACGCAAATGCTTAAAATTGTAGAGGAGTTCTCCAGGGGCATCGGAATGCTGTTTGGACTGGACAAGTGCCGCACCCTTAATATCATCCGGGGAAAGCTCGAACAAAGCGCACACGAGATGCAGGACGGCCAGGAGATCGAAGCAATGAGCATGGGAGATACATACAAGTACCTCGGGATGAAACAAGCTCAAAGGATAGACCATCGAACAATGAAGACTGATTTAACGAATGAATTCATCAAGAGAGTAAGACAAGTAGTGCGAACTGATCTTATCAGCAGGAATTTGTTTAAGGCCCTGAACACGTATGCGTGCTCTGTACTCAGCTATTCGTTCGGAATAGTGAATTGGACCAACACGGACATCAACAACCTGCAACGAAAAGTTAGGACACTACTGACAAAAGCTCATAAACATCATCCCCGTAGCGCCGTAGAAAGAACAACTCTGCCACGTCAACTAGGAGGAAGAGGATTGGCAGATCTCAGCAAGCAATTGGACCAACAAATATTAAATCTGCGTAATTATTTCTACAGGCAGGCCAACAGCTCCACACTACATAGGGCTATATGCGGAGCAGACGTTTCAACACCGCTACGTCTGACGGAACACGAGCGTCAAACTCACCACCGAACCGACAACGATAAACTACAGAGGTGGTTGGGGAAGCCGCTGCACGGGAGGCACCCTAATGAGGTTAACCAGGAACATGTCGACAAGTTAGCGTCGAACTATTGGCTGACCTCGGGACGAATGTTCCCCGAGACGGAACGCTTCCTACTGGCCATACAAGATCAGGTTATACCAACTCGCAACTACCTAAAATTCATTGTAGGAGATGCATCGGTAGTGGATGATAGATGCAGATACGGGTGCCCAACTTCAGAAACAATCCAGCACATAACAGGAGGATGTCAGATGTTCGCATCAACGGAATATAAGGAACGACACGATTCGGTTGCCAAGATCTTGCACCAGGAACTGGCGGAAAAACTTCTGCTTGTGCAGGCAGAGAGGATCCCATATTACAGCTACACACCGGAGCCTGTTCTTGAGAACAGCAACTACAAGATGTACTGGGATCGTACAGTTCTGACAGATCAACGAGTTGCCCATAACAGACCGGACCTTATAATAGTTGATAAAATTTCTAGGAAGACAACTCTGATTGATGTGGCCATCCCGAACAACAACAACCTGCGTGTGAAGCAAGTCGAGAAGATCGCGAAGTACAGAGACTTAGAAGAACGAATTAGAAGGCAATGGGAAATGGACAACGTTCAGACGATTCCAATCATCGTGTCAACAACTGGTGTCATACCAAAAAGTTTGCTGAGAAACATCAAAGAGCTGGGTCTAACTGATAATCTTTACAGGTCCATGCAGAAAGCGGTACTACTTGCGACAGCCCAAACCGTCAGGAAATTCATGGGGAGTGCAGGAACGTCCAACAACATCAATGTCACCTAAGGCCCGATAACATGGCAAGGGTCTCGTCCGAGCCAGATCCTTATGGTATCCGGGATACCCGGGATCTGAGTGAATGTTCCCCAGAGAGGGAGTGCGAATGCCTTTTGGCTAAGTCGATATAATAATAATAATGGGAGCCAAACGAGAACTAGGGTTCCACCCACCGAAGGTGCTGCGCGGGAACTTCAGCCAGCGTTCACAGAGGCGGGATTACAATGACGATGCATGAAATGGACTGTGTCCATGAATGAATCGATTATGCGTATTTTTTACAGGGTGACAAACTTAGGACAAGAGATGATCGGCTACCGACAACAACTGCATGCCGAGTTCTGCAGGGAGTTTCCACACATGCAAGTGTCTGAACAAAGAGTGTCAGATCAGTATCGAACTATTCTAAGAAATAACCGAATTCCAGAAACGCGACTTAACGCTATCAAACGGGAAGTTGAGCTAGAGATCCACGGCGAACACATAGACATAGATGACAACAACAACAATGGGGAACTTCAAGCGCCTGGACAACAACTAGAAGCCGAAACGGTAGAACCAACAACCACGAGTCTGGAATCGGTTAACGAAGAACATTTTGAAGGCTTAAACGCACATATGAGACAGGCAGTATTGCGATACGAAGGCACAGACCCACTGAGCAGGCCACCGCTACCAAGATTAAATTCTTCCAGGAAACTTGCGATCGTGCTCGATCTTATGAACACACGAATTTTACCAAACTATGTTTCAGTGACACCAACATTAGAACGTATGCACATGTTAATCTACTGTGCCGCAACGGCAGTCACCACTGTAATGGGTGCCAAGATCCGAACGGCCCAAGAGTTGAATCGTGCAAGACCAGAACCACGAATGGCTCAATGGGAAATGCGACTAAATCGGAAGATCGAGAGTCTCCGTAAAGACATAGGACAAGTGACGGAATATATCAGAGGAGTTAGAACTAGAAGGATCCAGAGGGCGGTGCAGGCAATAATGAGCCGCACCCAAATGCATTCTCGGCATGACCCCGCGAACATCACTGCTCAACAATGTCTTGACACATTAAAACAAAAACTTTCTGTTTTCGCAGGGCGTCTGAGGAGATACAAGGCTAGTAACAACAGGAAACGAGACAACAAACTCTTTGAACGATCAGAAAAGGGTTTCTACCGTGCTTTTAATTCTAGCGCCGATGCCACAAATGCGAGTTACCCTAGCAGAGAACAGGTCGACGGTTTCTGGAGAAATCAACTTGCCACACCAGGTCCATACAATGTCAGTGCAAGCTGGATCAGCGAAGAACGCGAGATGGGCCGGAACTATAGCCAGATGCAACACGAGCAATTCACAACTGCTGAGGTCTCCGATGTCATCAAGAATTCCCACAACTGGAAGGCACCAGGTCCAGATCATCTCCAAAATTATTGGATTAAGAAGTTGTGGTGCACGCATGAACAGATAACTACCTTAATTAATGAAGTCTTGCTCGATCCTCTGAAAATGCCATTGTTTCTTACACAGGGTGCAACCTACCTGTTACCAAAAGACCAGCGGAATACGGATAACCCTGCCAAGTACCGCCCAATAACCTGCTTGCCTACGCTGTACAAGATAATCACATCTTGCCTTACGCAGCGAATATATGCTCACTGCGAGCGGAACAACATCATTGCAATGCAGCAGAAGGGCTGCTCGAAGGGCGCAAAGGGATGCAAAGAGCAACTCATCATAGACTCTGTCATCTGCAACCAGGCTCATTCCAAGCAACGAAACCTCCACATGGCTTATGTGGACTACAAAAAAGCATTTGATTCCGTACCTCACGACTGGCTCACAGGTATCTTAAAGCTGTATAAAATAGATCATCATACAGTTTCCTTTTTAGAACACGTTATGACAACCTGGCGCACTAAGATACAACTCAGAACCGCAGATAGTAACATCGAGACCGACACAATCAACATCCGAAGAGGGATTTTCCAAGGAGATTCACTCAGTCCACTGTGGTTCTGCATGGCGATGAACCCTCTATCACATCGGTTGAACTCTACAAAATACGGCTTCGCTATCAAAAGCAACAACGCAGAAGCGATCAAGTTGAATCACCTATTATATATGGATGATTTAAAACTGATCGCCGCAACCAAAAACCAACTAACGCAAATGCTTAAAATTGTAGAGGAGTTCTCCAGGGACATCGGAATGCTGTTTGGACTGGACAAGTGCCGCACCCTTAATATCATCCGGGGAAAGCTCGAACAAAGCGCACACGAGATGCAGGACGGCCAGGAGATCGAAGCAATGAGCAAGGGAGATACATACAAGTATCTCGGGATGAAACAAGCTCAAAGGATAGACCATCGAACAATGAAGACTGATTTAACGAATGAATTCATCAAGAGAGTAAGACAAGTAGTGTGAACTGATCTTAACAGCAGGAATTTGTTTAAGGCCCTGAACACGTATGCGTGCTCTGTACTCAGCTATTCGTTCGGAATAGTGAATTGGACCAACACGGACATCAACAACCTGCAACGAAAAGTTAGGACACTACTGACAAAAGCTCATAAACATCATCCCCGTAGCGCCGTAGAAAGAACAACTCTGCCACGTCAACTAGGAGGAAGAGGATTGGCAGATCTCAGCAAGCAATTGGACCAACAAATATTAAATCTGCGTAATTATTTCTACAGGCAGGCCAACAGCTCCACACTACATAGGGCTATATGCGGAGCAGACGTCTCAACACCGCTACGTCTGACGGAACACGAGCGTCAAAATCCCCACCGAACCGACAACGATAAACTACAGAGGTGGTTGGGGAAGCCGCTGCACGGGAGGCATCCTAATGAGGTTAGCCAGGAACATGTCGACAAGTTAGCGTCGAACTATTTTCTGACCTCGGGACGAATGTTCCCCGAGACTGAAGGCTTCCTACTGGCCATACAAGATCAGGTTATACCAACTCGCAACTACCTAAAATTCATTGTAGGAGATGCATCGGTAGTGGATGACAGATGCAGATACGGGTGCCCAACTTCAGAAACAATCCAGCACATAACAGGAGGATGTCAGATGTTCGCATCAACGGAATATAAGGAACGACATGATTCGGTTGCCAAGATCTTGCACCAGGAACTGGCGGAAAAGCTGCTGCTTGTGCAGGCAGAGAGGGTCCCATATTACAACTACACACCTGAGCCTGTTCTTGAGAACAGCAACTACAAGATGTACTGGGATCGTACAGTTCTGACAGATCAACGAGTTGCCCATAACAGACCGGACCTTATAATAGTTGATAAAATTTCTAGGCAGACAACTCTGATTGATGTGGCCATCCCGAACAACAACAACCTGCGTGTGAAGCAAGTCGAGAAGATCGCGAAGTACAGAGATTTAGAAGAACGAATTAGAAGGCAATGGGAAATGGAGAACGTCCAGACGATTCCAATCATCATGTCAACAACTGGTGTTATACCAAAAAGTTTGCTGAGGAACATCAAGGAGCTGGGTCTAACTGATAGTCTTTACAGGTCCATGCAGAAAGCGGTACTACTTGCGACAGCCCGAACCGTCAGGAAATTCATGGGGAGTGCAGGAACGTCCAACAACATCAATGTCACCTAAGGCCCGATAACATGGCAAGGGTCTTGTCCGAGCCAGATCTTTTTGGTATCCGGGATACCCGGGATCTGAGTGAATGTTCCCCGTAGAGGGAGTGCGAATGCCTTTTGGCTAAGTCGAGATATTAATAATAATAATAATCTTTATTTGAGAGAAAGACACAAGACAGTGTATATTAAATCAAAACAGCATCAATACAAATGGCTGCCCGAGCACACAAAAACAGTCTCGGTTTCTAACTTTACTTGTTTGTATTTAAAAATTCAGTACCTGTGATTTAAACAATTTAAGTTCTGAGATAGTTTTTATGCGCTGAGGCAGTTAATAACTTGAGACAGGTATATGTTGGCTGTTTTTCTGTTAAAGACAATCGATGGCTTGGCAGAATGAAGTTGAGATTCCTGGTGTTGTAAACATTGGAATGCAGGTGAATTTGAAATTTAGAGCTTTGTTGTGTGAGAAAACAAGACATTCATAAATGTATGCACCAGGCAGAGTCCGTAAGTTCAAACTCCGAAAGACCCCCCCGACATGATTCCGTGGTCGTTAGGCCTGCTTACCGCAGGGATTTCTGCACATACTGCTTCGGTTACATCTTTCTACAAATTCAACACAATAAAGTGAGAGGATTTCCTAGTATTTCTTGCTTCTTGTTTCATTTCGTGGAGTTTTTTTGGCCACTTCCAATTTTGTTTCGGACCCGGAATGATTGTGGCCGCTTTTTTCTTTTGGTCCTCCATTGACACAGATGGCCCGTCCCTAGACGTGTGCGCCGCCGCCGCCGCTGGTTTTCGGACCCAGCGCCGCCGCTGACAAAAACACGCAGCTTGTCGCGAGAATATATATATCTTGAAAGTAATTTTAAGTAGAAAATGTATTTTTATATAAAAGAAATTTACACACGAAAATCTCGCGACAAGCTTTTATATCATATACAGTTGTATAATGTAACAAAATTATGGGTTTGCCTTGGTTTTATTTATTATAAAGTTTATTTTCTTCTTTTCAGAGCATTTAAATAAAAGCTTGTTTTTAAAAATATTTTTTTACTATTATTAGTATTCAGTTCAGGTTCAGAGAGAGGTTACGCGAGTGCCGGCCATGTCGCGAATAGTGGGTACTAACAAAGGTTAGTACAGGTTATTTGTTTATCTATAATTGCATGGGAGTATTTAGCTGCGCAAGCATAACCTCAATTTATGGGGTTTCAGAAATAAATAAAAAATAGCCTGTAATAAATAATAAGGCATTTTTCTTCATTTCATTTCTCTTTCATCAGACACAACCGAGGATTGGTATTTATACCTGTAATAGGTATTTATTTTATTTTTTGTTATTTTATGTACATAAAAGGGCTAGAAACTATTTTTTGAGTGTTTTGCTATTGCGCGCGCGCCGTTGTTCGCCGCCGCCATGCGTTTTCGTGAAACGCCGCTGCCGTCTGGCAGTAAATAGAAGACGCCGGTTCACGCCGCCGCCGCCGACAATTTTCAGTTACAACGCCGACGGCGAAAAAAAACTGTTCGGCGCACATCTCTACCCGTCCCCTACATCTGCTTTTCCAATTCGCGCACTTCCAATAAACTGTACTTTCCTTCTATTTTTCTTTGGTATAGCCTTTTTGACCGAAAACATACTCGTACTTTTCACCAGACATTTTCGAAAAATACTCATTTTAGTTTGTTAGGATTTAACTATGGTTTCACTAAATAACGATGGGACTATGACAACACTTTTTGTTTTCGATATTTTTTCCATTCGATATTTTTCCTTTCGATAAAGTTTTTCCTGATAATTTTTCTTTTGATATATATATTTTTTTCGATATTTGGCATTTGCTGCGCAGTCGTGGTATTTTCAGCTTTGGGATTATAATTTGTAAAATTAACGAAAGTTATTATCGATAATAGGCACACCACTTGTTAAATTACCCCTGAAAATGCCACTGGTAGTAAAAAATATGTCTTTTTCATTGGTTCACACTGGCAGGAGTTGAATTCACTAAAGATGTGTCTATTCACTAGAGGTGTGCCTATTATTCATAATACCTTTCATTATCATCCGAAAGCTGGAAAAACTGCGACTGCTCAGCAGAAATGGTAGGTATTTTCTTAACATTGTGATTATGAGTTAATATATGAACGAAAGGTATTATCTATTATTAGCCATACCATGAGTTGTATTTAGTAAATAAGAGAATTTGACAACTGCAAATAAATTAATTATTCATTGTGTAGGCATAATTTAACAACCAAACTTCTTAGAAATAAATTAACTACTACAATTATGAATATTTCACCTATAGTAATAATTGTAATTACCTTGCATAAAAGTTGGAGTCCATTTGACAGCTATCATTAAGGAGCCTTTTGTTCTGCATATATGTTCTGTGCTGTGCTAATAGATATTCAACGATCAAAATGTTAACCGAAAGTGTAAGTATCTTCTAGTCCTATAATAAGTTTGTTATTGTGAAGAAGTTATCAGGTTTTCAGTTTTAGCTACCACAAAAAGGCTTGTTAATTATTTTATGCGTAACTAAGGCATAACTAAGAGAGTATTAACATTGTATTATAAACTCACTAGTGGTATACTCGCTGAAATCCTTCCTTGCGTTATATTTTTTTACAAGTGGCCCCTGGGAATAACATATGGAAAATTGAAAAAAAATTGCTGTTAAATTTTGCGACCCCAAAATATACTTATCCATTCACGCCACTCAAGCCAATCTGTTTTTCGGGCTAGTGACGATGTACGTTTTTATACTTTCCATGGGCTTATGTGGAAAAATCTGTCAAAATCTCTTCTTTATAAGATTACGCCCTTATTTCAACCCTTTAGCCACCTGCAACACTCACTTTTTGACTACGATATTTAGTGATAATATGAAGGTCCTGAAATAACCAGTGGTGGAGTTATGGGTTTTCACTATCACTAAATTTAAAAAGTAATTAGTACGGACCTGTCTCACATCAACGTAAATTTTTTTTTCGTAAAGTTCTTTCAATTCTCTACAAAAAGTGTATCTTGACATTTTTTTGTATCTGCCACGGTTGTGTAGTAAATAAATTATTTTGTTTCCATCTCAGCCTTTTTTGCCTAAAAATGTGTTTTCTAAGATTATTGATAAATATCGCAAATAACAGAAATTAATTATGGAACACTTATCGGATTCAGCTATTTTATTTTTAATTTTATGGAAACAATTTTAAAAATAAACTGGCACTTGGTTTGAGGTACATTACTTTATTATCATTTTAACATTTTTATCAAATCTGTATTATTTCTTAATAATTTTTATAATTCTAAATTTGTAGAATTCTAAATTATACCACGACGAGTAAAACATTATTCTTCCGCCCATAAAATGTTATTTAAAAATTGTCTTATTTCCTTTGACTACAAAATCCATCGGCAAAATACTAATGTCCTTTCTGCATCGCCGTACTGGTGAAGATAAGTGTGCCATGGAAAAGAAAATCTTATTGACAGTTAATAATACAATAATCTGTCATCCAGTAGATGAACGTAGCAGCCAAAAAGCTTCTCACTCTAAACAAGAATGAATTAAGACTCATCACAGGTCTCCTGACTGGACACTGCCCTTTAAGATATCATCTTAAAAAAATGGGCAAAACAGACAATGGACTATGCAGATTCTGCAACGAACGGGATGAGACTAGCGAGCACATAGTGTGTGAGTGTCCCCTCTTAATTCGAAACAGACTTAAATATTTCGAAAGGATCAATATAAATCCAAATGAAATTGGCAACTTAGCCCCAAGGAAAATACTAAGCTTCGTCAAAAGCCTAGGTGACCTTGGAATTTATTAGAGCAGGGTCATTCACAAAAGATCTAATTAGGTCGCAGTGAAGAAAGGCCGTAAGGGCAAAAAAACGACCCCCAAGAAATCTACAAATCTTGAGGTACATTACTTTATTATCATTTTAACATTTTTATCAAATCTAGTATTATTTCTTAATAATTTTTATAATTCTAAATTTGTACAACATTCAACAATTGTTCAAAATGTGATCCATTCTGTTGCACACATAATTCACTTCGACGCCTAACGGATTGAACAGCATCGATTAAATTGCCATTTCTCAATTCATCGCACGCATTTCTGATACAATCAATAAGTTGTTCCCTTGTTTCTACAGGAGTCGCATAGACTTGTTCTTTTAAAAATCCCCATACGAAGAAGTCCAGAGGTGTTATGTCCGGAGAACGTGGTGGCCAAGCGACCGGTCCCCCTCGTCCGATCCACCTATTTGGAAAGTTATTATTTAACCAGTTCCTCACATTTCGGTGAAAATGTGCAGGACAGCCGTCAAGTTGGAACCAAGCCAACAATCTTAAGTTTAAAGGAATGTCTTCCCACATATTATTATGCTCAGCTACTAAAAACTCCAAAAAATTGTCACCATTCACTCGCTGTGGCAAAAAAAAGGGTCCAAACAGATGATGGTTGTACAGTCCAATCCAAACATTGACACTAAATTCGACCTGAAAATTTCTTGGCCGGATTGCATGTGGGTTTTCTTGTGCCCAAATATGCTGATTATGAAAGTTTACTACTCCACGACGAGTAAAACACGACTCGTCCGTCCATAAAATGTTATTTAAAAATTGTCTATTTCCTTCAATTGACTCCAAAATCCATCGGCAAAACACTAATCTTCTTTCTGCATCGCCGGGCCTTAAACCTTGTACGGGTTGTAGATGATACGCATGCCTGTGATCTCTTTTTAAAGCTTGCAAAATTGCAGACTTTGAAACACGTAGGGCCATAGGGCCACTGACACTCTTCTGCTACTGGTTGTAGGATTCCTATCGAATTCACGAAGAATCTCATTGTTGCGTCTGACTTGTTGGATATTGTTTTCATTTCCTCGTTCGACGATTCTAGTTCTCAGACCGCGAGTTCTGAATTGCCGGTGCATGTTAACAAACACCGAGGGACGCGGATGGCGCCTATTTGGAAATCGCCTCCGGTATTCTCTGGCTGCTTCCGCAGAGTTCCCATTTGCAACTCCATAGCAGAAATGGATGTCAGCCTGCTCTTCATTTGTAAATTGAAACGGCATTTTAATTATTAACAAAGACAAACTGCGGCGCTGCTACGTTCATCTACTGGATGACAGATTATTGTATTATTAACTGTCAATAAGATTTTCTTTTCCATGGCACACTTATCTTCACCAGTACGGCGATGCAGAAAGGACATTAGTATTTTGCCGATGGATTTTGTAGTCAAAGGAAATAAGACAATTTTTAAATAACATTTTATGGGCGGAAGAATAATGTTTTACTCGTCGTGGTATAATTTAGAATTCTACAAATTTAGAATTATAAAAATTATTAAGAAATAATACAGATTTGATAAAAATGTTAAAATGATAATAAAGTAATGTACCTCAAACCAAGTGCCAGTTTATTTTTAAAATTGTTTCCATAAAATTAAAAATAAAATAGCTGAATCCGATAAGTGTTCCATAATTAATTTCTGTTATTTGCGATATTTATCAATAATCTTAGAAAACACATTTTTAGGCAAAAAAGGCTGAGATGGAAACAAAATAATTTATTTACTACACAACCGTGGCAGATACAAAAAAATGTCAAGATACACTTTTTGTAGAGAATTGAAAGAACTTTACGAAAAAAAAAAAATTACGTTGATGTGAGACAGGTCCGTACTAATTACTTTTTAAATTTAGTGATAGTGAAAACCCATAACTCCACCACTGGTTATTTCAGGACCTTCATATTATCACTAAATATCGTAGTCAAAAAGGTGGTACCACACATCAAATTTGGTTTAAATATCTCCACTGGTTCGGACAGTGTAAAAAATACTTCATATTTTTTCCAACACTTCAACGCCCTGTATCTCGGAAACTAAGCTTTCCCCGATATATGTTGATATAAAATTTTCATTTTAGATTATCTTTTTCTATCTAATGTTAAAGTCCTACCACATAAAAGTGAACCACCCTGTATGTTTAATTTCCTCCTCAAATTTTGTATTATTAGAACAAATCGTTTTAGCCCTGCCATGCTAACTTTTAATTACTCCTTTTTTTTTAACACTAATATGAGTTAAAATGGAGATATCTATTAGTATGTGTTGGTTTTCTATTAGTATGTGTTGCTTTTCTATAGACACTAGTTTCAATACAGTATACAAACGTCTAATGAAGGTAATTGGTTATTATTTTCAATTTCTAAGGTAAACTTACTAGAAGGTTCTTGTGAGTTTATAAAATTTAATAATGAATTTAAATTATCTATTCCATGTTCCCAGATAACAAATATATCATCTACATATCTCCACCAAGCATTAGGTTGGTGAACATATCTAGTCAACTCATTTTGTTCAAAATCTTCCATGAATAAATTGCTTATGAATGGTGATAAAGGAGACCCCATAGCCATTCCAAATTCCTGCTGGTAAAATTCATTTCCTAGTTGAAAATAAGTGGTTTTAACACATAGTGTTGTTAATTCTAATATTGCATCTATATTCAAATTTGTCCTTTCTACTAAAGTCTGACCACTTTCTAACTTTCTGCGTAAAATATTCAATGATTTGTCAACAGGGACATTTGTAAAAAGACTAACCACATCAAAACTAGCTAATATATAATTATCCGGAAGTTGATGTTCCCTAATTTTTTCTAGAAAATGATTACTGTTTCTGATAAATGAATTTGAGTTTCCTACTAAGGGATTAGCAATTTTAAGTAAATATTTTGCTAGCAAGTGACATGGTGAATTTATCGAACTTACAATGGGGTGAAGAGGAATGTTAGTTTTGTGTATTTTTGGCAAACCATATAGCAGGGTGTCTACCAACCTGGAAAACCTGTAAATGTCAGGGAATTATTTTTGGTCGGCGAAATCAGGCAAAAGTCAGGGAACTCCATCAAATACCTGGAAATTTGTGGTTTAATAGATATAAAAGTAGGAAATCATTAATCCTTACAAAAACTAATCAAAATTATATCTTATATTCATTTTGACTCTACTCCACAGAGATCACATTATGTTATTTGTTTAGATGTTTATTTTTTATATATATTTTTTTATTTTATAGAATGTGTAACATATTTGTTTGTCTTATATGTGATTTTATATTTTACATTAAATCTTGTATCTTTATTTTTCTTAATACCTATATGTACTTTATTAACCTCATTAGCAACAGTTTCTGCCAAAAATTCCAAGCCACTTTATAACTTTCTTTGAAAACATAATAGGACTTAATGTGCACATTTATTTAATTAATGTCAGATGACATCACTAAAATTTATAGTCAGCATTTGAATTTTTTTGTTAGTAAGCAGGATCCTTCAGAGTAATTTCATCCTAGCAGATCTGTTGACTCTTCCATTTTATTTAAATTTGTATATTTATCTAAGTAGGTAGGTAGTAGTCAGGGAATTTTTTGCTTTTTGGTCAGGAAAAACGTGGAAAAGTCAGATAAAACTGGAAAAGTCAGGGAACTTTAAAAACGCGATTTGGTAGACACTCTGATGTAAATGCGGAGGTTTTGAATGATGAAGAGTGTCCTTTGTCTCTGTGTCATTTGTTCGCGTTATTTATACAATGTTTTGTATTGAATTTGTAGGGTCTTTGTTTATCCTCTTGTACACTGTTTTTTCTAAATTAACAGTTGCATTTCCCTTATCTGCTGGTAATAATTTAATTATCCTATCTGATTTAAGTGATCTAATTGCTGTTTTTTCTTCCTTTGAAATATTTGACTTTGGTTTAAAATCTTTTTCTAAGATTATTTTTGACCTTACTCTAAATTCTTGGCCTAATTCCTCAGGTAATGCTTGAGCTGTTTCTTCTACCTCTATGGAGGATTCGGCTGGTTTTTAAAATTTAAGTAGAATGCACCTTTTGATTTGTGTTTTTTTTGTGGGCCGTTGTCAAAAGTCTCGCCGTCCCGACTGCTGACATGCGAGGAAGTTTCATAATTATCCAACACCCCTACTATACCCTACCTTATAATGCATGCTTACTGCTTAGGGCATTGGGCGCGCATACCGTCCGGCTTCATTTTATCTGGCAGTTTTAATCATCTATTTCATAATAATGCTTATGATACAATTCCAGCTAGCAATTACGTGCATATGTGTTTTTGTTTTGTCCAGATTTTTTTAATTATCACCTATTTTTTTAATTATCACCTATTCAATATATTTGATTTTCATGCCCGTCTCAAAATGGTTAGGGTCACTAAACCACCGGCACCCTGGTTAACATAACATACTATTAAAGAGATGATTAAGATTAGAGACAGATCCTATAGTAGATTTAAGGCAGTGAAATCTCCTGCTAGCTGGAATTATTATAAAGAATTACGCAACTACGTAGCAGGAGCTATTCGCAGGGAAAAAGCATATATGGATCATATATTATTAAAAAAGGACACCCAAGTTCACGTGGAACTCATTGAGGTCATTAGGTATTCTTCGCCAATCAGATAGTACTTTATACCCGATAAATTGTCGAATATTGATAAAATTAACGAACACTTCACTAGCCTACCAGTTATTACTAAAAAACAGTTCAAGATAAACAGTTTTAATCATCTCCTGATGATGCTAACTTGGTTAGCGAAACGCGCGTCAAGTGCAAAAACAACGTTATTGGTATGTGGATTTAAGCGTAATAAGAATACTCCTGTTATGTGCTGAATTGCTTCTGAAGTTTGGCACCCGTATCTGCATCTTTTATCTACCACCGATGCATCTCCTACAGTGAATTTTAGGTAGTTGCGAGTTGGTATAACCTGATCTTGTATCACCAGTAAGAAGCCTTCCGTCTCGGGGAACATTTGTCCTGAGGTCAGCCAATAGTTCGACGCTAACTTGTCGACATGTTCCTGGTTAACCTCATTTGGATGCCTCCCGTGCAGCGGCTTCTTCAACCACATCTGTAGTTTATCATTGTCGGTTCGGTGGTGATTCTGATGCTCGTGTTCCCTCAGACGTAGCGGTGTTGACAAGTCTGCTCCGCATATAGCCTTATGTAGTGTGGAGCTGTTGACCTGCCTGTGGAAATAATTACGCAGATTTAATATTTGTTGGTCCAATTGCTTGTTGAGGTCTGCCAATCCTCTTCCTCCTAGTTGACGTGGCAGAGTTGTTCTTTCTACGGCGTTACGGGGATGATGCTTGTGAGCTTTTGTCAGTAGTGTCCTAACTTTTCGCTGCAGGTTGTTGATGTCTGTGTTGGTCCAATTCACTATTCCAAACGAATAATTGAGGACAGAGCAAACATACGTGTTTAGGGCCTTAAACAAATTCCTGCTGTTAAGATAAGTTCGCACTACTTGTCTTACTCTCTTGATGAATTCATTCGTTAAATCGGTCTTCATTGTTCCATAGTCTATTCTTTGGGCTTGTTTCATCCCGAGATACTTGTATGTATCTCCCATGCTCATTGCTTCGATCTCCTGGCTGTCCTGCATCTCATGTACGCCTTGTTCGAGTCTTCCCCCAACGATGTTAAGGGTGCGGCACTTGTCCAGTCCAAACTGCATTCCGATATCCCTGGAGGACTCCTCTACAATTTAAGCATTTGCGTTAGTTGGTTCTTGGTTGCGGCCATCAGTTTTAAGTCATCCATATTTAGCAAGTGATTCAAGTTGATCCCTTCTGCATTGTTGCTTTTGATAGCGAAGCTGTATTTCGTAGAATTCAAGTAGAGTTGTATCTATACAGCTTTAAGATACCTGTGAGCCTCTCGTCAGGTATGGAATCAAATGCTTTTTTGTAGTCTACATAAGCCATGTAGAGGTTTTGTTGCTTGGAATGAGCCTCGTTGCGGATGATAGTCTATTATGAGTTGCTCATTGCATCCCATTGCGCCCTTCACGCAGCCCTTCTGCTGCATTGCCATGATGTTGTTCTGCTCGCAGTGAGCATATATCTATCTATCTATCTATCTTTCTATCTTGTTCAGGGGGTGGCCGCCTTAAATCGGCCCGGCACGTAGGCCACAGTGAGCATATATTCGCTGCGTAAGGCAAGATGTGATTATTTTGTACAGCGTAGGCGGGCAGGTTATTGGGCGGTACTTGGCAGGGTTATCTGTATTCCGCTGGTCTTTTGGTAACAGGTACGTTGCACCCTGCATAAGAAACAATGGCATTTTCAGAGGATCGAGCAAGACTTCATTAATTAAGGTAGTTAGTTGTTCATGCGTGCACCACAATTTCTTAATCCAATAATTTTGGAGATGATCTGGACCTGGTGCCTTCCAGTTTTGGGAATTCTTGATGACATTGGAGACCTCATCGGTCGTGAATTGCTCATGTTGCATCTGGCTAGAGTTCCGGCCTATCTCACATTCTTCACTGATCCAGCTTGCACTGACATTGCATGGACCTGGTGTGGCAAGTTGATTTCTCCAGAAACTGTCAACCTGTTCTCTGCTAGGGTAACTCGTATTTGTGGCATCGGCGCTAGAATTCAAAGTACGGTAGAATTTTTTTTCTGATTGTTTAAAGAGTTTGTTGTCTCGTTTCCTGTTGTTACTAGCCTCGTATCTTCTCAGACGCCCTGCGAAAACAGAAAGTTTTTGTTTTAATGTCACGCTGAGAATACATTTGGATGCGGCTCATTATTGCCTGCACCGCCATCTGGATCTTTCTAGTTCTAACTCCTCTGATATTTCGTTACTTCCGTTACTTGTCCTATGTCTTTATGGAGACTATCGATCTTCCGATTTAGTCGCATCTCCAATTGACCTATTTGTGGTTCTGGTCTTGCACGATTTAACTCTCAGTTGTTTGTTCTGCCATTTTGGCTTCTTGTTGTGGTCCGGGCACTTGAATTTCCCGATTCTCATTTGTTCGTTCTGCCGTTTCGGCTTTTTGTTGTGATGCAGGCACTTGAATTTCCCCGTTGTTGTTGTTTAGAGTTTAGAGTTTATTTATTCATGAAAATCACAAGACATACATTTTGTCGAGTATACAATAAAAACATATTAAAAATAATTGAACATTCACATAATTAAAACAATTAGAACATTCACATAAATAAAACATCTGATGAAAATATACCTTTTGTCACAGAAAGAGGTGACTGAGTCCTTCCTCAATTTCTTCATAAGAGAAATAGGCGCTCCTCACAAATAAATTCCTAATGATATCTTTAAACGATTTCACAGGCATATCTCTGACTCTCCCAGGGAGAATGTTAAAAAACCCCATGTTGTGCTCCTCTATGTGTGCAGTTCCAGTATGTCCCCTAGTCAGCCTCGTAAATTCAACACAGATTTTACCCCTGTTACGTGTGTGATAGCTATGTAAGTCAGAACCCACTAAGTACTTATTCTGATGGGAAAAGTTAATACCCCCAATTTCTGGAACGTTGATCGTGTGTCATCCCTATAATTCAGACCCCCCACAATTCTCAAAGCCCTTCTCTGCAAAGCAAATATTCTGTGCCTAATTGCAGAATGACCCTAACCAAGAATGCCATACATCATTCTACTGTGGAAGAGACCTAGGCCTTATGTTTCGATTAATATTTCTAAAAAGAAATTGGTAGCACTTTTGGATAATGGAGCCACGGATTCTTGTATAGGCGGACCCAGACTTTTCTTATTAGAAAGTTTAGGGGTACAAGTTTTGGAGTGCCCATATTTTAGTTGCACAATATCATTTGAAAACCTTCACAGGATATATTAGGTAGGATATAAAAACTGTGGTTGCTGTACGTTTGAATGTATTAGACATAACATCATTGGCGTATCCAGGATTTTGGTTTGGGAGGGGGCCGGTCATAGCAAAATCCTTTTATAGTAAAACGATCTCTATTATTAAAAAAAAATGTACATAGGTCAAATAAAAAATTAAGAAAAGTTTAACAAATTATATAAGCTGCACCATAAAAAAATATTAATAATAGCAGTCTGACAACCCCCCCCCTGGATAGGCCTCTGCATAAGATTACCTATTTACTTGTTAAATTTGCATTTTTGTCCCGCGTTAGTGGTCAACAGGACCACTCAAAGTTTTGGGGTGCAAAAATTCAATACAAAAATGGTCTCAATCCTGGGGCACACCATGCAAAACCAACTTTCTAGAAGACTGTCTCTATCTGTATTAATAAATTGCTTCCAGATAACTACATAGTAATTGTATTGAATCCTTAGAAAAGCCCTGGTAGTGAAGAATTATTGACAATAGAATTTCAGGATTCATTCTATCTGAAAGTATGTCTGAGTAGGTGGATGGTTGCTTCTCAGAGACATCAATTTTCAATATAAAAGTTTTCCTATGTCTCTTATAATAAACATTTCGCGGCTAGTAATAGTTTTGCTCAATTTGAAGTTCTTATATTCCGCGATAAGTTGACCATGGATGCCGATTTCTTTTTTAGCACCACTTAGCTGTCCAAAATTGCCACATTTTTGTTCCTTACGTTTTTTTTGTAGGGCGCAAAATAAGGGAGAAAATTGCGGTAGTAGTTCACTTTATTTTTTGGTAGGGTTAGAGAAGTATTGATTGTTATTGTTCTTTATTTAAATGATCAATATTTTAATTTATCTATTCGTGGAGGGGGGCGCCAATTTTCTTTTGCACGCGGGCGGTCAATTGCCTTGCAGAAGCCCTGGATACCTGATTGGTGAGATGCTAACAAATTATAGTTATAAATTTGCTCCTTTATTTGTGAGTACATCATTTTTTCAAGGATTTTGGACATCACTGGCAAAATACTAACTAGGCATAAATCGTTGTAATTGGAAGCATTCGATGATTTTGGGAGAGGCCATATTTTAGAAATCTTCCACAAATCGTGAAACATATTGTCAAGTAAACAGTAATTTATGATGCTAGTAATAAATGGTAGTATTCCATTGAAACATAGCAAAAACATGTCCGTTTCTACTGCTGAGGATTTTATATCTAAAAAATGACTTTTAATTATTACTCCAGACACTATGAAATGAAAAAAGGATTTAAATATTAGTTTTTAAATTATTCTCATAAAAATATACTATTTCTGGTTCAACAGGTGTCATGTTCAATGTTAACTTTAAAAAAATATCATTAATATATTCGGGCTGGTTTAATATATCTGTAATGTAGTTTTTTGAGTTTTTGGCACAGATATTCATTTCTTGTAGCTTTTTCCAAAGGTACCTTGGATCAATATGACCATGCTGAATACCTAATTCCAAGTATCTCTTTTTTTCTCCCTATTTGCTATGTTTGTTTGATTGCGAATTTCCCTGTAATATTCCCAATGATCCTTAAGATGTATATCAAAAACGAAGAATTTTTGGACACATGCTTATAATATGAACTTCTGTTCTCAGAATTGGCTTTGGATCATGACCCTGAAATATTTTAACGCACTTATGTTGCACCCTGTATACAGGGTGATTTATTCATAAATACATTAATTTTAACCACGTCATCAGGGAGGTACATATATGCCTAAAACGCAGGCGCACCTGAACGCATGTGGCTACGACGTTATGCTGCGGCACATGGCACCAGCCGCGACGTTGCCATTATTTATTAATAATTTAAGTACGAAAAAATATTCAGTGTATGAATTTACCTAGTTGATATGACAATACGAGTAATATAGGGTGTTAGAACAGCTTGGACTTGGCGTGTTCAGCATCTAACTCGAGAGACCCTTATCACTACACTTTTCACAGCACGCACTATAACTATACAAGAGGCCTTCATAATCACACGCATAAAACACACTCAGTGTCCACAAACAGAGGCTGGAAAATACTGAAACTGTTTCCGAAATTCGATAGATTTTGAGATTTAAGACAAAAGTTTTATTAAAAATTAAAAACAACGCGGGCGTCCCATCCGCATTCCACAACTATTATTTATTACGTCAAACTTGTCAAGGATCGGCTGCCGGTTTCTATTCTATGTAGCGCCATCTCGTTGGTATTAACGTCGCCGAATCTGTGGTAGAGCTCTCAGTCACCCTCTGTGTGTTCAAAACCGAAAGTCTACAGCGTGCTTTATGACACGGTAACTAGCGAACCTTTCTAATAGATGGCAGCACGTACTACAGAAACTAGAGTTGTCTACATTCTGTTTATTCGGTACTCTAGTGTAAGTAGTGTCAATGAATGTGACATTGTGAATGTAACCTTCAAAAATATCCAAACCAAAATACGGAGAATGTGCACTGTGAAATACTGGAAACAAATAACATCACAAAAAGACCCAAGAAGCCTAAATGTATTTGCAAACTATTTATAAGGCGTACCTATTATGTGCGACTAGTGAGGCGGAGTGCGAGAAACGAAAGGAAATTCACAGTGCACTCTGCAGAAACTTGGCAAGGATCAATGCCGCAAACACCAACCAACAGAACACAACTACTTACTCTAGGAGCGTCTTGGTGTAGTAAAAAGGATTATCAGTGAACCAGTGAGCGGAAATATTAGTGCCCCAAGCGAAAGTGAGTGAAGTTCATTTTATCGAGAAAAAGATCGTCTTCAGTGGTGTCGAGGTCCACGAAATCATGTAAGCCCCCTAGTTGAATAGGTACCTACTTAATAAAACATCCAAAAATCAAAAGGTCACGTAAGCAGTTGTTTCATTTATTTTTCTCGTTGGCATTTATCCCTTAAGGTGTCTCAGGGCAAAACTAACCGTCACAAGAGGTAAGCGTTAACATTTGTCCATAATTTCCGCAACCATTTGGCGGAACATTCGCCTACAATACAAATAATTATGTACTGAAAACATTCCTTTAAATTTACGAAAGTTGCGTACATCTGGCCACAATGTTGATGCGCACAACGGCAAGCGTCGTCCGATGCCTAATACGCCCTGAAAGCAATCCAGTGGCAGCCGTAAATAGAGGGCCAAATAGGTAAAAATGCGGTTTAGAAAAAAAATAATTCCGGCATTAAAAAAAAGTTGGAATTTTTATAATTGCGATTTCGCATTCAGAGCATTTTTCCCTACCCACTGTTAAAATTAATGTAGTTATGAATAAATAACCCTGTATTACTTCATGTCTGGAAAATCTTTATGTGACAAGATAGGCCCGATCACGAAACTAGGGCTAAGAGTAATGTAGTTCCATTCCTTGAAGAAGTATCTGGATGGCCTGGGCTGTTTGGCTATTCATTTTTCTAATAAGTTATCTGCGGAGACCAAAGGCTGATAATATTCTATATTCAAGAATGAGGATCTGCGGAGACCAAAGGCTGATAATATTCTATATTCAAGAATGAGGTCAGGACGGTTGTTGGTCCAGGGCATCTTTTGCTTTTTTGAGGAGTTCTTAGAACTTAACTTTTGATCTATTTGTTTGAGTTTTACGACTTGATATTTTAATTTGTTACCATTTAATTTGTCATGTATGTTTCTGTGTAATGTTCATTGCAATGCACTTGAGTATATTCTGTCATACTGGCTAACTAAAATGATTTCTAGTTCTGACTTAGTAATACTTCCATTGCATGAATATATTATTGTTCTCTTTGACTTGTGTAAATACAATTAAGTGTATACTGGCACCAAGTCATAATAAATAAATAAATAAACTTGTATGACATGTCTGTGGTGTTGGTGTTTAACAAATTGTACGACCCGGTTGGATCGTATGGAAGTTTGGAAGTTTTAGAGCAACTTTCTTTTCTTTTTTTTTCTTACAAAAAAATTATTTTTATTTTTAAATAGTAGGAAATTTAACTATACAGTATTTTTAAAAGTTAATATGAATTGATGAGATGCTAAAAATGAAACGGATTAAAAACCAGGTATTTTGCTATTATTGATAACTACATATACTTATATTAAAGTTGAGATTTCAAATATACAAAAAAATAGTATTTCAATTTTTCTCACTGAAGAGTTCAGCGAAATTAGCCCTCACAAAATAACTGTATGCGTGGTTATGATTAAAAGAGTTGTGATTATGAGAGGACAAAGTCATCCATTTTTTATTTTAATCTATTCAAAATTAATTTTTTTTAATAGTTTTCTTGTGGTGCGGGCTTATAAACTTATAAACTGCAGCCTAGATATGTAAATACGACCCCGCTGTTATAAAAAAGGAGATTAACAATACAACAAAAAACAACTTGTCTTTACAGCCTGTAGTACAACTTTCTCACACAACAAGTTACATTGTGTATGGGCTGCTTAGTGGGTCTGAAAAGTGAAAAATTTCAAGTTTCAATGGAATTGCGACAAGAAAACTCCTAAAATTCCCCATAACACGTTTTTTTGCATAAAATATAAAAAGTTAGTAGGAGGGGGCTAAAATAATTCGTAAATGTACAAATCTTCGAAAAAATCTTAAAACCCATCTCAACTTACAGTGTGAGATATTTTGATAAATTCAGTACCTACTAGCAGTTACAATGATCGATTTTATTTTTGTAGGTACTAAATCACAACCATTGGAAGATATCCTTTCTGTGGCATGGAACAAGCAAGTACAACATATTTTGGCTTCCACATTTGCTTCAAAATGTGTAATTTGGGACTTAAGGAAAAACGAACCTATCATAAAACTTACAGACACTATTTCCCGAGTAAGATGGAAAGTACTTGCTTGGCACCCAGAAGTTGCAACACAATTGTGCCTCGCATCAGGTAAGAATATCCAGTGCCCTCAGGAATGTGAAAGTAGCCATGGTTTTTGAACTATCTTTTAAGCCCTTTGCCAAAGTGTCCATTTTAAGGGTTCTACCCATATTAGGGGAGTTTTGAGGCCATGTTTATGGACACTTTTTAAATTTTTTTGGGTGGCAGAAGGCGCTGGTAAATTATGGCAGGCTAATTTCGGGATACCCTGTATTGTTGGAGACATGAGGTACTGCATTTTTGTTTTTGACAGATCACACACTTAAAAAATTATAAACTGTCAGATCAAGTTTATTGAAAAAAAAAAACAAGCGCCATTTTGTTGTTTTGAGAAAAAAGCGTTTAACTTTAGAAACTCACTGCAAATTCCCAAATCAAAATTATTACGCGGTGTCTTCATTTTTACTAAAAATGGGGCAAACTCAAATTTGTAAAACATTTAAATGTTTTTCTAATCAGACTACCCTTTTTTTTCTAAAATTTGGAGGATGTATCGTTTGACGTACATTTTAGATTAATTTATTTAAACAGCACCATAGTAACATTACGGTAAATGGTTCTTTTTAAAGTAAAAAAATTAGGGAAGAATGTCAATAATACAAAAAAATATTTATTATAAGACTAAAAAATTGACACATATGCAGAAACAGCTTAATCATCATCTTCTATTTCAAAATCCAACTCTTGACCAAATCCATCAATATCATCAGGGAAATCATCTATCTTATAAAAATATTTTGCATCTGTGGGAATAAAACAAAACAAACTTTTTGTCAGCAGCCTTCTTGTCTGAAATGGGTTCTCCATTAGGGTATAGTAGTCTTAAATCTCCAAAATCATGGTGTTTTGCTTTTTTGCCTCTCACCGACTTTGAAATATCTACTTCCTTAAAATCATCATCTTCAGTATGGGAGTACTTAAAAAAAATCGAGTACGGTTTTTCTTTTGTAAATTTTATTGCTTTTGCTTTAAGCCAACTTATTTTTTCATTGTCTACACTTACTTTTCTGTTAGTTACATTTTTTTTGTATATCTTCAATTGAAAAAAATCAGCACATTCCAATTTTTGTACCACAAATTTGCAAATTTTTTTTACATTCTCCAATAATGCTAGCAAAGTCATCAAGTGTGTAGACACGTACTTGTTGTTTTAAAGAGCCTTCAATTAATCAAAAGTCTGTGTCATTTATTAGGAAACTGTGGATGATCATTTATAAAAATTTTTAGGAGTAGTACAATTTTGTAATTATGATTTTTCCCCCCACATCTGTCGGACCACATAATTAATTCTTTGGTATATTTTTTGAGGTGTAGATCAATAAAATGAGTCAGGTGAAAACCAACCTCTTGAGCATCCCTGCCAGCCACCCCTTCTCTCCAGATAAGAGAATAAGGTGTATTGGATGACGCCTTCATTAAAGATACTTAACTGTCGCTTATAGTATACTAAATTGGTGGGAAGTTTTGGTAAACCAAACACTTTTTACATGTCGTAAGAAATATTTTCAAATGAGGATTTGTGCAAGCATCTGAAAAATCTTCTTTCATCTTATTTCTAGATTCATCTGCTTTTTTAAGGTGTTCTTCATAAGAGGCTTGTATTGACATTGCTGTTCACTTGAATTAATATTCTTTAGTTGATTGGTAAAGAGATCGCATTTGTTACATCTATCTTTTACAGGAGGCTTCCTTCTTAAATTAAAATTTTGGTAAAATATACGTTTAAAAAATGTTAAATTAACCTTTGGATTCCCTTTCTTCATTGTAAAACTCGTACATTTTATTTTCTGTCAAGTCATGAGCTAAAAACTTTGAGTTAGTTTTGCTGCGGGTGTGATGTGATACTTAGGAAGGAAAACTGCTTATATGAACAGCTATTCTTTATCTTTTTTACCCTTTTGGTCCCTTTCGTTTTTCAACCAGTGGCGTAGCTACCATACCGCGAAACCCCGCGGTCGCTGGCAGCCTTGCCGTTAAGGGGGCCCGGCTCGAGTCGGGCCCCCTCGAATCCTCGACGCCCTTCCCTTGACCTCAACCAGGCGTATACTGAGTGTTCTGTTCTGTTTTGATATTATATTTTTGACCCTTCCTGTAACTGTTGCTTCTTCAGAAATTAAAATCAATAAAATAACTATTTGAGAAATTGTCGTTCCCAAGACAGAATAAGTAATTTAGCATTACTTTCTATAGAAGCTAAAGAAGCTGCAGCAATGGATAAAAGCGAACTAGGCAATTAAAGTTCATCGACGTCTCCTGCACTACAAAGACTAGGTATATTAAGCACTCTTTGTATGTTAGGGTGGCAAACTCATTGTTTGAAAGGCCTTCGAAAACCGCTTGTTTTGACTTTTCTACCATTGTCAAGATGCAAATTCAGGGCCGGCTACGATTTTTTTATACCCCAGTTTATCATGAAACCCTGTTAGAGATTTTTTTTATTTAAAACCTGAGACCACAGGGTTAATTCATAACACCACAAAACCCCCATATATTAAATTTGAACAAAATATATACAGGGAGTTCCATTCTGCAGTATGTCAAAGTCGAGCAAAATAGGAATTTTAAAGGCATTCAAACAGTCGAATAGTCAACAGGACTACTCAAAATGTTGGTGTTCAAAGATTTAATACAAATATATACAGGGTACTTTTCTCTGGGCCATCTCAAAATGCTGAAATTTTAAAAAAACTATATGGGTCAAGAATGCTCTGGAATCATTGAAAAAATATTAATAAACACAAAAGTAATTTATTTCTGAACAAAGTGCCAACCAACAAATAAAAACAATTGAAATTATTGGACCTTTCTCAACAAAGTCACTGTCTAAGACGATACATTTTCTGTGTGTTTCCTGTTGTGGTACTCCAGCCACCTTAACTGATATGGACTTACTTACTTAACAGTTGTTTCTGTGATACTGGATGACTCTATAACAGGATCAGCCTCGCTTTCAATTATTACATCTAGGGTTTTCACAGCATTGGTTTCCAAATTATATGGACTAATATTACAAGATTTTTCTGGAATCAGAAAACCCATGTCTTCTGGGGCCTTGTCTGTTGCATTGGATATAACTATAATATTTTGAAGCACTGTAACGTTTTTGCAATTTAAATTTATATTTTGTTCCTCTAGATAAGCTTTGCAGGGAGCTTGATTTTCCTTACATTCCAACATTTCAAAGTCGGCTCGAAACCTTCCTGAAAACCATAATCACTGTCCGTCAGACTTAAATAATTATTCATGCCTTGTAAATCTAGAGCTGGACTGGAAATATTGCAAGAAATATTGTCCTTTAATTTGTTTTGTTCTGGTTGAACCAAGGGTAGAACATCCAAAATTTTCTTATTTTCAACTTTTACCAAATTATTCAATATTTTAAGTAGCATCTTCAAACAAGACCGAAGGACACCTACTGTTTTTAGTGATATTTACAACATTTTTAGAAAAAAACGCCTTTTTGAAAATTCCATAAACCGTTTTAGTTTTATATAAAGGGATCCAACCACCATGATGTTGGTGTTGGTTCTCTTTAGATTAAATAGGAAGACTAAAAAAGCTAAAAATAATGAAAAATTATTATTTCCAAGGTAATTAATTTAAAAATGATTTGGTAATAATATTTTGTAAAATAAATTGTAGGGAAATCACAGGGAAATTAAAAATTTAGAACAATGGATATAACCTATAAAATATTTTAATAAATTTTGCTAAATTTACCTTCAGTTTTTTTTGGGCCAACATCTGCACACACATTGTCATGTTCTCTATTGCTTTGGCCAAGTGCCTTTAACAAAATCTTGAGCCAGATGCAACATGAACAATTCATAATCGATGAGGTCTTCAATGTCATCAAGAATTCCCACAACTGGAAGGCACCAAGTCCAGATTATCTGCAAAATTATTGGATTAAGAAGTTTTGGTGCACGCAAGAACAACTTTCTTAATTAATGAAACCTTGCTCGATCCTCTGAAACTGCCATTGTTTCTTACGCAGGGTGCAACATACCTCTTACCAAAAGACCAGCGGAATACAGATAACCCTGCCAAGTACCGCCTAATAACCTGCCTGCCTACCCTGTACAAAATAATCACATCTACACAGTGAATATATGCTCACTGCGAGCAAAAGAACATCATGGCAATGCAGCAGAAGGGCTGCGTGAAGGGCGCAATGGGATGCAAAGAGCAACTCATCATAGACTCACGAGGCTTATTCCAAGCAACGAAACCTCTACATGGCTTACGTGGACTACAAAAAAAGCATTTGATTCCGTACCTCACGAGTGGCTCACAGGTATCTTAAAACTGTATAAAATAGATCATCATACAGTTTCCTCAGAACTGCAAGCAGTAACACCGAGACCGACACAATCATTATTCGAAGAGGGATTTTCCAAGGAGATTCACTGAGTCCACTATGGTACGAAATATGGCTTTTCTATCAAAACCAACAACGCAGAAGTGATCAAGTCGAATCACCTATTATATATGGATGATTTAAAACTGATGGCAGCAACCAAAAACCAAGAAATGAAATGCTTAAAATTGTAGAGGAGTTCTCCAGGGACATCGGAATGCAGTTTACACTGGAGAAGTGCCGCTCCCTTAACATCGTCGGGGGAAAGCTCGAACAAGGTGCTCACGAGATGCAAGACGGTCAGGAGATTGAAGCAACGAGCATAGGAGATACATACAAGTATCTTGGGATGAAACAAGCTCAAAGGATAGACCATCGAACAATAAAGATTGATTTAATGAATGAATTCATTAAGAGAGTAAGACAAGTAGTGCATACTGATCTTAATAGCAGAAATTTGTTTAAGGCCCTATACACGTATGCATAATCTGTACTCAATTATAACATCATAAACATCATCCCCGTAGCGCCGGAGAAAGAACAACTTTGCCACATCAACTATGAGGAAGAGGGTTGGCAGACCTCAACAAGCAATTGGATCAACAAATATTAAACCTGCGTAATTATTTCCACAGGCAGGCCAACAGTTCCACACTACATAAAGCTATAATTGGAACAGACGTCTCAACACTGCTATGCCTGAGGGGACACGAGTATCAAAATCACCACCGAACCTATACAATGATCAAACTAAAGATGTGGCTGGAGAAGCCACTGCATGGGAGGCATCCTAATGAGGTTAACCAGAAACATGTCTACAAGTTAGCTTTGAACTATTTTCTGACTTCAGGATGAATGTTTCTCGAAACGGAAGGCTTCTTACTGGCCATACAAGATCAGGTTATACCAACTCGTAACTACCTAAAATTCATTACAGCAGATGCATCGGTGGTGGATGACAGATGCAGAAACGGGTGCCAAACTTCAGAAACAATCAATCCAGCACATAACAGAAGGATGTCAGATGTTCGCATCAATGGAGTATAAGGAACGACACGATTCGGTTGCCAAGATCTTGCTGGCCCAAAAACTGCTGCTTGTGCAGACAGAGAGGGTCCCATATTACAGCTACACACCGGACCCTGTTTTTGAAAACAGCAACTACAAGATGTACTGGGAGCACTATTAATATTAAACTTAAGTATGCAATGGTTCTTACAAATCGGTTTAAATCCCCAAACGTGAACAAGCACGGTCCACACGACCTTCGTTAAAAATTACAACATCCGCAAAAGTAAACACAACATACGCAATAAGTAACAACGTGCGCAATATCAAGTGACAACAGCGTACACTCCCAATTATAAACGTATTGAATTCAGCTATAGTAATTATAGTCGGTATAACAAAAAGTACAAGTAAAATGTAGTAAGACTTAGCTGTCGTTGAAACCACGATGTCCTCTAGTAGTGTTCGACAATCCTTCAGAATGGTCAAATGGTAACCTACGTCATTCTAAGTAGGATATACACATCTGCTGGTGACCACAGTCCAGAAAGGGAAAATAAGAGGTAAAAAAAATCTGAAATAAAAATATCCTGCTAAACACCCCACAAGATCACCCAAGAAAACTTACCACTTGGTTGATGGTTTTCATTAAAAAAAAAAACAACCAATCAACCACTTCTCCGTTGAATCCACTTAACCTTCACGGTTACAACACATAATATCCAACTTACAAGCCACCGACACGACCTTTACGATTCAATCGCCAACAACCGAATGCCTGGAGTCCAACGCCCATGCGGTCACTCCTCCCTTCCTGGAACCAGAAATGGAAAAATGACTGACACCACGAAACATCGAAAACTGCGTCACAATGTCGAATTTCCAAGTGTCAATTCTGCCAGTGTGTCAAAACAATGTCAAATGACCAACCTAACCTCAAGCTGTCAACCAAATCAAAACACAATAAATAATTTTGCAAACAATTCCCAAAACCAAAGTATAAAATACTTCCAACCCCAAACATACAACTAAAGTGGAGGGTGAGGAAAGAAAATAGAAAATAAATGCCCACCATAAACTTACCTAAAAGAATAAATAAAATTTGCTACAGATATGAAGTAAATAATTCAAGAACAACCTACGACAAATAATCAGTGTGACGGAAAGACCAAGAAAAAAATACCAAGACAACAATCTATGATTTAGGTGAGTACAAAATAGAACTACTTAGAAAGTGTTGACTAATAGCTCTATTCTGATTCCAGCGGACCAAAACCTATTGCTAGACAACAGCAATGACCAAAGTCCGCAGATAACAAATAAACAGCCACTAGTGATGGTGAAAAGTGATAGAGTGTATGAGTTTATGTGACGAGAGGCAACCAAGTGTCACCGTTGAGTGTTTCCAAGGCGAGCAAGAGAATAGGATTGTAATAATGTAAAAGCTAAATAAAGTAGGTGGTACTATTCATTGTTTTCTTAACAATTTCTCAACAAACCTGCGACAACGTCATAAGATACAGAAGCGTTCATCCCTGAGGTGTTATTATTCCATGTTAAGAACAGAATTTTCACTTAAGCTAAATGTCAACGTCAAGAAATACTTATTAGTAAGTAATGTATTTATTTATAAACCAAAAGAATACAATGATTCCATACAGGTTCATCCACTAATCTTAACAACTAAGAAGGAATAAAATTAAAATTACAAAGTGAAGAAAAAGAAGAGAATTTTTTTTAGCATTATTCTTTGTTGCAAAGGGGGACACTCATAGTTCAATAATTCACACACACAATCAAGCTTACGATATAAAATCAACAAACTGCTAAGTTACAAACAAATTAAAATTAAGATTAGACATTAAAAAACATTGAAAAACATTGACCCATAGATAAACTGCTAAGCCGAGGCAAGAAGGTGCCTCTAACATAATTTTAATTTTTTTGATTTTAGACTGCTTCAGATGCAGTGGCAGCTTATTATAAATTGTGACACCATGAAACTCAATTGAAAATCTGTACTTATCTAACCGCACTCTTGAGACATTGATATTATTTACAATTCTGGTGGGATAAGTATGGAATTCATTTCTAATGTGAAAGGATATGGCAGAGTGCCTCTCTTTACACATGATGCTATGTATGTACATACAAGTCTGATATGAAAAAATGCCATCAATACTGAGAATTCTGTACCTGATATATAATTCATTAGTGTGATATCTGACTGGTAAAGAGTATATATTTTTTATTGCTTTATTCTGTAAAGTTGGAACGGGCCTGACATAATTACTGCAGGCCTGACGCCAAATCAGTGTCAAATATTGCAAGCGACTATGAATCAAGGTGTAATAAATACTTCTCAGTAAGTACTTTGGCACAACATAACTAAGTCGCTTACAGATTCCTACAGGCACAGCAACTTTTTTTCTTATCTGGTTGATATGATACACCCAAGAAAGTGCTCGATCTATGTACAGTTCCAGATACTTTATCACATCAGCCTGTCTGATTACCAGACCATGAGCACTCACATCACCCAAATCAATCTGCCTTTTATAATTTACAACCATATAGTTAGACTTGTCCACATTCAAAGTCAGCTTGTGACTGTTGAGCCAATCAGATATCCCAATCAAATCAGCCTCAATATTCCGCTTTATATCCATGTGGTCAGCCTCAGAGTAAAACAGAAGGGTGTCATCAGCATAAAGAGCCTCAGTTTACCCCTTAACTTCAGGCTAGATATTGAGTTAATATAAATAAAGAACAAAGTTGGTCCCAAAATGGAACCTTGTGGAACTCCATGAGTTATAACTTTTTCTGAACTAGACACTCCACGCATATCAACCCTCTGTCTCCTGTCAGATAGATACCCCCAAACCAATCATTACATTATATTAGTGCGGTAATGAATTAAAAAAAGCCCTAGTGCGGTAATTACATTAATATGACATTAAAAATATTGTCAAATCGTACCTATTACATGATAAAAAGCATTTTTAAAAGCACGGAATTTGACATGACAGTTGTAGATAAAAGTATTTTTTATTTTTAATCTGGGGTTTGTATTTGTATATTCAATCCATGTCAAAAATCAAATTCATTTATATGCCCATTGTAACGGAATTTATGTAAACTTCCGTTACAACGGTAATAACCTTTCGGTTCTCCCGATACCGCTAATTTGTTAACTGCCAACAAATTACCATCACCATTATGCAGCCAGATATACACGGGGAGTGAATTGTGTGCTATTTGGAACTTATGAATTTTGCAATAGTTTTAGTTATACAGGTACGTTGTTTCTTTGTCTTTCAAATTATCTTTAAACAAATTCATATAATTAACAATTTAGACCAAATGAGGTATGTATCTGAACAGCCTTAACTCTTATTGTTGATTGTTTGAAAAAGAAGAAGCCCAACCTTTATGTTGAGTGGTCTCTGTCCGACCGAGGTTATAAATAAAACTGACAGGCAATTTTTTCCTGGCTTTTCTCTATTCATCGACACAACCGGTATGGTACTTGGTGGTTTTATGCATGTTTGATATTCCTGGTGAATTTTCTTTAAAATCTCTAATAATCGTGCATGATATCCATCTTTTCGTAGCTTGATTTAGTATAAAAAAACTGTTTATGATTGAGTTTACCGTGTTGTGTTAATATTTTTGTGTATATTTAATTTTTCATATAACCACGACAGAGGATCGTCGGTCGTGTTAGATTTTCGACGGACCAAGTGGTCTTGGGACCACTTCAGAGGCTGAGCAGCAAGGGTTGGTGGCTTAGGGTTCTGGCTGCGATACAGCAATTTAGGGGTGAGTATTTTTCAAATTTATATTTTTTTAATTTTGTCTTTGCCATCTCTGCGAAAAATACCTCACCACCCAGTTTCACTGGGGCCACTGGTTATCCACTGATCGCCTTATCAGATCCGTTATTAAATATTAAATTTTGCAGTGAAAAAGGTTAACGTTGAATTCATTTATTTGAGTAGGTTCTTACATTTTTCTTGTTATATGCTGATCAAAATTAAATAATTTTTGCTTTATACTTAAATTGATTATATTTCTTTTACTCGAAGTGTCAAGGAAATCAAGCACTTATATTATTGTACAGTTTGAAAAATCAATGTCTAATATTTGGCTCAAGTCATGAATATCACGATTTGATTATTGCTTTTTTCATATTTTTTATATTGTATTGGAAATTACTTAGGCTGTCACTGTGCACAGTATTATTGTAATATAAAATTAAATATTTAGATTTAACCTTAACTGTAATAGTTTATCTTTGTAAAAGCCCCGGCTTATTTTTCTGCGTGTTAGAACGGACACTGTGTTTTTTCCCTTTACTTGTAACCACACAAAAAGGGAAGTGACTACTCATAGGAGCACAAACCAACCACTACCAGACCATACTGGTATTAGCGGTCAACACACAATGGAACACCACTCAAAATTCACGACCTGCTTCCAACGAGAGCTAGCTGAGTAAGTTCACCCCTTAACAAAGGAGTCTGGGTGACGTGTGGCTGTCTGGCTGTCAACATTCATCTAAGTTGAGGTATCTCCAAAAACGGTGCTAGTCAAAAATTCCAAGGAACTTTTAACGTGTTGAGTGTTCTAATAAGTTGAATTTTATATAAAGAACTTTCTAACCATAAGTTTAACCAACGTTTGATCTTATAAATATTTTGCAAAATGTTGAGTGATTTCCTCTAGACTTGTCAATTTAAATTTTTAAAGTTTTGAATAAAGCTTGTAATTTTTTTATTGTCTTGTTTTATTTGGACTCCATCTTTTATACTCAGTTTCTGTTTTTAGAAAAAAAAAGTATAATTACCTGGCGACCAACTCTACTAGGAAATTATGTTGTACCATTTACAAACTTTAAAAGCTCCAAAGTGAACAGGCTGGGGAAAGTTAAGATCTGTTTACTGATGAAAGTACTTCTACATGATTCGTGATATTTTAAACCATAGATATTTCTAACTACTCGTTTTTTGAGCATAAAAATTATATTTGATTCACTGGAGAGCAAACACCATATCTAATAATAGATTCAAAGTTATAGATATTAGCGTCTTTACCTACAATGGTTCTTAACCTGTTAAGGGAAAAATGGATAGAAGCATACTTACGAGATATATAATAATATTTCCAATTTAATGACGGATCTAAACAAAGTCCCAATAATTTAATGTTTGTAACGTGTTGAATAGACCTGTTATTGAGTTTGATAAGTGGGTTTGAATTGTAATAATTAATCACGTGCACACAGCCGACACTTTTCATTTTGAATTGTAATAGGCTAAATATGGATAAAATTGCATTTGCATGCTTTGGGTTTTTTTCATCATAGACATATTATCTACATTTTGAATATGGTTAACAATTTTTCAAACGAAGTAAAACTTACAGAAAATGATGTTCCTGAAATGGAAAGGTGAAAATAGTCCATCTGACATTCACATTTTATTTTCCACTAGCTGACATTCCATTTTGACATAATGTATAACTGCCATATTTTTGTAGAGGAAGACCATTCTCCAATCATACAAATGTGGGACCTTCGGTTTGCTACATCACCATTAAAAACTCTTGAAAATCATCAGCGAGGTGTCCTTTCCCTTGCTTGGTGCAGCAGTGATTCAGATTTACTAGTCAGTTGTGGTAAAGATGACAGGATAATATGTTGGAACCCAAATTCAAAACATGCAAATGGGGAAGTTTTGGCAGAAATTGCGAAAACAAATCAGTGGAGTTTTGATGTAGTTTGGTGTCCAAGAAATCCTGCACTAATTGCGTGCCCTAACTATGATGGGCATGTGTCTATTTACTCATTGATGGGAGGTAAGACCCAGCAAATCCAGACAACAAACAAAATTGCTGATAGCTTTCCTGGTATGGATGGATATGCTCAAGCACCTATGCCTCAACTACAGACTTCTGTGCAAATTAGTATTGATTTGAGCAAACCTCCGAAGTGGCTTAAGAAACCAGTGGGTGCTAGATTTGCAGTAAGTATCTGTTTACTTGCTTAAATAAAATTTGTATTCATGTATTCCACCAGGTAAATACATGTGTATTTGTAACTTAAATCAATCATGCTTTCCCAATAATTTAATGATTATTTTTATTTAGTTATTTCAGAGAGCATCTTTTTTAGATATTCAATATTAATAATACCGTAATTGCATTTGGTTGCCTTTTTAAAATGAATAGTGACATACAATGGTCAGAATATGAAACAAATGCATTTATTTTAAATTTGTAAAGATTACTAAAGTAGGTACTATGCTGATGATACCACTTGTATAAATACAGAAATCAGTATAGAATGGATTAAGGCCTCTGTCGCTGATGACTTGGATAGTCTGGGATAATGGTTTTATGCACACAAATTGGAATTAATTAGGAATAAAACCATTAAAATGGTTTTGGACCTAAGATAACATGATCTATTAAATAATCCAACAGAGACCTCTTAATTGGGTATATTGCTGGATCCAGCGCTTATCTTCGATTAGCATGTTGAGAAAAATGCAATGAAACTTGCTAAGTATATCTTTATATTACCAGGCTTGCGAGATGTAGTATCACCAGATGTATTATTGCAGGCCAGGTATTCTGGATTGGGATACAGGGCAAGTCTTGTATATTTCTATTGCAACCAAGGTCGTCACAGTTTGCAAAATGAATTTCATGAGTATCTTGTAATCATTATGCTCCACTCTTCTTTAACAATTTGCCATTAGAATATAAACGGCTTGGTTTTTCACAATTTAAACAAAAAATAAGGAATTTGTTGTGCTCGAATGCATTTTATTCCATTGCAATGTCAAATATTGTAACTGTTCCATTAAACTTTATAAATGCCGTGCTGCATGTATATTTCATTTTAATTGGGAAAGGGAATTACAAGTCTCCAATATCTCACAACTTTTATTTGGAGATAACTACATATGCGCTGTGGTATAATAATGTATTGTAATCTATTTGCATTTATCTAAGTGATTTTTAGTTTTTAACATAACTTTAGCTTTTCTTTGAAGTGTGTAATTTTTTTTATTTCTTGACAGGAATAAATATTTGTATTTGTACTACCCTCACATACTTTACTTAAATTAAGTATGTGGGGGCACTGTTTACTTATCTTTAAAAATTTAAAATAAATATTTTAATTCTTTATTCTAAATATTTGTGTCAATAATCATTTTTAAAAGGAAATCAAAAGCATTAATCAAGCATCAAGCATTAGTTATATTGGGGTTATGGGCAAAAATCTCGAAAACACTTAAGAATTTCGAAATTATACTATATTTTTACGTTCAAAATACGTTCTTTCATATTTTTTATGCAATTTTGCTCCAAGTGTAAAGATAAAAAATCTGACTTACATGACAGGGTATAACTAGTACCATCTAGTAACTACATAAAAAAAAATCGTCAGCATCCAAACTTCTCCCAAATGGGAGAAGATTTAAAAATTCAGATCACAGAGCCCCGAGCCGAAATAGCGTAGCTGTAGTTCGACAAAAAAGAACAATTTATGACAATCCCGTGATTTTCAGAATAATTTTTGGGTGGAGAAAAACGATCCGATTTCACTTGGACGAAAAGCTTAATATCTTTTGCACTTACCTCTTGAAAATCTGAATCCAGACATTCCTCTTCCTCCCCATTGCGATGTTCCTCACCCCGCGACCCTATTTAAGAACTTTTTTTGTCATGCTTTCGGTCAAGAGTGTTTTCAGGGGCCACTGTACTACCAAAATTTATATTTACTTCTTTACTGTATACTCAAGGAGCTTAACTTTTTGCGGCCATATTTAGTTCACTCTTTTTTTCTTTCTTCCCGATGTTGGGAGAGCACGGGTCAGCTTCGCTGGCCTCGGTGCCCGCTCTAGGATGGCAGCTTTCTCACCTTTATGCCGCTTTTTAAATGATGACACGTTCAAAGGCTATTAATATAGTATAATAATAATAATTCTCACCATCACAATACTCCACGTTAGGACTTAGGATTACCCCAAAAGCAACTAAATGCTTGTGCGGGGGAGGAGGCAATTACTATTATTTTATCTTCATTGCCATTAGTGGCTGGGGTCGACTTTTCTCAATATAACGAGGATAGCATTCGCTCAAGTACTACAGAAAACCCTAAAAAACCATGGTAATCCCAGTGAGTGTAGGACATTTGCGCAGATCAAGCTATTAAGGAGCAAGACCCATGAATCCACATTTTGTCTATCGCTCTTGGCCATCAGTGGTGTTTTTTTTTTATAAAAACATGAGCATGCAGTCTGCCCCGACCTAGATTCCAACCAAGGTCGATCGAAAGCAGAAAAACATGCAGTCTAAATAATGATGAAATAACACTTTCAAAGAATTTGGAGTTCGCCTTAATATTATAAAGCACTTATTAATTAATAAGTAACTTAATATTATAATAATAACATTTCGTAGTAACTCTTTTAAATAAGATTACTTTACTCTTGGGGTAATTTTAGTTTTTTAAACACCTTGTTGAAATTTTCAACACAAGCAAAATTTTTTATAAAGAATGACCTTTTTGTTTACAAGAGTGTTTAACCCAATCCAGGTTACACTGTATATAAAATCAGTACTCGGTAATGGCAAAATAATGTAATAATCAAAAAACAGAATTATACTAACTGTAAATCACAACGTGTAGACCTACTTACTGTGTTAGATAATTAGCTGTATTAATTATTATATTTCACACCCAAGTTAATTAGTAGTTCACACAAATTATTTCATTAAATAATCACAGCGGTAGAGCAATAGGAAAAACTTTAAACTTGGTTTCTCATTTTTTTATTCAATTAACATACCACTTTTTTCCTTATGAGGGCAGAATTCACCTTGGTTGTAGGAGTCTTTATTAAGTAAAGCTCAATAAAGAACATATTTAAACTTCTAAGGAACTTTACTTTATCGACAATACAATAATATTTTGACCACAACTTGTTATGTTCTTTTTTGTTTTATACTCGGTGTTGTTATTAAGTGCTTCACATAACTCCCCCTCATGGAAACCGGAGGTTATGGAACAAAGAAATCTGGAAATCTGACACGTCATCTTGATCTCGTGCGAATTGATCTATCTTCCCAACAGGCAATGAATATGTTGAACAACTGGTAGTTTGGGTTAAGGTAGCAGATGTAAAATCACTTTCAACCTGATATGCTGACTTCAGGCGGTCCACTGAAACTGTTGTTTCTTTACCACGGACTCGAATTTTGAAAGTTTTTTGGTCCTCTTGATAGTACCAGATATGGACCGGTGTAAGGTGGCTGTAGGGAGGGGCGCACAGAATCAATTCTAACATAAACGTGAGATGTTGTCTGCAATTCTTTAAAAATAAATACAGACTATTTCTTGTGGGTTGTTGTTTGGATTGGTCTTCAGCGATCTATGATTTGGTAGAGCTTGGCGATGAACTCTGAGTAGCTTGCATCAGAAGAAGTGGGAGGATCGAAAAATTCACCTGGTAGACGAAGAGGGTCTCCATGTACTAGTTCGGCTGAAGAGGAATTAATATCTTGTTTCCATGCGGCTCTAATTCCTAATAAAACAACAGGGAGGACGTCTACCCCTCGTTCATCTTGGTGCCACATTATCGCTGCTTTCAATACCCTATGGAAGCATTCTAGAAGACCATTACATGCTAGATGGTAACTGGTGGTTTTCGTTAATTTGATTCCAAAAATATGAGCAAGCGACTTGAACAGGTGCGATTTAAATTGAGCTCCACGGTTTGTGGTAATCGTGGCAGGGCAACCAAATCTAGCAATCCACGTAAAGAAAAGAGCGGAGGTTACAGTAACTGCGGTGATGTCTGTTAGAGGCAATGCTTCTGACCATCTAGTGAACCTATCCACTACGGTGAGGAAATGTCGAAATCCATTGGAGGATGGAAGAGGGCCTACTATATCAACATGTATGTGGCTAAAACAGGCACGTGGTAAATCAAATTGGGCCAAAGGAGTGGTTACATGTCTTGTAACTTTGGACAACTGACAAGGATGACATTTACGGGTCCATTCTCGGCAATTCTTCCTAATACCATGCCACACAAAGCATTGACATATCAAACGGACTGTGGCATTAGCTCCAGGATGAATGAGTCTATGCAGAGAGTTGAAAACAGTGCAACGAAACTTCTCTGGAACCCATGGACAAGGCCGCAAGGTACTGATATGACAGTAGAAAGTCACATTGATGTCAGGAAGGTTGCATCTTTCCAGGTGCAACGCTGAACTTCTCTGGAGGAAATCTTGAAGCTCTGGATCTTGGGCTTGGATTGCAGCAAGATCTGTTTAGTCGATGATGGCACTCAAGGTATCAATATGAGATAGTGAATCTGCAACTAGGTTATTATAACCTGAAATATATGTATTGGATATTTGTACTAAACTGTCCAATAAAGTCTAAATGTCTAAATTGTCGTGGCGAGCAAATGGTCATGTCATTGTGTAAAAGCGTAAGTTAATGGTTTATGGGGCTTGAATCCTAGCAGCCGCAGATAAAAATCTTCTGTAAAAATTGATTACACCAAGAAATCGTCAAAGTTTACGGGTCATATTTGGCACTAGGTATGACTGTAGGGCTTTGATTCTCTCATTCTGGTGGCAGAACTTCATCCCAGGTTATTCTGCAACCCAAGAAAGTCAACTCTGATACACCAAACATGCATTTGACTGCATTTAGCAGCACCCCATGTTCAGAGAATCGCTGAAATAATATTTGAAGATGGTTTTCATTGTCTGATTTTGTCTTCGAGACCACTAGCACATTGTCTAGGTATGGAAAACAAAAGTCTAGTCCACGAGTTACCTCATCCATGAATCGTTGGAATGTGGCAGTGGCATTTCACAGTACAAAACTCAACGGAAATTCGTACAAGCCAAATAGGGTAATAATCATCTGGGTTGACTGGGATTAAATGGTAAGCTTTAACAGGATCTAGCTTAGAAAAAATCTTGTAACCATGAAGAGAAATCTGCAATATGGCAAACAGGGTAGTTGTCTGGTCGCGCACTTGTGTTTAGAGCGCGGTAGTCACCATGGGGATGCCAGACATTTTCTTGTTTTGGAAATGTACAGCTGAACTCCAGGAGCTTTTAGACGGGTGGGCTACGCCTGTACTAATCATATTGTCGAATTCTTGCTTTGCTGCGATAAGGCGGTCGGGAGCGAGGCAGCGAGGATGAGCTGTCATCTGCCATAGTGCAAATGTGATGAACTGTTGAATGGCGTACTGGACGTGGTTCCATAGAAGGTTGAGTAATATCTGATAACTCTGCAAGCAATGAATGGAAATGAGACGTACCATAAACAGTACGGACAGATTGCACTTGGATAGACTGCGATGGAGGTAATCCTATAGATGCTAATCCAGTAATTTCATAATAAGTCTTCTGTGTCTTGTGTCGATCAGTAAGTTGTAGAAGCATAGGAAATCAACTCCGATGATGGGCTTTGTAACTTCTGCTATGACAAATTTCCATGTGAAGTCTCTTCTAAGGCTTAGACCGAGGCGAAGTTGTGGCATTTAAAACAAAAACAGAAAGAAATCAGTAGCTTGTCTTGTAGCTGTTGCTGTAAGACCTGCAGTTCTTCCAGTTGTTGGCGTTCATGTTCAATTCCTTTATGTTTTTCTTCCATCTGTATCTCATGGGGGTCACCAATTTGTAGGATCTTTCTTAAGAGGCTACGATACTTATCAAATGGGCCTGATGTGCATGACTCAATTCAGGACATACGATGCTTGATTATATATGCCTATCTTTTTCCTTTCTCTAGTTCCCACTCTAGCCTGCTCCTCCACAGTGGGAAGTGCAACGAATTTGGCAGCGTAAAATAAACATGGTTTAATTGAAAAAAAAAAATGGTACACCACTGGAAAAGTATTTTTTTTTGTCATCACTAAGTTTTCCAATCAATTATAAGAAAAAACCTATTCTTGACTTTTTTACGAAAAATGAACCGTTTTTGAAAAATTCACTTTTGTGCTTTTAATTCCGAACAATTTTCCTTAATAACATTTTGCCGTAAGACCTACCTAAAGCCTACTTTACTGGTGCAAAAAATTAGATTTCTTAAAATTCCCAGGACACATGATTTTTCTAATCTAGAAACCTTTTTGTAGGTTTTAAGACCAAATGTTATTAAGGAAAGTTGTTCGCAATTGAAAACTCAGTATGTGTGCAAAATTTCGAGAGCCTACATCTACTTTGATTTTCTTCTGCTAAAAAAATTAAAACGCATAAAAGTGAATTTTTCAAAAACGGTACATTTTTCGAAAAAACGTCAAAAACAGTTTTTTTCTTAGAATTTATTGGAAAGTTTAGTGAATGTAAAAAATTTTACTTTTCCAGTGGCGTACCATTTTTTTATTAAAAAAATATGATTGACCCTCGTCTCTCCGACACTGGTGGAAGTAGATGGGCTCAATTATTTTTAATTTATAGTATGTAATGAGTGTCTAAACTGTATGAAATATGTTTGCCTTAGCTGTCTTCCTTTAGGAAAAATAAAAGAAGAAAAAAAAAATAGAACTTTGAAAACCGCTAGGATTTCGATACATGTTTATATGAAAAATCTCCTTTTTTAATTTTCTAGCAGTTTTTAAAGTATTGCTGATAAAGTTTGGACCACCCTGTATAGTAATACATCGCGATTATCGTCGTTTTAATAAATTGCTCAGTCAATGTCATAGCTTATATTATGGTTTGGAATCAGCTCTACGACCAAAGTAGCCAAGGACCATAAAACAAAACACGCTAGTACAGGTGATTCCAACTGCAACCATGAAGCGGAGTCGCCGGCGATTCCTGTCCCATTTTATTCACTTGTTTGCAATAGGAGATTTAGTTCAGTCGAGTAAAAAGTACTTGGTTCAATGCAGCTTGTATTTGACATGAATTATAATAATTTCTTGAATATCATAAAAATTGAAAACATGATTTACTAATTATATTGATGAATATAAAAGTTTTGCTTAAGAAAAAATGAGCTTTTAATAAATCATGATTATAACTTCTCATTGCAAGAATTGTTTTGTTCATCCAATGAATTATGTTTTATTTAAATAAAATAAATTAAATTGTTTAAATAAAATTTGAGACATTTTAAAACCGAGGCTATGCCTTCATTGTTAGTATGCATATTTTAGTACCGATGTGACAATACATCTTCTTAATGGAAATTTAAACTATTTGAAACTTTGTAGATTAAAGTTTCCTCCTTCACCAACGTAAAGACAAAGATATTACAATCCTTGTTGGGACGCGTCCTGCCATTCTGCAGGCGCAGTGATCCCAGCCAGCCCATTACCGGTTTCATCGTATTTGGGAATCATCAGATGGGCCAGGATTGTTGCCAATTTGAAACTTATTGGTTCATATGATTGATATTTTTTGAGAGTTATTCAGGGCAAAATGAATATTTAGTGTTCCCATTATAATTTTAAAAGAAATGGCTTGTGGCATATGGGACAAAATGCTTTGGTAATTGGCAACACCAAACTAGTTTCCAATATCTAATGGAAATTATGTATGGGTCCTTCGGATGTGTGCAGACCACGACAGGTACCTGTTTCGGGCTTGTTGGCCCTCATTAGGCAGACACAGCGCACCTCAACCAAAAAGACCCAAACACGTTGGCTAAGTGAAATAGGAACTAGTATAATGCGGTGAGCATTAACCATCCAACGCCATCTAGCTGGTACTGCCAAAACCAAAGCAATGTTAGTGTGTATATGTGTGTATATATCGAGCAAGTACTTATTAATATTATTATTATTTACCTAAACTATATTTTCAGCACAATTGCAATATGGATATGGAAGTAATAAATCATTGAACAACATTAAAGAAACATTAGGTATTCTTACCCTGACTGCCTTTCTATTTCAGAACCTTCTGACAAATCGCATATTTTGTATAAGATCTGAATTATCAAACCTCCTAGAAAATATATTAAAATGTCATAAATTCGAATATATAAATATATAATATGAAAAATTGGTAATATTTTTACTTTGCCTGATTTTCAACTCTAATGACTTTCGAATAATCTTCTAACGAAGAAGTTTGTAGAACTGACCGGATGTCAAAATTATTATCGTTCTCTCTGGAAACTATATAAATTAGCTTTTATAATACAGCAATTTGAAACAATAATCGTCTTACATAGGATATTATTCGTTTAAAAAAAATGCTTCACCAGACCCATTTATTTGAAAAAAAAAAACTCTTACCTATCACACTTTTAAAGTAAACATCAAGCGCACAATATAGTGAGAAGTGAGCCATTATTTACCGAGCATTTTTATATCCTGAGGCGCGTAGCGCTGAAGGATATAATATGCGAGGTAAATAATGGCCTTCTCAACCGAAGTGTATATAGATTTTTTTTTACTAGTAACATTGAAATATTGCCATATTTTACATATTTGGTTAGATTTTGATATTTTAGTCATTTCTTGCTTTTTTCAAATACTTCGAAATATCAAGTAGCCTGGGAGTTTATTATTTACCTAGGTATTTTTTTATTATCATTATTTACCTAGGGAGAGAAATATTGCTTCTCATTAGAGGAATGAGGTAAATAATGGTGATTTCTCAGGTTAGTAGTAAAAAAACTATTTTACACAAAAGTAAAAATGACTTCGGGAATAATTTTGTTTATTATCCTGGAAGAATAATTATAGTGAGTGGGATTTTCACATAACTTGTTATTACAAAGAACTCTTCTTACAGTTTGTTCAGCGAATGTTCGGCCTTACGTCACAACTCCTGTCCTTGTTTTACTCATGACTATACGATGGATATCGGTCATATATTCACGACCCAGACAAGGACGGGAGTTGTGACGTAGGGCCGAACATTCACTGAACAAACTATATATAGCAGGTACTCATGTTCCTGAATAAATAATACAGAAGCGCACCGTGATGCCAAGCGTCGTATACTAACAAAGCAGAATATTATATATTATACATGGTTAACTATCACTTAGTACAAAAATTTTTATGGTAGATAAAGAAAAATTAGACTTGCCAAAATAAATTTTCAAAAATTTTCTAACATTTGTCTTAAGCCTAAAGAAAAAATTTTCAAATTGTTTAAAACCCCTCAAAAAACGGCGCCAATGGATGCCCGCGTGACATGTCTTAAAATTTCACGTATGTCAATGGTAGTGACAGGTAGTGAAGTAGCGCGGCGTTGCCACATCTATCAATTTATCAGAGGATTCACCACAGAATTTCGATTTCTTTTTGAAAACGATTACTTCCTAAGGAACATGTAGAAGTATAATGCCTATGAAACACCTACCTTAGTGACATTTACAGGATTGAATATTGCACCATTTTCTGTTTTCTTGCTTTTTTACATTAAAAGTCACACAACACTACACAACACAACATTCATCACATTTTCTAAATCTGTTGGGGACCTCTTGTTTCCCTCCGCCATTCCTTTTGTTTGAAGCGAGGTACTCAGCCTGACGACCACGACGAGGTGGATCCCCTCCTCCAGGAAAATCCCGAAGGGTAACCAAAAAACACAACTGCACTAGCACACATTGCACATGCAAAACACTACAGTAGCTGTTCAAAGAGGCCGCCGTTAACCTCGATGCATAATTTCACTCGATTAATTAAATTAAATTTTTTTTGCATTTTTTACTTCATGGTATGCATCTAAAACCATATAATCCATTTAGTAACAAATAAGAACTATCAAATAAAAACATTACTTTGACCAAGCGAGGGTGCTTCGCAACTTAGCCGTTTAAGTTTGCGTGGTCGATTCCACAAAGTACATAATCCTAAGGTACTTCTTTTTTTCATCAATATCCTCTTCCTTAGTGGGAAAATGTTGGTCGCACGCCTAAAAACATGTTTCACTATTTCACATACCTACTTTCAAAAGTAAATTAATTGTAGCCCTTCTAAACTGTAATATTGTGGTCCTAGTGCACTAGTAAGAAGCCTGGCATTCAATTAATTGCAAAATAGCTTTAAAACTCACCAAAATACACAAATACAGGAAAATAATATTTATATTTACGAGATCAAAAAATGACTTGGTGCAAATGCGAAGATACTTTTACATCCAGATTGTGAAATTGCATTCCATAGGTAAGTAAATAGGTATAATTTCTTGCCAAATGATTTTGTTTTTTCATTGAAATTTTCTGATTTCTTGCTGATTTTTAGGTTTTCAAGAGAAAAAACTAAATTTAGAAAGTGGCTTAGTATTCTAGACCCACACACTTACACACTCACCCACATCCATCCACACCCACCCACCCAGTCACACACACACACCCTCCCACCCGTGTACAAATCTTACATGTTTCGCACTGTTGTTTTTCCAAGTGAATCGCTGGTACTTTGCTCATCATTGTTGTTGTCCAAAGTAGTAAATGTTTGTTTTGTTGTCTCAGATGGTAGTATTGGTAAAGTGTTTTCAGTTTTTCTTCTTTTTTCCAATCGTGCAGCCCTCCCTGAATTGTCAGTGTTTTTTCTTTTACCAGGTAGATTTAAACTAGGTACAGCATCGGACTTAAGGTTTCTCTTATTTCTAGGTGTGTAATTTAATAACGGTTGCTGAAGGGACGTTCCAATAAAACAATTAGGTTCAAAGTGGGCTGAACATACACAAGCTGAAAAGTTTAATAATTAATAAAACAATAATTAGTGCAATAACACAATAATAATAATTACCGTTTTTCAGATTAATCTCATCCGCTCGACGGCATGTAATAACCTATTTCTTGCAGATTTCTTTGTCTTTTATTGGAAATCGGAAATATTTAATTTCAGTTCCCTTAGTTGTTCTGTTATAATTTCCACATCCACTAACCGCACAGCCAGGCATGTTTAATGTTTATTCAACAATTTTCTCGCAAAAAAGCAGTTTTTTGTCTATGTTCAACAAGCACAAAATATAAAACAACAAGCACAATTTAAATATAATAAAATAATTTATGTCACATTCACAAAACCCTAGTTACATTCCATTGATACCAACTGAAACATCTTGACGGACGCCTAATTTGAACTGAACTCACGATACTGAACCGCCTCGGTGCTTCGCAGTGACGTCATCAGCGCCAACTCATACTGTTGTTTGAGTATCGTGCATAGCACTGAAAACCACTGCATCAGTGAACATGTTAACAAACATTGGTGGAATTGTTGTCGTAAACTGGCAACATTTATCCTAGTGAGGAACACGGAAAAATGAAAGTCGTCATGAGATGATGACTTTTTAAATCCGTCCTTAAATTGATCTAGGGTTATTCTGGTATTTGTTTTTCACAAAATTTTTATCATATTTATATGATGCATTTTCCTCATTCCGAATATTTATTGGACGCCTTTTTTATTCAAGAATTTATTGTGCATTGTTCTATGTTTCAGTTTGGAGGAAAATTGATTACTTTTGAGAACGATAAAGATTCAATTAATGTTCAACAAAGTCTAACATCTGATCAAGGTCCACCTCTTATCATGAGATGTGTACAAGTTAGCCAAGTTATTACAGAACCTGAATTAGTACAGAAATCAAATGAGTTAGAACAAGCACTGGAATATGGAAATTTCATAGGTAAACTTTTATTTTATATAGAGGAATATTTTATATGGGTGATTTGGTGTAATTAATATGTAAATTTTTGTTATAGAATATTGTTACAACAAGGTCGAACAAACATATGATGTGCACAAGAAGTACATATGGCAATTTATTAAGGCTAATTTTGAGGCCAACCCAAGAGCTGAACTTTTAAATTTGCTGGGATACAAAATAGAGGATGTTAATGCAAAATTGAATCAATATGTTGGGCATGAACTGCAGAAGATTGATGATCAATTGTCTAACGTTAACAGAGTGAGTAGGCCAAAGGGAATTAATGTACTTGAGGAACTCATAAGTGACATACTACAATAGTCTTATACTCCTGAAATTCAGTAAAGCCATAAAAAATGCATTTTCCAACCAGTTGGCATCCGGTTGTTACAAAAACAAGTCCTAATTCATAACTTGTGAATTCATCACACCTACCCACACATTTACTAGCCAATTGGCCCTGTTTAGCCAACGTACAGAAATTCGAGGGTAGACACAAGAGTGGAAAGTATCACATTAATTTTTGTAATAATGTACCATACAGCTAAAATAAACAATATTAGGATGCAAGGTGAGTAAACCAACATAAGATTATGTATAATCAACTATTTGTTTGGCTTTAATCTGAATTTGAACAGATGTGCAAGTACCCAATTCTTGTATCAATGGATTCTGAAGATAATCAGTCTTCACAGAGGGCAGAACTTTTAACACAAAATTGACGCCAAATTGCTTGTGTTCTATCATTGAATAAGGAATTCGTAAAGAAATATAAGTAAATAGTCGTTATGCGTAGCTTACAAATTAAGCGTAACTGCCAGGTGGGGAACAGGTAGGCCCTCTGTTACTGTATCTTGGAATTAGTCGACTCATTTGAAATTGTGGCGACCGGAGCGCCATCTACTAGTCGTAAGAAAAACTATTAGTGTGGGCCACCGCATTTAGCTAAAGCGGGGACCGACTGAAACAAGCCACCGAGTCTACGTTTCGCTAACAGATCGACAGATGGCCGCTCTGTCACATCTCCTTCAACGCGAGGAAGGGATAAATGACAGTTCCAACCAAACTCGTTGCTAAAGCCTGGTGTGTGGCATATTATTGTTCTGGCAAAGTTTACAGAATTAAAATAGTTCTGTAAACTTTGGTTCTGGTTACTTCAGCTGATTTTACTGTTGTTGTCGTTTTGGTGGCTATTGTTTTCTTGTTGTGTTTTGTGTCTGATTAAGGTTTTGATCACAAAATATATGGTTTTTATTAACCATGGTAGTCTATCGCCGCTGTTGTTATATAAATTGCGACAGCAGCAAGCGTTCTAACACGTGCATTTCCCGTGAAAGATGAAATTCGCTGTAGGTACCTACTTAGGCAGTGGATAATAAAATAGCGGAAACATAGCACTGACAAATTTAGAAGACTGCCAGTTGAAACAATGATTTGCGAAAAACATTTTCGAAATAATTTTGTCAAAACCCTCCATTCTATTGGTCAAAAGGCAGCGTCCAGAGATATACCTACTAATATGTGTCCGGGCACTGGGCCTTGTGTAAACAAACGTTTCATTCCTGCCCTCTCCCGCTCCCTTGGCCCGCCGTCATCGGAGTAGGGCGATCAATATATTATTTAATAAGAAAATAAGCTTACACAGTGTAGCTGATAGCGGTTCGTTCGCATTCTACGGGTGCGCGCAAAATATTACCGACCGACCGTGACTGTGTTGTATACCTATAGCGTCGATGGAATTCAATCGACGGTTATGTAGTCATGCCTGCAGTGCGGATGGCTGTAAAACCAGTGGCGTAGCGTGAGCTTTCGCCGCCTGGGGCCGACCGGAAATTCGCCGCCCCTTCTATTTTAATTATTAGTCAAGAAAATTAGTAAAAGTCAAATAGACAGCTTTAAATAAAAATGTACTTTTCGTGTTTTTTTCATAGCAAAATCTCACAATCAAGTTAATTGTCCCTGAGATTTGAGTGTTTCTATCTATTTAAGTAAGTCTGTGTAATTTGTTACTTGTTAAAGTACCTACTATTCCATTTTAATTATTTAATAATATTTTGTTACTTTTATACAGGGTGAGTTTTTTTTTGATGATTAGTATGGGGATCTCGGAAACTAGCGGAGAGAGAAGGAAGGTCAGATGGGAAAAGAATTGCAGTTTTGTGGGCCCATCTTTGAATAAGGAATTTGGCCCAATTTAACGCGCCTTATGGATTTTTTAAAAAAGGCATGGCTTACTAGATATTTTGAAAAAACTAAATTTTGGCGTTTTATTGTAATCTGTCTAGATTCGTTGTTTCTGAATTTAGATAAAAAGTGTAAATACCAAAGTTGGAGAGATTTGTGTCCCCAGTGCTGTTAACATGTCCTATACTTTCCGTGACAGCTGTCATTTTCGAGATATGACACAAACTTCTGTTTTTTAAAATGGGACCCATAGTTGTCCGTGGCCTCAAAAAATCATGCATATTTAGAGCTTTCCAACGATATAATACTCGACATGATTATTCAGAAAAATAACGGAAATAAGTATAGTTTGCATTTAAAAACACAAGTTGTAGAAAATGGCTGCTGCCATGGAAATTAGGACATGATATCCGCATTCGGGACACAATTCCCTTCAATTTTGGTATTTACACTTTTTATTTAAAATCAGAAACAACGAATCTAGATGGATTGGAATAAATCTCCAAAATTTCGTTTTTTTCTTCTAAATATCTAGTAACCTATGACTTTTTCAAAAATCCACAAGACGCGTTAAATTGAAAAGAATTGCGGTTTTGTGGGCGCAATTTAACGCACCTTGTAGATTTTTGAAAAAAGGCATGGCTTACTAGCTTACTACAAATTTGGAAAAAACACGAAATTTTGGAGATTTATTCCAATCCATCTAGATTCGTTGTTTCTGATGTTAGATAAAAAGTGTTAATACCAAAGTTGGAGGGAATTGTTTCCCCAATGCGGCCAGACTTGATCACCTCCCGATGATGCTATATCATCTGGCTGCCCAAAAGACGATCCCCAGCGGTAGCTATAGTTTGTCAGGGGCGTACGGGCTGGATGGACGCGTTAAATATACCTATTTAAAAAAATCGTGGTTGCTTTCAAATGAGACGACGTTCTGGCAGCCGAAAACACGTCCTAATTGCTCAAAAGAAGATCGCCAGGGGTAGCTAGTTTATATCAGGTGCGTACGGGCTGGACGGACGCGATAAATATATTTAAAAAAAATCGTGGCTGCTTTCAAACGAGACGGCCTTTGATCTGGCAGCCAAAAACACGTCCGAAAAGAATATCTCCAGAGGTAGCTATAGTCAGAGGCGTACAGGCTGGTTGGACGCGATAAATATATTTTAAAAATCGTGGCTGCTTTCATAGGTACCAATTAACCACGAATGACCTATAACGTCAATTTTACGTTATTTTTATAACGTAAAAAATACGTAACTTAATTTCCGGAAATTTAATATTTGTAAATGCATCAAAAATGACATATAAAAACAAGTAATGAAACTAGCGTTAATATTACGTCATTACCACGATACCCAGCTAACCACGAATGACCTATAACGTGAATTGTGCGTTATTTTCATAACGTAAAAAATACGTACCTAGCTCAATTTATGGAAATTTAACTTAGTAAGTACATGAAAAATGACATAATAAAAATAAGTAATACAACTAGCGTTAATATTACGTCATTACTACGGTACAGATTCTCCCGAATTATAAAACTTAGACTAAGGTTTTTGGGAATTCACAATAGAGTCCTCCCCTGAGACGATTAAGGTCCTTTTGGCTTTGTCCCATCCATTATATGAATTATGAGACAGCCTTTATTTTATTTCTTTTTAATTCTGTGACGTCATCGAGATTCTAGCTTACACTGTTTTAGGAAATATTTTTCTAGTGCGTCGATAGCTTAGTTGGTAAATGCGTCGACATTAATTCCGATGGTCGTAGGTTCGAACCCTGGTGTTGGTGTGCGAATTTTATTTTTTATGAGGTTCTACGTTAAGTTTATGAGGTTATTTCTACATAAGGATGTTGACGTCACTATACCCCGGAATTTTTGTCATAATTATAACGTTAATTTAACGTGATTTTCCTAACGTCATGGAGGTATAAATATAACGATATTTTGACGTACAAAAAACGGTTGTTGGTTAGCTGGGGTGGCTTTTAAAGCTCGTGCGCTCCCGACATAAACTCGCTACCCCTGGAGATCTTCTTTTGGGCATTAAGTCCGTGTTTTCGTCCGCCAGATCAAACGCCATCACCGTTGAAAGCAGCCACGATTTTTTAAAATATATTTAAGACATGTTCTCGGTCGCCCGATTCAAGACCGTTGCTTTTTAAAAATAATCAGTGGGTTACGACGTTGCCAAATCAAAAGTGTGGCTGAGAAAATTGTGGCTCTTTTCACACCGATAGTTCATCCATTCATATCATATCATCATTTATGACATATATATTTTCCTATATAAGGTATACCGGCAAATGTTTCATTTTCGAAAAAATAAACATTAAAGTGCAAAATTGAAAGTTTCAAGGTCGCATATTTTCCAAACGCTTGAAAGAGACATATTACATGTATACATCATTGAAATTGTGACAATGATTAGATTTTAAATATCTAAAAATATACAGGGTGTTCTAATTAAAAAACATATGTTTGGTTTGGCATCCCTTTCCTGAACACCCTGTACAAATCTGAATAAACGCTGAAAAAAGCTTTCTTTGGCTTCTTCAACTTTTATCTGAAGAGAAGCCCTGTACAGAGCGGGCCATCGGTGTCTGAGGCTCATTTTGTATGATAAATTTGAAAAAAATGTGCATTTTAGAAAAGTGGCCGTAACTTTTTTCAGGATGAAAGTTTTGTTTTTCTGTAAAAACATTTCTAGAGCACTTTTTTACGTAAAATCCAATGCTGCTACTAAATTTTTTTAAGTCAATGGTTTAGAGTTACTGATAAAAAAAATTAAAATTGAACAGCCTGTATATTTTTGCATTTTTTAATAGAGCAAAAAATTACCATTCCAAAAAATATATATAACACTTAATGATTTACTTAAGTAGTTATCAATTACTAATAACTTTTATGAAATTTTCATCAGTAACTCTTAAACCATTGACTTAAAAAAAATGTAGTAGCAGCATTGGATTCTACGTAAAAAAAGTGCTTCAGAAATGTTTTTACAGAAACACAAAATATTCAACCTGAAAAAAGTTACGGCCACTTTTCAAAAACGCACATATTCAAAAAACGCCCTGTTACTCAAGAACGGTGACAGATATCGATTTGCGGTTTTCGCCATTAAGTTATTTATCATAAAAAAATGAGCCTTAGAGATCAATATCAGTTTTCGTTAAAAATAGAGGGCCCTATTTTTAACGGAGATAGGGTTTCCCTTTAAAATTGTCCAATTTGGCTCACCCTGTACATAGAGGTATTATATGGGAATACACCAGAGCAGGTGTCTCATTTTACGTCCGATTAGGTATATTATGTCCTTACTTTTTTAAATAATTGAATTAAAAATTAATTACACGCTTGCGTATGTCTACGCCACTGGACAAATTCCTAAAATTATGTTTTACAAAAAGCCAGTAATTTGCATGGCAAAAGAAACGAAGTTTCAGTTTTTAGTCAAACTTTTAGGCAAAATTATTTTACTCATAATTTTGGCTCCAAAAATTGATGCAGAATATTGCGACGAAACTGACAGATGAGAAAAAATCTAAAGGCACTTTTTGTTCGAAATGGAATTCTCTATCTAAAAATTAAATATTTTTTTGTCAATCTCCTAAATTATTTATCTAATTAAATTAGTGGTAGGTACCGATTACCCGTATCTCCACCACTGATGCATAAAGGACGCAATCGATCCAAGTATAGGTAGGTGTAGGTACTTTGTACCAAAATTAGGTTAAAATTCCTTTTCTGGTTTAGAAATTAATAAATAAAACAATCTATTTTTAAAATTTTAACACCCTCTGTAACGTGGAAATTAAGCCTTTCTGAAGAAAACGTCACACACCAAACTCCCCATTTATTTTCAGAAATACCTACCTACTAGCACAAATTGTCGGGTCGGACGATAGAAATGGCTCACCCTGTATAATAACCTACATACATTAGGTACACTTTTTTAATTGTTAACATTTATTAAGGTAATTCCTTATCCAATGGTATTAAGTATATTATATTATCGAGTAACATAAGGTATTATGTTATGTTTTCAACATGTCACACAAATCCTAAAAACCGACATTTACCTATTTATTGCCACTTTTTCGGACTTTCGTCCTCTCGCAACCATTGAACCATTCAGTTACTTTTGTTCTTCAAATATTTATTAAAATTAACTAGGTATTCCTTGACCCCAAAAACATAAAAAACGACATAGATAGGTATCGCGCCCTATATTCATCCCTTTACACCCCTCTCAATTTCCTCTCTTTAAATAAAAAAGTCGAAAACACTCTCTATCTCTAACTCGCTACAAGAGTGATTTCGTTTGCTAAAAATTACTGTACCTATACAGGGTTAACTATCACTTAGTACAAAAATTTTTATGGCAGATAAAGAAAAATTAGACTTGCCAAAATAAATTTTCAAAAATTTTCTAACATTTGTCTTAAGCCTAAAAAAATTTTTTTTTCAAATTGTATTAAACCCCTCAAAAAACGCCGCCTATGGACGCCCGCGGGACATGTCTAAAAATTTCGCGTATGTCAATAGCGCGGCGTTGCCACGTCTATCAATTTATCCGAGGATTCACCACAAAATTTCGATTTCCTTTTAAAAACGATTACTTTCTAAGGAACATGTAGAATGCCTATGAAACACCTACCTTACTGACATTTCCAGGATTGTTTGCACCATTTTCTGTTTTCTTGCTTTTTTACATTAAAAGTCACACAACACAACATTCACATTTTCTAAATCTGTTGGGGATCTCTTGGTTTCCCTCTGCTATTCCTTTTGTTTGAAGCGAGGTACTCAGCCTGACGACCACGACGAGGTAGATCCCCTCCGCCAGGAAAACCCCGAAGGGTAACCAAAAAATCACAACTGCACTAGCACACATTGCACAAATGCACATGCAAAGCACTACAGTAGCTGTTCAAAGAGGCCGCCATTAACTTCGATGCACAAATTCACTCGGTTAACTAAAGAAGTCCGGATACGTGCAAAAAGTCCATGATTATTCCGGATTTGAACAGCTGCACCTTCAATTCGTTCACGTAACTGCTGCTCGTTGTCGATTTCCTGCTCGTACACAATCGCCTTCATGAATCCCCAAATACAAAAATCCATTGGATTCAAGTCTGGTGATCGCGGCGGCCATGCAATTGGCCCTCCTCTTCCGATCCAACGGTTGGGGCATTGGTCGTCTAAAAGTGCACGAACAGGTCTCGCAAAATGGGCTGGTGCACCATCGTGCATAAACCACATGTCATGCAGTACTTGTAGTGGCAAATTATCAAACAAAACATTTGTCAGAAAATACAAGTATCGTTCAGCGTTTAAATTTTCCGGTAGAATGTATGGTCCAATTAATCGATCTCCATAAACTCCTGCCCAAACATTGATGGAAAACCGACGTTGGAAATTAAACCGCCGAACAGCATGTGGGTTCTCATCGGACCAAATATGGCTGTTGTGTCTAAAAAAAAACAACAAAAATTAGAAATATTCACAATTTTGGCGAAGGCGTTAGGATTGACATAGCCAATTTTATAATAAATAAAAAAGATAATATGGAAGAGAGAAAGCTATAAGTAAGTAAAAATTTACATACGTGTAAACCCCAGCACATGTGAAGCAGCATTCGTCTGTCCAAAGAATGTTGAAAACAAAGTTTGGGTCTTGGGCGATTCGATCACGTAGCCAAGTGCAGTAGGTCATTCTCACCGGAAAATCATTTGCTTCTAATGCTTGGACCTTTTGTATGTGATAAGGGTGAAGGCCGTTTTCCCTTAGAATCCTCCATGCCTGTAAATAATTTTATTGTTACATTTTAAATTTTATGTAGGTATTAGGTGCAAGCAAAGACAATCCCATCACATGGGATAGTCTTTGGTAGAAGTCAGTTTTATTGGTTTTATTTTACTTGCCTTGTTCTGAGATATTCCCAATCTCCTTGCAATAGCTGTAGTGCTTATGGAAGGTTGCTCGCCCACCCCTTCGAGCTTGCAAAACACCAGTGTTTCGCATACGTTGTACAATGTTCACGAAAGTACGTGGGTTAGGCATATTTGCCCTGTTAGGAAAACGAATACGGTATTCTGCTGCAGCTCGATGTGCACTTTCATCGCATCTCCCGTACATTATAACCATGTCCGTTAACTCGGCGTTCGAATACTCCGGCATTTTCACAAAGACGCTGAACGATTTGCCGCGAAAATCAAGACCAAACTGGGAAATAACGCCATGTTACATTCGCAAATGCCCTCCGTCGGCTACTAGCCAAACTTGAAAAGGTTTGTTCCAACAGGACCAATAACCGTGCTCAAGCACGTTCAGCGCATGCGCACTACCCCACTGGCTGTTCCAACTGAATTATGTACCTACCGACACGGGGCGATACACGCACTGTTCCAGCCGATTTATGGATCATTTGTGTATCGTCCTTGTACGATAAAAACGGTGCCTGGTCTAAAGCAATAACCGCGTGTACTGACATGCGCAGTGTATGGTCGTGTGACAGAGATAAACATTAACCTCATATTTTTGTTTTTACGTAGATAGTTTTAAATCGATGGCTGGGATCGTGTTTTTTATTTCTTGTTGGGTAGGGCGGGGAATCGTTGAACAATTTTTTAGAGTGAAGAGTGAGGTTAGCCCACCGAACATTCGGTTAGCCACATATTAAATACGCAGGTTAGGTGCGGTCACAAAACGTGATTTGGTCGATTTGATTCACAATCCGTTCCATCTGAAATTTTCTTTGGGATCGCACATGAACGGTGCAAAACTAGCGCATGCGTTCTTTAAGGGTTATCATCTAGTTCATGTACAGTTCTGTGACGGTACGTAAATTCGAGTTGGAACAAATGATCCCAAAGAAAATTTCAGATGGAACGGATTGTGAATCAAATCGACCAAATCATATTTGTGACCGCACCTAACCTGCGTGTTTAATATGTGGCTAACCGAATGTTCGGTGGGCTAACCTCACTCTTCACTCTAAAAAATTGTTCAACGATTCCCCGCCCTACCCAACAAGAAATAAAAAACACGATCCCAGCCATCGATTTAAAACTATCTACGTAAAAACAAAAATATGAGGTTAATGTTTATCTCTGTCACACGATCATACACTGCGCATGAGAGTACACGCGGTTATTGCTTTAGACCAGGCACCGTTTTTATCGTACAAGGACGATACACAAATGATCCATAAATCGGCTGGAACAGTGCGTGTATCGCCCCGTGTCGGTAGGTACATAATTCAGTTGGAACAGCCAGTGGGGTAGTGCGCATGCGCTGAACGTGCTTGAGCACGGTTATTGGCCCTGTTGGAACAAACCTTGTATGTACAGTTAGTTGCCTAGCTAGGAAGTTATGAAATGACGAACGGGGCAACGCGGAGCAGTCGAAAAAACGTTTCATAGACTCGACCGGGCCGATACGTCGCTTAATTCATACCGCCGAGGCTTCAGAACAATAAATCCTTTATCTATGCTTCAGAAGAGGTTAGATGGTGGACAAGAATTCATCAGAGGAGCTCCGGGGGTATTAAGGGAGACGGCTTGTGGTGTCGCGGTAATGAGCTTTCCGCGAGACTAGGAACCGGTCCGGATACGAGCTAAGGTAAGGGGAATCTAATAGCGCTGCATCTGTACAGATTCAAATCGATTGTTATTTATGTATTTTTTAAATTTGTTTGAGTAAAAAGGTATTTTCACCGTTCCTAAATCAACGGCAACACCGCGGAAAATCACTTCAGCTGTCAGTACCTTCAGAAGCCAAATTGGATGACGTCATTAAAGGCGGGGATTTACAGGGAAAATAGGGGTCTTTACCCGTTTTTTTAAAGATCGTAAAAAAAATCTAAAAATATTTTTCTATGTTTTCTTAAGCCATCCTGCGCACGTGGTAAAATTTTTTGTACTAAGTCATAGTTAACCCTGTATATGAAACGGCAGCGGCTGACCTTGAAATTATAAAGGGAAAATCGTCTTGGTTATTGATTATTCTGTTTGCCTTCAAATAAGAAATAAATACCTGCTATTCTTTGGCCTTGAACAGTATTTACAGAGGCAGTTCCATCTGTCGTTAGAACGGTTGAACCTCCATCCGCGCGCCATCTCTCCGTCGGAAGATTTAATAAGGAGACGGCAATCCATTTTGGGTCTGTTTTATTTTAGTTATTTAATTGGACGCATTCAGTGCTTTATAGGCGCCACTTCCTGGGACCATAAATACGGGCGAGGGGGGTTAAGAGGGAATACATGGGCGGTCCTACAGCCAATTACGGGTCTGTCCATTGATCTTAGATATCTTTCCGAATACCTTAATCAATGGTTCTATCCAGACAATTTAATTTTTTAAAGAAACTATATATTGCTACAAGAATTGGATACTTGCACGTCTGTTCAAATTCAGATTAAAGCCAAACAAATAGTTGATTGTACAATTAATAGTATGTTGGTTTACACAAATGCACCGCTGAAATCTCTTTCTGGCTTCCTAATTTATTGATCTGCAATCTTTGTGGTCACTCGATCATAAACTCGGTACATGCTACGTGCTGAACACGGGGATGTACGTGGTTAGTTGAATGATACACAATGTAGTGGAATACTTATATTAATGACCACTTAAGTTGCTGCACTTAATAGATAATTTTTTGGACATTGCTTTAATTATAAAATAGCAATCTCAGATACAGCTGGTGCAGATGAAAAAGTGGCACCTCCAACATGTATGTCTCCATCAGAAAATAAATCAAAATGGGCATCTGAGCGCTCTGCATGCTCCCTAGTGGGACTCTGTACAATTCGCTGTTCACAGGATTTTCTTTACATTTACTGTTTTGAAATAATAGACTATAGGACATTTTAGCAAATTCTAAAAATATTCTACTGAATAAATAATGTAACGTATTGAGAATGAAGTTTTTTCACAGCAGTGGTATATATTAATATACAGCGAGCATGTAAGGGTTGGAATAAATTCGGTAAAGTGTTGTACTGTGCGATTAAAAAAAACGCTTCGACACGTCCAAAATAATTTTGAAAGGGGCATATTTTGACATATTTGTCGTTCTTGTGACGTCATTACTAACCGAGCTATGACGTCATTTATATATTTTTTAAATGGCAACCACTATTTTTGATAGTGTCATTTAAAAGAATGCACTTTTCTTGTATTGGTACGCAAATAATAATAATATGTTACATAACAATTTTTTTTCATAAATTTCAAATTTGACATAAAGTTTTTAGACATTTCTTTATTAGACGACTGTACCTACATTGTAGTGTAGGAAAAAAATTAAACCTGCTTAAAGGCCGCTTTACAGCTGGCAATTTTTATTTCCAGCAATAAAAATTGCGGCAATCTTTGTTGAATGCAATTTTTATTGCAAAAACGAATTGTTTTACAGCCAGCAATCTATGAGTGCAACTTGTCTTGCAAGGAAGTGTCGCCAATATACCTAATTTTAGGAGACAGATTTATTCTGACAGCAGAGCAGAGTGTGTGCATTTAAAACAACAATGAAAAAAGTGTATTAATCAAATCAGAACAAACAGCAGGAACACAGGTTCATATAAAGTTAATCGCCATTTGCCAATTCCAGACACCTAGGGATTTTATGAAACCATTGGTAATAGATTTAGACCCAAAAAATCCCTAGAATTGCTTCGCAATTGCAACAAAAATGGCGCATGCTGCATTTTTGTTGCTGCAAGAAAAATTGCAAACAGCTGATCGAGAATGACATTGTGCGCATGCGCTCAATGAAAATAAAAATTGCCAGTTGTAAAGCGGCCTTAAAAATGGAATTGAGCAAAAAATAAGCACTACAATGTAGTGCTTATTTTAGTGCATCTTTTTATTCTGCAACAAAAAGGTACTCTTGTTTCATAAGGATAAAATCCACCGTTTGCGTTGAAATTGGCAAAATGTGCCCCAAAACACCTCTTGACTCCAATGTTCGAAACATAAAATTCTCACCGACCGCTTTCAAATGCTACAGATCAACTGTACATTCAAAATGAAGAAAAAAATCCCTATGAACAATGTACCAAAAATTATTCGCTTTCAAAATGGCAAGGATTGAATTTGACAAAATTTGAACACCCTATTTCAAGAAAACCAATGGTGTTTTGACCAATATCCATTTAGCATTTTTTTCTTCATTTTAAATGTACAGTTGATCTGTAGCATTTGAAAGCGGCCGGTGAAAATTTTATGTTTCGAATATTGGAGTCAACAGGTGTTTTTGGGCACATTTTGCCAATTTAAACACAAACGGTTGATTTTATCGTTATGAAACAAGAGTACCTCTTTGTCCAATGATGGACCCGCAGGCCCTAAAAGATAACCTCAAAAAAGATACGAATAAAAGCGCGATCCAAAAACAGTGCAAGTTGCGCCCTCTGTGAGATACGTAGAAATTGACATTATCAGCTTATTCTCCATCCCCAAAAACATAGCAGTGCCAAATTTCAGGTCAGCAGCTTGATTATTTTGGTAGATATAGCCATAATTCAATTTAAAAATAAGAACTTGAACGCACTGTATGTCTCAAACAAACAACATTTGTTTAAACAATGTTGGACTCAATCGCAATAAACATAATAGTACTAAATTTCACTTCAGTAGCTTGATTATTGTGGGAGTTATTGCCATAATTCAATCTCAAAAAAAAAATAATTACAACGCCCTGTATCTCTGCTCACGCGAGATTGCCGCATAATTACCGGACACCCTGTATATAAATTATAAATTATAATAGAGTTTAAGAGTTAAAAGTTTATAAATATTATACTAGTTGCAATCACATATTTATTTTTAACAAGGTGGCTTAACAAATTGGTAAGATCAATGGCATTTGCTTTGAGCGTTGACAGTCCACTCATAGCCAGTTGGATTATTAATTATCTATGAGTGCTTTTTTTGCATGAAATACCTTCTATATAAAAAATTATCCGGTTTGTATCTAATTACTATTTATTCTTATTATAGTTAGATGAGTTACCCGTTGAAGACCAATTATCATTAATGTCTGAAAAAACCCCAACCAACAAACCCAAAGAGTTTAAAATAGATGCTGGAGATGGTAAGTTTGTACGTAGTTTCATTTCTAACTAAATTAGCAAATTTATCATTTGCAGATATGGAAGGATTGATTACGCAGGCTTTATTATTAAATAATGTTGAAGCTGCTGTTGGACTTTGCTTAAAAGCTGAGAGATATGCAGATGCCCTCATAATAGCTTCAACAGGTAAGGAAAATCAATAATAAAAGGTATATTATAATAATTCCAGACTATATCTATGGTGTGTCTGGTTAACACTGTAGAATTATTCGGCATAACTTAAAATAGTCATGCAGCAATTTTGGTGAAAAAATATCCATTGGTTATTTTTCAGTGTAGTGGCAAACTTTGAAAAAGTTAATAATTCAAATTCCTGGTATGAATCTAGGTAAAATCAAAAACAAATGTGTCTGAAAACTTGAATTAATACTCAGTTAGGTTTTTGAAAGAATAATAATAATAATATGTCTTTATTGAGGCAAATTGGTGCAAGGCACTACAATTCACTAGTGGTGGGTGTTAGCGGCGAAGTTTAGCCGGACTACTCTTACACTTGCCGTTAATCCAGACAAGTCTAAGGTTATATTGTTCTGCAGTAACCCAGCTAATTACAAGATTATTAAAATATTAAACTAATTACTAAATTATTAGGACTAACACATTTTGGCACACATAAGGATATCAATACGCCCTGGCTTAAACCATTGCGGATCAGCAAGTTTCAAATTTTTTAAATGCGGCCAAGTCTCAAAATTGAGATGCAGACGTCATTTTTGCCTATAGGCCAAATATATAAATGTACAAGTCCCAATGGGGAATTAATTGGAGTATCTCCTACACCAGAGAGGCCTGTAGATGATTTAAAACGAGGTAGGTCCAATAACAAAAGCTAATTTGTGAACCTGGATCTAATACAGCTCTGGCTTGGCGATAAACACCTTAATTATTTAAAATTCCTAACATAATTGTAGCGAGAACGGTACTAGGTTGATCCAGAATCGAAGAAAGCACGACACTAGTAACTGGATCACTGTGTATAGCGGCAGGAGACGCGGCAGTGGTCGCCGACGGAACCGGGTGCTCGGCCGGCTGGCTTGCCGAATTGGTTTCCTGGGAATTTGGCCTGAAATAAAAACTATTATTCGGGGAATTTGCGTTTTTATTGTATTGCGAAGTCAAGTGTACCAAACTATGATGCCTTTTGTGACAATATTTGCATTGGATGGCAGATTGACATTGCCCGGTGCGATGCAAATGACTTAAACAATAATTCATGCACAAGTTATGGTTTTGGGCAAAATTAAAGCGTTCTTGTGCTGATTTTCCGAAAAAATCAGGACATCTATAGAGAGGCTGTGTTTGAGAAGAACATTTACAATTCAAATTGCCTTTATTTTGTGCAGTCCCGAGAAAGGCTGAAGAGTGACGTGGTTTGTTGTTTTTGTCAAATTTTTGTTCATGTTTTTTGTTTGATAAATTTTTAGAACGTGTTCTTGACTCTTCACTTTCAGGAGAAACAGTAAATAAGGCATTGCAATGTGCTTTAAAAAAACACATTCATAAGAAGGAATATCATTTGGTTTATTAAATTGTATTTCAAATCGCGTGGTAATTGACTCATCTACTCTTGCAAGTAACATGTGACTTAACACAAAATCCCAATTATCTGGATCTAATCCGAGCGTCTTGAGAGCTTCAATATTTTTTGAAAAAATCTCTAATAAATTGCGTAATGCAACAGCGTTATTTTAATTGACAGGTTGAGACTTTTCAATAGCTAACCAATGAGTTTTTGCTAGTTTTCGTTTATTGCGATATCTTTTGACAAGACTCTCGTAAGCTTTCAAATAATTGTCACCTGACATTAGAATAACATTCATCATAGCAAACAGTGGTCCTTCCAAGTTATTGACTAAATAAGAAAATGTTTCTATCGCAGTAAGTGTTTTATGCACCAAACTTTCAAAGCGATCATGGAAGAGGGGAAAACTGGAAATATCACCTTTGAACTTAATCAATTCTAATTTTGGCAAACGGACATTGATATTTGGGATTGATACAGAATCTGAGGCATCATTTTTATAGAGGAGTTACTGTTAGACTCAAATAACTCATTAAAAATGGTTTTAACTTCCGTATAAACAGTGTTGAATTTTTGTAAATCTTCTACAGCGTTTTTCACTTGATCTTCATCGTTAAAAATCTAATTTAATAGAGCATAGTGATGCTTATTAAATTCACTTTGAATTTTATCAAGTTCTTCACACCTTGTGTGAAAAGAAGCTCTTTTATCTTCAGAACCTTTTGCGAGTTGTGCCGATTGTTGTAGAACAATCAAATTCGACATTTCAGTGTTGCGAAACAGACTTCTTAATTTTATCAGCAGCAGTAGATATTTTGAAAGGTAAATACCTTTTTTCTTGGCAAAGAAAGCGAAGTGTCAGCGAGGAAATGCGGATTTTTTTTGGTTTTTAGCGTGTCACAAAAAAACTCGAACAGTGTCAAAAGAAAGAATGCGAATACGAACTTTGCCTGCGAAAAGATCGTAAATAGGTCGATTTTAACACAATGTGTGTAGCGAAATATTTGATATTGGACAACAAATATGAGAAATTTGCTCAAAACAATCCTTTAGAAAGGGCTCAGCAATGCATAAATGGAAAATATGAACAATCCGAGTCGGAGGACCAAAATGTTATGGGATAATGAGCTAGACTAGTGGACTGTATAATTAATGAGATGGTTATATATTCCCCAAGTATTCGTTGCTTAGCGACTAGCGAAATGCGGGATGAGGAAATCAAGGATAGCGTAAGCGACTTACCCTTTGAACGGTCCAGGAGGCTGCGTGATTTCAAGAAGCTGCAAAAGCGGGGTACCCCTGTAGACCTGTAGTGGCACTAGCGAGAAACACCAGTGGAAAGTTCGAGAAAGCGTCGGAAAAGCGTTTTTATGTGGTAGGCGTAAATTAGACTGCATGGCTTGGGGGAACCAGGCGAACTGTTGTCCTTCATCGATTCACTGGATACATAAAGTGCTATTCATAAAGTTTGCACCAAATGGGAAAAATTTATATTCTATTTTTTGAAAATCTGTTTTTGGGATATGTTAGTGCATATTTTGTTTACACTATTGCACCTAAAGAGGGTCGTGACGTCACAGCCCATGCCTGTCAAATTTGACATTTAAAATAAAAAATTAGAAAAAATCAGGTTTGCTTTGAAAATATCGGGAAAAGTTATTAAGAAAATGTGTTTGTATTGCATTACTGTGCCCCCATGCAAATTTTCAGAAAGATATCACGATGTTCGTTTTTTCTTAATTATTTCTCTTCAAATCGGTACTCAATATTTTTTTTCCGCAAATAACCTAAGAAACTTATTTAGTGGTTGCTCTTTTTCTAAATCATAACAATAGAAATAAATTTCAATGCAAAGTTAAGGAGAAAAATGAGATTTATTAAAATCGCTATTGTGTAAGAACGCCATCTTAGTGCAAAGACTCTTTCATTTAAGATAAGTTTATTCCCTGAGCCAGTGTCGTAATATTTTTACATAAAATACAACCATATTTTGAAATTCAGTGAAACAAAATTATAAGGTACAGTTTTGTATCGAATTTTTTGGATTCAGTTTCAATTTTAGGAATATTAAGTAAGAAACACGAACATCGTGATAAACTTCTGAAAATTTGCACATGGGCACAGTAATGCAATACAAACACATTTTCTTAACAATTTTTTCCGATATTGTCAAGGCAAACCTGATTTTTCCCAATTTTTTATTTTAAATGTAAAATTTGACAGGCATGGGCTGGGACGTCACAAACCTCTTTAGGCGCAATAGTGTAAACAAAACATGCACCAACATATCCCAAAATCAGATTTTCAAAAATAGAATAATACAAAAATATACAAATTTTTCTCATTTGGTGCAAACTTTATGAATAGCACTGTATATAGTCCAAAGAAAAAGGAAGCACGCACAAAAAAAGGGGGCCGCAACGCCTTTATAGGAAAGGAAAATTGCGGTTGGATTTTTAGAAAATCTTGGAACACATTAAACATAATTATTACCCGAACACCCGGAATATAAATTTTTTGAAATTTTTTTTTTCAAGTTTATGTGTATTTATTTATTCATAAACCAAAAGAATACAATGATTCCATACAGGTTCATCCACTAATCTTAACAACTAACAAGGAATAAAATTACAAAGTGAAGAAAAAAGAAGGGAAAATTTTTTTTAGCCTCATTTTTTGTTGCAAGAGGAACTGTCATAGTTCAATAATTCACACACACATTCAAACATGCAATATAAAATCAAACAATGTACAACTTATAAACAAATTAAAATTAAAAATTAGACATTAAAAGCATTGACCCATAGATAACGCTAACGCTAAGCCGAGGCAAGAAGGTGCCTCTTTAACATAATTTTAAATTTTTTGATTTGAGACTGCTTCAGGTGCATTGGCAGCTTATTGTGACACCATGAAACTCAATTGAAAATCTGTACTTATCTAAACGCACTCTTGGGACCTTGATATTATTTACAACTCTGGTGTGATAAGTATGGAATTCATTTTTAATTTGAAAAGATAAGGCAGAGTGCCTCTCTTTACACATGATGCTATGCATGTACATACAAGTCTGATATGAAAATATGCCATCAATTCATTGGGTTATATCTGACTGGTAAAGAGTATATATTTTTTATTGCTTTATTCTGCAAAGTTTGAACGGGCCTGACATAATTACTGCAGGCTTGATGCCAAATCAGTGTCAAATACTGCAAGCGGCTATGAATCAAGGTATAATAAATACTTCTCAGTAAGTACTTTGGCACAACATAACTAAGTCGCTTCAGGCACAGCAACTTTTTTCCTTATCTGGTTGATATGATACTCCCAAGAAAGTGCTCGATCTATGTACAGTCCCAGATATTTTATCAAATCAGCCTGTCTGATTACCAGACCATGAGCACTCACATCACCCAAATCGATCTGTCTTTTATAATTTACAACCATATAGTTAGACTTGTCCACATTCAAAGTCAGCTTGTGACTGTTGAGCCAATAAGATATCACAATCAAATCAGCCTCAATATTCTGCTTTATATCCAAGTGGTAAGCCTCAGAGTAAAACAGAAGGGTGTCGTCAGGCCAACTAGAGACTCGATGCATGTCAACCCTCTGTCTCCTGTCAGATAGATAACCCTGAAACCGATCATTGCATATGCCACGAATCCCGACCAATTCCAGCTTTTTCATTAACACTGTGATCCACCGACACAGGTCTTACACAAATCCAGCGACAACAGCCCACATCTGTTACCACTGTCAGTACTTCTTTGAATTTCAGTTATACAATCTACAGCTGCAGAACTTGTGTCACTGGACCTGCGAAAACTATAGTGGCCAGGATAAATAAATGATATTTTATCCAAGTACCTAACCAGTCGACTATTCACACACTTTTCTATTATCTTAGAGAATACAGGCAAAATCGAGATGGGTCTATAATTGTTAGGGGACTCTGGGTCACCCGCCTTGAATAAGCGAGAGACACGTGCTAACTTCATCATATCTGGAACAACCCCCGTTACAAAGGATTGATTTATTATCTTTGTCAAGACTGCGGCCGTTTTACATCTACACCTCTGTACTGACCGCACATTCACAAGGTCTCACCCAGCTTCTTTCTATAGGTTTAACGTCAATATCAGCTCCTCCACTTCCCCTGAAGTTGTAGGTGACAGGAACAGACTGTCACAATGCGAGACCTCCTCAGAACAGCTGAACAACCGTTGGGGGACCACATCGGCCAAACTCCATCCAATGGAGACAAAATAACTGTTGAAGCTCTCACAAACATCCCTGGGGCATGTCAGTACCTTACCATCAACAACCAGTCGGTCAACATTAGCACTTGTTTTTTTATATCCATTTGTTAACACAGAGTTGATGACGTTCCATGTTTTCTTAGGGTTTCCCTTGAATATTATCAAGAATATTTTTGTAGTAATGACCTTTTGCTTTCCTAACTGCGATTTTAGCTTCCACTACTGCTTCCCTGTATATGTTTTTGATACTTTCATTAAAGGGAAATTGTTTGGATTTCTTGAAATAATAGTCTCTTCCTGAGCAATTTAAGTACATCATCAGTACACCACGGCCTATGATTCTTATTGACTCTTACTTCTCTTGGGTACGCACTAATATTTTTAGTATAACACTCTACAAGCAATTTATAGTTTTGATGCACTGAATTACCATCACTGTAGTTGTCATTTAGCACACTAAGTTGCCTTGTTATTTCCACATGATTGAAAATTGTCTTTTTTGTGGTGATTGATGACTTTTTAACGTTTAAATCCAAGCGTACAATTTGCAAATCATGGTCACTGAAACTATCATATACGCTCACAACATATTATGTCGCTTTAACCCTCTCAGGAATATTACTCAAAATGTGGTCAATTAGTGTCCTGGACTTTCTTGTGGGTATGGTTTTGTTACAAAAAACAAAACCATTGCTTTCACACATTTCATGATAATCATTAGTTATTTTCCCTGTCGTCAAGAGGTCGATGTTTAGATCTCCCAACAAAATCATACATCTTGATGCAGCATTCTCCATCTGAGCCCCCAACAACTCCATGGTCATCGAAACATTCTCAATTGAACAGTTTGGATTGTACACGACGCCAATTTCGACCTTCACCGCTGCCAGAGATATTAAGGCATAATTAATAATAGATACCCAATTTCTCCCAAATAAACAAATATGCAAAGAAAATATATGAATAATATTTATACTAAAAATAATAAGTATGGAAATTGAACAAGATACTTCGGGGAAAAATAATGAATTAGGTTTAAATTTAGTAATGCAGGAATGTAAAAGAAATGTATAATATGTCTTTATTATCTTATAAAACTTTTTTTGTGGATTACCGGTTTCGCAAACAACAATCGTTTTGCATCAGCAGATGCTCAGAAACTACAGTCAACGAAAAAACGTGAAAAAACCTTAACATCATACACATTGTCTATGTAAAAGGTTTAAAAAACAAAAACTTACGTTTAAGACAAAATTAGAGAGTTGTCAATCCATGGGGTGAAGGTGTGCATCCTCCAACAACAATAAATCAAAAACAGCAAAAAACAAGGACCACAATATCCATTCAACCAAAATTATGTAACTTCTAGGGAGGTTAAATATCTAAACTCATCTACCTAGTTGAGTTTTTTTTATATGTTGAAATTTTGTTGTAGATTAACCTCAAAAAAATTTTCAACTTGGGTTTCAAAAAACCTATTTTCTAGGTCCAATATACATTTGGATCAACTGAAAAAAGGTTGCCTAAGAATTATTTGAAGTTAGAACTGCTATGATTAATAAACTACTTACTGATTATTAGAAGATTATTCCAAAAATTATTATTTTAGTTTATTCTTTAACAGGTGACATTTGGCGAGAGGACTTCGACCGCCCCTTGCTCCCCCTCATTGATTGGCCGCTCTACTAATTCATACAAATACAAGTAAAACGTCAGTCTAAGAAAAATATAGGAAACTGTAACTCATAGTAGACATTAAATACAGTACTAAAAAGGTAAAAGAGGGGCCCACCTACAAACAACAGTAGTAGGCGATGGCTCAACAACAGATGACATTAAATATTGTTATATTGAATCAATTAAACAAAGCTTCTAAAATGGGGCAATTATCACCTATTTGGACACTCAAAGCGTTGACTGACGTATTAATAAGACTTCTCACGGCTATAGCTTCATGTCCCGGAAAGAAGATGGTCAACAATGTATTTTGCATTGTATTTTGTCTCCGGGAAGCGCATGGCGAGCCAGCGAACTGTCAAACATGACAGCTGTGAGCAGTCTTTATGAATACGTCAGTCAAAGCTCAATGTATTAGCATTATTATGTTTGTAGCTTTTCAGTATTTCAAACGATTCCCAGCTATCCAGTTGACTGACTGTATGATCTATATGTAGAATTTTATAGTCTCCAGTACATATCAACATTATGTCCCGTCTCCAGTACATGGGACATAATGTTGATATAAGTAATGATTAGGACCGGTAGGGTTCGGGTTATAGAGATTAGGAGGTGCTGATTCAGGGGAAGAAGATTTCCATGTGTCCTACCTTTTGTCGATCTTTGCCGCTGCCGACAAGTGGTCTCTTTGGTGTTTGTTTGCTGTTCCCGGAGTCTTCAGTTCGCGTCCGCAATCTCACGAGAAAGTTCAAATATACAGTTTTATTAATTGGGGAGATAAACCGCAATTACGGTGAGAAAAGCCCGACACTTTCGTTCGAAGTAAAAAAAAATGCGTCTCTTCGGTCACTGTCATGAAGGCAAGAGCGCTTCAGCTTCTTCATCCGGTTCAATGCGCAGGTGGCGCGGGTTCTTGATTCTTGCTGATTGGACACATGGTGGGAAATATGGAAAGGTAGATAAGGATAGCAATTTTAAGGAAATTGTCCTGCAGCAATTAGGCAGCTGCATATACTTATTTCACTTATTTAATATGGCAAGACCCAACAAGTAAAGATTATAAAATTTAGCGACACTAGGAGTTTTCTTCCTTTATAGGTATTGCAAATAATCTGGAATATATCCCTTTAATATACAATTATTTATCGTTCACCCCCTTTTGTATTTCTTTATACTGTTCTAGGTTGGGAGTTTTAGTGACTGAGCCTAACGTAATTAGACAGGCATGATGTTTTTGAAATTCTGAATAAATCTCTTCCAATTGCTCATATCGTATTTTGAACTCAATTTGGGTGTTTGTTCTATCTGAAGCTACAATCGCATCAGACGCGGCGCCGACAAAAGAATATAATCACTCCATTCGCTTAACCTCGTTTCAGCATAAGGCATCTATTTGTTTGAATTTAGTGGCAGTTGTCATGTTTAGAGTTTTTTTTTTTTGAGTTATGAATGATAAATGGTAAGCGCTAATGTGAAAAGATCCAGCAATGAACCAAAGGCCGATATGCTGTAAATATCTTTTTATTTAATGCAGGAAAAGAAAAAATACTGAGAGTATACAAACACCTGCGAAGTGGCTCGATGCACGCGAGTGTAAAAAGGATAAAATCGATAAATTTAAAGGCACTATTCTCGTTAAATCATACACTGGGAGAATTGTAACTCCCAAAATATTTGAGAAGAAATAAAAGGGGAGAAAAAAGAAAATTAACAATTTCAACTACACTTACTAATTAAGTACTAGATTTCCCAATAATGAACACTTTTTCTTTATATAAATTTTGTTTTGAAACTTTAGAGTATTGTATAGCTTATTAGTGTCTACTACAGAATTAAAGTTACCATTAAGCTTTTTGCTATCTCCTACAATTTCATCTTCAACCAAAGATTGAGCGACAGAACATTTTTTGGGTTTTATATGGACAATTGGGCATGCCACATCCAGATCAAGATTGCTTGTATTATGATGGGTAAACTGTCTTTTCATTTGAGCAGAAGGTGCGAGCGGAATGTTATTTGTAACATTGCTTGCAATAGGCATTGACATAGAAAAAAGTTGTGCTTTATGGCGTTCGGCATAAGCCTGACAGTGTGACGTTGCAGCAGAGAGCAGGGAATGACTACAGGCCTTCTATTCCCATGTGGCTAGGTCAATTCCAATTTTGAAGGAGCTGAAGTTCGTATTTATTTTTTTTTTATTTCTGTATTTATTTACGGGCTTAACTGCCCAATTTCACAATACAAAACGCATATATAAGAAGCAAATAGTAAACTTATATCTAATACAAGCAAATGGCAAACTTATATCTAATACATTCAGACGTACAACCACCACGACCTTTACATGACACAGTAATGCAAGAAGCAAGCAGGGCAGGATGATATGTATTTTGAATACTTATGAGGTTTTTAGATGACAATGCGCAATTGCCTGAGTTATTAGTGAAGAAGTCAAGTCTGGGATGCTCGTTGGCAAGTTACCTGACCTTGTCAAAAAACTATTTTAACCATAGTTGGTTCTTATGGACAGGTATTGAGAAAGTATTTATCTGACGAGTCTCCCTCGAAGGTGTGTGTAGTCCTATCCTTCTTAACAGTTGGGAACAAATATATTTGTTATGTAGTATATAATAACTATTATAACTTGCAGATTGTTTTGATGTTTTTCCTTTATTTGTGTCTGATTTTTGTTGTAATTTCCACATATTTTTCCACAGAGAGTTTTTTCATTTAACTTTTGCCCCAGTAAATCGATAGCCTTGTAAAGTAAATCTTGTTTGTCATGTAGTCCTCACATGAGGTGTGGTAAGCATTTTTTGACAACACATTCTGCTACAGAATTACTGACTTTTTTTGAACAATATTTGCAAACTTTCTTGGTATAACTTTCATTGAGCTGCTTATTGTCAGACATCTTGGATTTTTTATATACAAAACTGTTTACAAAGCTTATTAAAATTTGTAAATCCTGGGTTTAACATTGAACTTACAAATACCATAAAACTTGGTAGTGTACCTAGATTCTAACCACTCATCAAAAAGTAAATGTACCTAGATTCTAACTTGTCACTTGACACTATCGATGGCAACATCGTAAGCGCCAAGAGTAAAATTTTACAGGAATCACCTTTTTTAAGAACTAAAAAGTTTTTTAACATACATATCTCAAATTTTGTTAGGCTTCCTTAATGCACATGGAAAATGCATTAGGATAGTCAAATTTATGAAAAATTGATTGATGCTAGAGCTTCGGTGCATACGATCTTTTGTCAAACTGAAAGCGAAGACTGAATAAAAAAAATAGCATATGTGAGACAATAAAAAATTATAAGAGAAGGGGCTTGTAACGTAATGACAGGACAAGCTTGATGCTCCCAGCTCAGGGACCTCAAAATTATCGTAATGTTAAAATTGGGTGTGAAGACTTAAATTAAATGGATCGTAGCCAAAAACCGGTCTTGCTTACATTAATTTTCATGTCTTATTTTTGGTCTTTTTTAGGCCAACAGAAAATAAGAATTGACGCTTATGATGCAAAATTAAATTTATTTAAATTTCTGGTTGAATTAAGATCTGATCTTTTGTAGAAATGAGGAGAACATTACAAGGGACCATTTTAATAAAAAAACGGCAATTCACAAAATTTGTTGCTTACGATGTTTTGTCTGGGTGAGGGTGAGCTGTAGAGATATTTTTAAGGATGCTGCTATACTTATACTTTTACAAGTATTTAAATTTTAAAGGCTGTAACTTTTACTTTACACACAATAATTATCTAGCTTTATCAACGGGAAGTCCACCACATAAATTATGATTATAAACTACAGGGTGTTTCATCTTAAGTGTGAACACCCCCGTAAAATTTGTATTCTCCATCCGATTTTAGTCGCGTTTTTTTCTAAAAATAGGCCACAAAAAACTCTACGTTGGTGCAAAATTTCAGGTCTTAATGTCAATTTTCAAGGCCTACTACAATTTTTTTTCTAGTAAAAAATTACGAAAACCATTTAGCGATCTTTTTTATTTAAAATCTGACACCACAGCGTTAATCGGAACAACCTAAAACCCCCGTATACCAAATTTGAACAAAAAATATACAGGGAGTTCCATTCTGCAGGGTGTCAAAATTGAGCAAAATAGGAATTTTAAAGGCATCTGGAGAGTCAAGTGTGCCATGGAATCCCGTCAAAACAGATGAATGATCAACAGGACTACTCAAAGTGTTGGTGTGCAAAGATTCTATACAAAAATGTACAGGGTCTTTTTCTCTAGGCGATGTCAAAATGCTGAATTTTTATTAAACTTTATATTGGCCAGGAGGAGGGCTCTGGAATCATTGAATAAATATTAATAAATACAAAAGCTATTTATTTCTTTACATCATCCAACCAACAAATAAAAACAATTCAAATTGTTGGACCTTTATCAATAAAGTCACTGTCTAAGATGATACATTTTCTGTGCGTTTCCTGTTGTGGCACACCAGCCACCTTAACTCATATGGACTTACTGACTGGCAGGCTTCTGTATTTTTTATACTTAGTTCGTTTGTAATGTCTGGGGTGGTTTTGATATACTCGATTTTTGACCTGTACAAGGTTTAAAAAATTCAGCATTTTGAGTTGCTACCTTTTATATTTTTTATTGGATCTTTGCACATCGACACTGTGAGTGGTCCTATCATCATACAACTGTTTCGAAGTAATTCCATGGCACACTTGACTCGCCAGATGAGTTTAAAATTCCTATTTTGCACTATGGTGTAAAATAGAAGTAAGTATTTTTAAGTAGGTAACATATAGAATTAGGCAATAAAGAAAGGTGTGCATTAATTGCATTTGGGTACAGGTAACTGAACCTTAAATGCTTACTTGTATATTTTAATACTGTATCGGTGTCGATTGTAATTTAATCAATATATATTCTAACCATAGACCAAGAAACATCTATCTTTGAACCCTAACCTGATCTGCGCCTCACATGGCGACCCTGCCAGTTTTAAGGGATGCTTCCACCCCTTACGCGATGTGCAAATTTTTGTGAATTGTAAAAATTAAATAGAAATTATGGGGTGCTAACAATCGAAAGATGAAGTGATAATATCACAAGCCGCTAATAGTGGAGGAACAACTGCGAATGCAGAAGCTAGCTCATCTACAGTATCAGCAAAGGATATTTTCATGTACACTGTTTTTGCTTTGGCAATAGTAATTATTATCATGTACATTGCCAAGAAAATGAAACAGGTGCTAGAGAAAATAAGAAGAGAAATGCGACATAGCACAAGTGAGACCATATAGACATTTTCTCTTCTTTGGACAACCCCGACCCTTGACGAACCATTAAGAACAACGAGAACTTCAACGAAATACAGTGTGTCCCAAATTCGATGCTCATCATTGGGATCTCGGTAACTACAAGAGATAGCGAGTCGGTTAAATGGGGAAAGTTTTAGACAATTTTATGGTCAATCTGATGCCGCTGAGAAATCAAGGCTAACTGGGATCGTTTTCGAGTTATTACCAAAAAACCGAATTTTATCATTTTCGTTTTTCTTAAATATCTTAGAAACCGATGGTTTCTCAAAGACAGGACTTTGACATTATTAAGGGACTTTTGTCCAACCTTTTAAGCGGTAATGTCAGTTTCTTTAAAAAAGTTTTCATTTTCGAGATATGACTCACAACTTTTGATTTTCTTATCGACGCCATCTTGGATTTTTACAAATTCGAAATCTACATTAAATTCTCTTTGCAATGATATGTCACACTAATGATTTTTTCGTTAGTTGTAACGCTTAAAAGCGTTTTTTTTTGTCTAATACTAAGTAGGCCATGACAAGTCTGTCAAAACAAATGGAACTCTCAGTTGTTGTTATTGTTATGAAGCCGTCAGTGTTTTGAGATATGTGTAAAAATGCCGTTTAGTACTAGCGAAAAGGTGGATATGTACAATTATTGTTACACAAAAAAAACTATAGAAATAGTACAGTGGCAACAAGAGTTTATTATACATTATTCCCTGAAAGGCAGCAGCCTCACCGTTAAATTTTTCTTAGATTGAGTAGGAATTTAGAACAACATGAGAGTTTTGTTGTGCCCAGACTGAAATATGGTTCCAATCGATTGTGCCAATAGATGTTGAAAACATTGAACAAAGTTTAATGAAGCACCGACGATTTCATTTCGAGAGATAAGTCGCAGAACTCTTTTGCCGAAAACGACTATTCATAGATACTTGACAAAAAATATCACCCCTATAAACCCGTGACAGTGCAAAAGTTAAGGCCGGGAAATACTGAACGCCGACTTGATTTCTGTCATTGGTTTAACAATCAGTGTGAAGTTATTGATAACTTTCCATTAAACATTTGCTGGACCGATGAAACAAGATTTCATAACAATGGCATTTTTAATAAACATAAGCACCATTACTGGGCTGTTAATAACCCATATGGTATTAAGGAATCCAGATCTCAACAAAAATTTGGATTCAATGTTTGGTTTGTTGCATTTGTTTTGACAGACTTGTCATGGCCTACTTAGTATTAGGCAAAAAAACGCTTTTAAGTGTTACAACTAACGAAAAAATCATTAGTGTGACACATCATTGGAAAGAGAATTTCATGTAAATTTCGAATTTGTAAAAATCCAAGATAGCGTCCATAAGAAAATCAAAAGTTGTGAGTCATATCTCGAAAATGAAAACTTTCTTAAAGAAACTGACATTACCGCTTAAAAGGCTGGACAAAAGTGCCTTAATACTGTCAAAGTCCTGTCTTTGAGAAACCATCGGTTTCTAAGATATTTAAGAAAAACGAAAATGATAAAATTCGGTTTTTTGGTAATAACTCGAAAACGATCCCAGTTAGCCTTGATTTCTCAGCGGCATCAGATTGACCATAAAATTGTCTAAAACTTTCCCCATTTAACCGACTCGCTATCTCTTGTAGTTACCGAGATCCCAATGGTGAGCATCGAATTTGGGACACACTGTATACGAAGCAGAAATTTTAATCACAATCGTTTTGGTAGAGGATTATGCGGTAGGATTTCTACTTTTAATGGGAGAGGAACCTATGGTAACTCGAACAATTTTTGTAACAATTCGCATTTTCGAACAAACACAAATTTTCGAAACTCTTCCAACAGGTCAAGCGGCAGTAGATACGCGAGAAGAAATCTAGTTAGATTCCGTGGAAGTTACTCAAGTCAAAATAATAATCACAGATTGACATATATGGAAAATCAAGAAAATAATCCCCATTCTTCTAGTAACAATAACACGCAAACCGCTAATACAAACTCGTCCCAATCTATGTCTCAGCATTTTTTTCGAGCCTAACGATGCTTATATTTCTTATTTAAATGGCTTAAATTATGTAAAATTCAAACACAACCAAAATTAATTAATTTTCTTAGTAGATACCGGAGCATCTATAAGTGCTATTTTTCATAAACATTTAATAGGAAACCAGGTGATTAACACAGCAAATATTATAAAAATAAACAGTATATGTGGGTCACTATATTCGCAGGGCACAGCAAATATCCTATTACAAGTACGGGATAATGTTACTTTAACACATATATTTCATGTCATACCAGAGTTTCAAAAAGAGCTACATGGAGTATTAGGGAATGATTTTTTCCTAAAACATCATGCTAATATAAATTATGAGTTTTTCGAATTTTCTTTTTGGTTAGGTGAAAAGAACATTACAATCCCGATGCATTCGAAGCAAAATTTGTATCTAACAATACCCGCCAGATGTGAAGTTTTAAGGTTTATTTCGACAAAAGTAAAGGAAGATTTAGTAGTCTTACCAGAGGAAATAGCAGAAGGTATTTTTGTGGCCGGAAGTTTAGCTAGTCCTAAAAATGGTACAATAGCGATAAAAATTTTAAACGTTCGCGATGAAACGGTTACTTTAAAAAATTTTAAGCCGAGAGTAAGTAAGATAAGTAATTATGATATTTTACAATTTACAGATACTCATGTTTCCTCAGTGAACCATGTGGATAAATTGCTGAATTTAATAAAAACTGACCATCTGAGTCAACAAGAAAAATTTTTACTTCAAAGGATATGCGCAAAGTATAACGATATATTTTATTTAGAAAACGACAAATTTACAACAACTAATTTATGTAAACAATCTATGCAATTAAAAGAAGGTGTTTGTCCTGTACGTGAAACCTTATCGGCTACCGCATGCGCAAAAATCTGAGTTGCATAAACAGATTGACAGAATGTTATCGGATGGCATAATAGAGGAGACAAGATCTGCTTGGTCAGCGCCATTATTAATAGTACCTAAAAAGTCAAGTGATTGCGCGTCTAAAAAGTTTAGATTAGTTATAGATTACAGATTTCTGAATAGAAAAATAGAAGATGATAAATTCCCATTGCCCAATATAACTGAAATTTTGGACTCCTTATCGGGAGCAATGTACTTCTCGCGTCTTGATCTATCCCAGGGTTATTACCAAGTTGAATTAGATGAATCAAGTAGAAATTGTACAGCATTTATTACAGACCGTGGTCAATATCAAATGACAAGGCTACCAATGGGGTTGAAAACGAGCCCTAGTGCTTTTTCTCGTGTCATGACTATGGCAATGTCTGGCTTAACCTGTGAAAGATGTTTTATATATTTAGATGACTTAATCGTATTTGGAAATAACTTGTTAAATCACAACAAAAATCTAACTAAAGTTTTTCAAAGATTGCGTGAAGTTAATTTAAAGTTAAATCCCAATAAATGTGAATTTTTTAAAAAAGAAATATTATACTTAGGACATACAATTACTTCTGAAGGAATCTTCCCTGACAAAGAGAAAACCAATACAATTCAAAACTATCCAGTACCCAAAGATTCAAATCAAACTAAAAGGTTCGTAGCATTTGTAAATTATTACAGAAAATTCATTCCAAATTTCGCGCACATTTCATCACCCTTGAATCAATTGTCAAAAAAAATGTAAAGTTTTGTTGGACAGAAGAGTGCCAACACTCTTTTGAGTTACTTAAAAATTCGCTTATCCACTATCCTATTTTACAGTACCCAAACTTTAGTGCAGCTAGTGCCGATATGCTGTAAATATCTTTTTATTTAATGCAGGAAAAGAAAAAATACTGAGAGTATACAAACACCTGCAAAGTGGCTCGATGCACGCGAGTGTAAAAAGGATAAAATCGATAAATTTAAAGGCACTATTCTCGTTAAATCATACACTGGGAGAATTGTAACTCCCAAAATATTTGAGAAGAAATAAAAGGGGAGAAAAAAGAAAATTAACAATTTCAACTACACTTACTAATTAAGTACTAGATTTCCCAATAATGAACACTTTTTCTTTATATAAATTTTGTTTTGAAACTTTAGAGTATTGTATAGCTTATTAGTGTCTACTACAGAATTAAAGTTACCATTAAGCTTTTTGCTATCTCCTACAATTTCATCTTCAACCAAAGATTGAGCGACAGAACATTTTTTGGGTTTTATATGGACAATTGGGCATGCCACATCCAGATCAAGATTGCTTGTATTATGATGGGTAAACTGTCTTTTCATTTGAGCAGAAGGTGCGAGCGGAATGTTATTTGTAACATTGCTTGCAATAGGCATTGACATAGAAAAAAGTTGTGCTTTATGGCGTTCGGCATAAGCCTGACAGTGTGACGTTGCAGCAGAGAGCAGGGAATGACTACAGGCCTTCTATTCCCATGTGGCTAGGTCAATGGACAAGTATACTTAGGAATGAACCAACAGATTTTTTTCCCCATTAGTTTGCTCAAAAATTGAAAAAAACGGTCGCAAAAGTAGGGAATGTGACGTCACGATCCCTAATTTCAATAAGTACCTGCTATTTTCTTAGTACTTATTTCGTCTTTTTTTATATAACCAAGCATTTCCAGGCAAATTATTAGATTCAGTTTGTATGCGCCTGATGAGAAATAATCAAATTTCGTAGCATTTCAATGAAATATTTGGATTTTACTGATCCCATTCTGAACTTATTAGATGCCCCCTATAAAATATGACAGATGACATATTACTCAATGCTTTAAAGAAAATCGTCGGCAACGCCGCACTTTGCATATAACCTCACTTTCGCCGGCAGAACGCGGAAACCAAGGTTAATAACCTTAGTGAAAACTAAATAAATTCTATTCTCAGTTTTAAAAGAATCTTGCTGTGAATACTTTATTTTTTCGGTTTATAATGAAGACAAGATTTGTTAAAGCTTGTCCTGATAACTTGCCTTGCATAGATTTTGATATGGTGTGTCAATTTTATCAATAAAAACGGGGAGCAAAACATGGAGAAATGAAGAGGTATGTTTGTTATTTGATTTGTATATTGTTTTAATATTGCTTAATGATGATGATATAGCTTAAATTCTGGTTTTAGGTAGACTAGAGAATAAATATTATGGTAACAATGTTATTGGAGACACGCAGAGGAAAGAACATAGCAATGAATGCATAATGCCCGGTTAAGGCAAAAATTACCCCCGAGCACAAAATTAATAAGAAAAATGTTAATGACACTGTGGTTAAAAATGAAGAAATTCAACTGAATAGTTGTGGAAGTAGGTATATTATGTTGTAATTACCCAACATAAGCAGATTAGTCCTAAATTATGCACATACCACGATGTACGAGGATCATACATGGTGGCACATACGTAGATACAGCTTTTTGTGCTTCTATCTTTAGTTGCTAGTACAGTAAAGAAATACTTATTGTGTATACATATACCTATCTATAGTTAAGATATGGGGGAGGGGGCGTGGGAGTGTCGCACACCCCAATGTTGAAATCGATTATCAAAACAAGAAATCATGCGTTTGTAAAAACGATCGTTGATATCTACATGTGAGAACCATGATTAAGAACTAATTTAAATAATCTAGTGCAAGTTCGACAGCAGAGTTTCATTCGATATCTAGTGCTTGACCGTCAATGACTAGTTTTTGCGGGTATTTTTTTCTTGTATGATCTAATGAAGTATTTAAGTAATTAAGTCCGTAGTAGTACACTTTGTCGCATCCATTTTGATGCGGAAAGTTGTACTTTTCTGCACTAGTGACATTAACTTTGTCAACTAATAATAGAACTAAGTACGCTTATAAAATTTTTGCAGGTAGGTACATATTAATGGAAAACTTATTTTAGATGAATGTAAGCAAGGTATTGCTTTTCTTTGCTGACTTCCTGGAAATAGCGAAGAATCATGGACAACATCAGTAGATTGTTATATTGGAAAAAGTCAACACAAGTGCAATAAAAAATATGAAAGTCTACCTTACAGGATAGTTGAGAAAGACATACCGACATACCTCAATAATTATTATACGTTGGAGTAGTATGAAGGAAGATTTTTGGCAAAAATCAAAACGTATTACAAGGAGGGATTGTCTGACATGTTAAAAAACGAAAAATGCCCTGTATCTCCAAAACGAATCGAGATTTTGAGATTCAACTGCTTTCCATTGCCCTCAAAAATCGAGCACAGTACACCTACCTACTCTTTGTCCATCTCTTCGCAGAATAGAAGAAACCCCCCCAAAAAAATCCAGTTTGTTACAATCTGTGCATGCGACATGAAAACTGTATTATTTGATTTTGGAATATTTTCACTAAATTTAATAGATAACTTATTTGAGGTTTTGCCATAGAATGCAAAATAATGCTTTTTTTTCTTGTAAATTAAAGAAATCTTAATTTTTTGCCGGCTGCTGCATTATATTTTTTTATTTTTAACTTCTATTAACTACAATCACAAATTATGCTTATGAAAATTTATTTTCCAGAAAAAATATAGGTATAATATGTATAGTGAAAAAATTCTAAAGAATTATGTCATTTTTTATGAGGATGCTTCGGCAATCACAATATAATTTACCTAAATGGGTCTAAAATAGTTCAAGCTATGACAATAAAGTTTTTCGACTGAAAACTTGGCTTTATTGCGTTTTACATGTTATATTTCTAACATCACGAAGAACTGGCACCTTCTCCAATATTCTAGCGTTACATTTTTGAACCGATGCAGGTCTAACTACTTCTTGTAAGTAAGGGCTCATGAAATTAAAGTAATAAATTTTTTATATTCAGACCAGGTAAGTGCTTGACGTCTATAGGATTAACTTTTCTCAGTTTAGTTTATAACCAATCAATGCTGTTGATTAACACTAGCACAGAATAAATAGGTGAAGCTATTTATTCTGTGACACTAGGTATTGAGGCTAAAATATCATCAGTTTCTTCAAACAACTAGCAGTCGGTGGAATATACTTGATAACAAGTAAAAAATCGTTTGGCAGAGCCACTAATCTAAAATCGTCAGCTAAAATGTTACACCTGGTTGGTTCTTTATTGTCTTTAATATATCAGCAAGTGTAGATATCTAATTTATGCAAGTTCAGTTAGGTACTTACGAATTGTGTCGTTTTATAGATAAAATCGACTTGTTTCCAATAAAAAAAAGTTTTGTAAACCAACCAGCATAGCGTCCGAATCATCAATACCAATACCTAGTGTTCCCAGCATTTTCCTCAGCAAAATAGAATGGTTCATTTCCGTCATGGATTATTAGAATGAATGGTGAAAATAGTTCAAATCATAAAAAATAAAAGCTATATTTCGATTTGTGACGCCACAAAATAGGTTATGTTTATGTTTTCGCAGACTGACAGCTTGGCATTGAGGTGCGGCGTTGCCAAACCTGGTGCCATGGCGGTAAATTTAGGGAAAAATAAAATCCAACAGGTAGTTACGTATATTGAACTTTAAAAATTAATTGCGGCAAAACGGGGGCGAAAAAAAAATAAAAAAAAATACAGCAAGTATATCTCACCCAATACTATCCGATGAGCAAATAAAAAAAAAGTGGTGTATTAGTCCATTCCAATTTTGAAGGAGCTGAAGTTCGTATTTATTTTATTTTTTTTTATTTCTGTATTTATTTACGGGCTTAACTGCCCAATTTCACAATACAAAACGCATATATAAGAAGCAAATAGTAAACTTATATCTAATACAAGCAAATGGCAAACTTATATCTAATACATTCAGACGTACAACCAACACGACCTTTACATGACACAGTAATGCAAGAAGCAAGCAGGGCAGGATGATATGTATTTTGAATACTTATGAGGTTTTTAGATGACAATGCGCAATTGCCTGAGTTATTAGTGAAGAAGTCAAGTCTGGGATGCTCGTTGGCAAGTTACCTGACCTTGTCAAAAAACTATTTTAACCATAGTTGGTTCTTATGGACAGGTATTGAGAAAGTATTTATCTGACGAGTCTCCCTCGAAGGTGTGTGTAGTCCTATCCTTCTTAACAGTTGGGAACAAATATATTTGTTATGTAGTATATAATAACTATTATAACTTGCAGATTGTTTTGATGTTTTTCCTTTATTTGTGTCTGATTTTTGTTGTAATTTCCACATATTTTTCAGAGAGTTTTTTCATTTAACTTTTGCCCCAGTAAATCGATAGCCTTGTAAAGTAAATCTTGTTTGTCATGTAGTCCTCACATGAGGTGTGGTAAGCATTTTTTGACAACACATTCTGCTACAGAATTACTGACTTTTTTTGAACAATATTTGCAAACTTTCTTGGTATAACTTTCATTGAGCTGCTTATTGTCAGACATCTTGGATTTTTTATATACAAAACTGTTTACAAAGCTTATTAAAATTTGTAAATCCTGGGTTTAACATTGAACTTACAAATACCATAAAACTTGGTAGTGTACCTAGATTCTAACCACTCATCAAAAAGTAAATGTACCTAGATTCTAACTTGTCACTTGACACTATCGATGGCAACATCGTAAGCGCCAAGAGTAAAATTTTACAGGAATCACCTTTTTTAATAACTAAAAAGTTTTTTAACATACATATCTCAAATTTTGTTAGGCTTCCTTAATGCACATGGAAAATGCATTAGGATAGTCAAATTTATGAAAAATTGATTGATGCTAGAGCTTCGGTGCATACGATCTTTTGTCAAACTGAAAGCGAAGACTGAATAAAAAAAATAGCATATGTGAGACAATAAAAAATTATAAGAGAAGGGGCTTGTAACGTAATGACAGGACAAGCTTGATGCTCCCAGCTCAGGGACCTCAAAATTATCGTAATGTTAAAATTGGGTGTGAAGACTTAAATTAAATGGATCGTAGCCAAAAACCGGTCTTGCTTACATTAATTTTCATGTCTTATTTTTGGTCTTTTTTAGGCCAACAGAAAATAAGAATTGACGCTTATGATGCAAAATTAAATTTATTTAAATTTCTGGTTGAATTAAGATCTGATCTTTTGTAGAAATGAGGAGAACATTACAAGGGACCATTTTAATAAAAAAACGGCAATTCACAAAATTTGTTGCTTACGATGTTTTGTCTGGGTGAGGGTGAGCTGTAGAGATATTTTTAAGGATGCTGCTATACTTATACTTTTACAAGTATTTAAATTTTAAAGGCTGTAACTTTTACTTTACACACAATAATTATCTAGCTTTATCAACGGGAAGTCCACCACATAAATTATGATTATAAACTACAGGGTGTTTCATCTTAAGTGCGAACACCCCCGTAAAATTTGTATTCTCCATCCGATTTTAGCCGCGTTTTTTTCTAAAAATAGGCCACAAAAAACTCTACGTTGGTGCAAAATTTCAGGTCTTAATGTCAATTTTCAAGGCCTACTATAATTTTTTTTCTAGTAAAAAATTACGAAAACCATTTAGCGATCTTTTTATTTAAAATCTGACACCACAGCGTTAATCGGAACAACCTAAAACCCCCGTATACCAAATTTGAACAAAAAATATACAGGGAGTTCCATTCTGGAGGGTGTCAAAATTGAGCAAAATAGGAATTTTAAAGGCATCTGGAGAGTCAAGTGTGCCATGGAATCCCGTCAAAACAGATGAATGATCAACAGGACTACTCAAAGTGTTGGTGTGCAAAGATTCTATACAAAAATGTACAGGGTCTTTTTCTCTAGGCGATGTCAAAATGCTGAATTTTTATTAAACTTTATATTGGTCAGGAGGAGGGCTCTGGAATCATTGAATAAATATTAATAAATACAAAAGCTATTTATTTCTTTACATCATCCAACCAACAAATAAAAACAATTCAAATTGTTGGACCTTTATCAATAAAGTCACTGTCTAAGATGATACATTTTCTGTGTGTTTCCTGTTGTGGCACACCAGCCACCTTAACTCATATGGACTTACTGACTGGCAGGCTTCTGTATTTTTTATACTTAGTTCGTTTGTAATGTCTGGGGTGGTTTTGATATACTCGATTTTTGACCTGTACAAGGTTTAAAAAATTCAGCATTTTGAGTTGCTACCTTTTATATTTTTTATTGGATCTTTGCACATCGTCACTGTGAGTGGTCCTGTCATCATACAACTGTTTCGAAGTAATTCCATGGCACACTTGACTCGCCAGATGAGTTTAAAATTCCTATTTTGCACTATGGTGTAAAATAGAAGTAAGTATTTTTAAGTAGGTAACATATAGAATTAGGCAATAAAGAAAGGTGTGCATTAATTGCATTTGGGTACAGGTAACTGAACCTTAAATGCTTACTTGTATATTTTAATACTGTATCGGTGTCGATTGTAATTTAATCAATATATATTCTAACCATAGACCAAGAAACATCTATCTTTGAACCCTAACCTGATCTGCGCCTCACATGGCGACCCTGCCAGTTTTAAGGGATGCTTCCACCCCTTACGCGATGTGCAAATTTTTGTAAATTGTAAAAATTAAATAGAAATTATGGGGTGCTAACAATCGAAAGATGAAGTGATAATATCACAAGCCGCTAATAGTGGAGGAACAACTGCGAATGCAGAAGCTAGCTCATCTACAGTATCAGCAAAGGATATTTTCATGTACACTGTTTTTGCTTTGGCAATAGTAATTATTATCATGTACATTGCCAAGAAAATGAAACAGGTGCTAGAGAAGAAAATAAGAAGAGAAATGCGACATAGCACAAGTGAGACCATATAGACATTTTCTCTTCTTTGGACAACCCCGACCCTTGACGAACCATTAAGAACAACGAGAACTTCAACTAACTGTTCCACCCCAGGAGGTTAGCTTCGTGGGAACGAGCTAGTGAGCTAAAAGGAGCTGCTAGTTCGCATCGAGGGAAGTGGTCCACATCAGCGTATGGCCGCAGCAGTAGACAACTTCAGGTACCTACTGGAGGAGCTGAAAGTGTTCCATAGAAACCTAGGAAAAGACTCTTTAAGTAGAAAAAATAATGGTGAAACAGTAAAACGGAAAATTAGTAAGTTAGATAGGTTAAAATTAGAATTGGGTAGCTGTAAGACAGAATTTAATTGAGGCATTTTCGAGCCCGAAGTAATCTCATAAGCTAAGGATCTAGTTACTTCTATACATAGATATATAAATGCTATTGATAAGATTTTAAGGGATAGATTAGAAGTAGTTGGTTCGCAGGAACAATTAGCCAGTAAAATGGGTGAAAATTTTTATTTGAAAACCGCAGCTGGGTTGCTGCCAGTTATGGATAACAATGAAAGTACTTCTAAGCAACTTATCGATAGTATCGAATTATATGATGAATTATTGGATGCTGAAGGCAAAAAATATTTAATTTATTATGTGTTAAAAACAAGGCTGAGTCAAAGAGCCAAAGTTAGGTTATCAAGAACTTACAATTCTAGTAGGGATCTTATTGCCGATTTAAGTTCTCGACTAAAAAGTCGAGCGCATCGTTATCCACTCAGTTAAATAATGTTAAACAAGGAAACAAGTCAATTGATGAATTTGGAGCAACTATCGAAGATTTAATGGTAAATTTAACACTTAGTCAGGCCGATGGCAATGGCAATGCTATTAGTTTATTAAGTCCTATAAACGAAAAATTGGCTATAAATGCTTTCGCTAACGGGCTTCATAGTAGTGAATTACGCACCATTGTAAAAGCACGGAATTATGGAAAACTTAATGACGCGATAAGAGGAGCTAAAGACGAAGATCTGTCAAAAAAATTTTGGGTATCTCAAACACAAATGACGTATACAGTGTGTCCCAAATTCGATGCTCATCATTGGGATCTCGGTAACTACAAGAGATAGCGAGTCGGTTAAATGGGGAAAGTTTTACGCCATCTTGGATTTTTACAAATTCGAAATCTACATTAAATTCTCTTTGCAATGATATGTCACACTAATGATTTTTTCGTTAGTTGTAATGCTTAAAAGCGTTTTTTTTTGTCTAATACTAAGTAGGCCATGACAAGTCTGTCAAAACAAATGGAACTCTCAGTTGTTGTTATTGTTATGAAGCCGTCAGTGTTTTGAGATATGTGTAAAAATGCCGTTTAGTACTAGCGAAAAGGTGGATATGTACAATTATTGTTACACAAAAAAAACTATAGAAATAGTACAGTGGCAACAAGAGTCTATTATACATTATTCCCTGAAAGGCAGCAGCCTCACCGTTAAATTTTTCTTAGATTGAGTAGGAATTTAGAACAACATGAGAGTTTTGTTGTGCCCAGACTGAAATATGGTTCCAATCGATTGTGCCAATAGATGTTGAAAACATTGAACAAAGTTTAATGAAGCACCGACGATTTCATTTCGAGAGATAAGTCGCAGAACTCTTTTGCCGAAAACGACTATTCATAGATACTTGACAAAAAATATCACCCCTATAAACCCGTGACAGTGCAAAAGTTAAGGCCGGGAAATACTGAACGCCGACTTGATTTCTGTCATTGGTTTAACAATCAGTGTGAAGTTATTGATAACTTTCCATTAAACATTTGCTGGACCGATGAAACAAGATTTCATAACAATGGCATTTTTAATAAACATAAGCACCATTACTGGGCTGTTAATAACCCATATGGTATTAAGGAATCCAGATCTCAACAAAAATTTGGATTCAATGTTTGGTTTGTTGCATTTGTTTTGACAGACTTGTCATGGCCTACTTAGTATTAGGCAAAAAAACGCTTTTAAGTGTTACAACTAACGAAAAAATCATTAGTGTGACACATCATTGGAAAGAGAATTTCATGTAAATTTCGAATTTGTAAAAATCCAAGATAGCGTCCATAAGAAAATCAAAAGTTGTGAGTCATATCTCGAAAATGAAAACTTTCTTAAAGAAACTGACATTACCGCTTAAAAGGCTGGACAAAAGTGCCTTAATACTGTCAAAGTCCTGTCTTTGAGAAACCATCGGTTTCTAAGATATTTAAGAAAAACGAAAATGATAAAATTCGGTTTTTTGGTAATAACTCGAAAACGATCCCAGTTAGCCTTGATTTCTCAGCGGCATCAGATTGACCATAAAATTGTCTAAAACTTTCCCCATTTAACCGACTCGCTATCTCTTGTAGTTACCGAGATCCCAATGGTGAGCATCGAATTTGGGACACACTGTATACGAAGCAGAAATTTTAATCACAATCGTTTTGGTAGAGGATTATGCGGTAGGATTTCTACTTTTAATGGGAGAGGAACCTATGGTAACTCGAACAATTTTTGTAACAATTCGCATTTTCGAACAAACACAAATTTTCGAAACTCTTCCAACAGGTCAAGCGGCAGTAGATACGCGAGAAGAAATCTAGTTAGATTCCGTGGAAATTACTCAAGTCAAAATAATAATCACAGATTGACATATATGGAAAATCAAGAAAATAATCCCCATTCTTCTAGTAACAATGACACGCAAACCGCTAATACAAACTCGTCCCAATCTATGTCTCAGCATTTTTTTCGAGCCTAACGATGCTTATATTTCTTATTTAAATGGCTTAAATTATGTAAAATTCAAACACAACCAAAATTAATTAATTTTCTTAGTAGATACCGGAGCATCTATAAGTGCTATTTTTCATAAACATTTAATAGGAAACCAGGTGATTAACACAGCAAATATTATAAAAATAAACAGTATATGTGGGTCACTATATTCGCAGGGCACAGCAAATATCCTATTACAAGTACGGGATAATGTTACTTTAACACATATATTTCATGTCATACCAGAGTTTCAAAAAGAGCTACATGGAGTATTAGGCAATGATTTTTTCCTAAAACATCATGCTAATATAAATTATGAGTTTTTCGAATTTTCTTTTTGGTTAGGTGAAAAGAACATTACAATCCCGATGCATTCGAAGCAAAATTTGTATCTAACAATACCCGCCAGATGTGAAGTTTTAAGGTTTATTTCGACAAAAGTAAAGGAAGATTTAGTAGTCTTACCAGGGGAAATAGCAGAAGGTATTTTTGTGGCCGGAAGTTTAGCTAGTCCTAAAAATGGTACAATAACGATAAAAATTTTAAACGTTCGCGATGAAACGGTTACTTTAAAAAATTTTAAGCCGAGAGTAAGTAAGATAAGTAATTATGATATTTTACAATTTACAGATACTCATGTTTCCTCAGTGAACCATGTGGATAAATTGCTGAATTTAATAAAAACTGACCATCTGAGTCAACAAGAAAAATTTTTACTTCAAAGGATATGCGCAAAGTATAACGATATATTTTATTTAGAAAACGACAAATTTACAACAACTAATTTATGTAAACAATCTATCCAATTAAAAGAAGGTGTTTGTCCTGTACGTGAAACCTTATCGGCTACCGCATGCGCAAAAATCTGAGTTGCATAAACAGATTGACAGAATGTTATCGGATGGCATAATAGAGGAGACAAGATCTGCTTGGTCAGCGCCATTATTAATAGTACCTAAAAAGTCAAGTGATTGCGCGTCTAAAAAGTTTAGATTAGTTATAGATTACAGATTTCTGAATAGAAAAATAGAAGATGATAAATTCCCATTGCCCAATATAACTGAAATTTTGGACTCCTTATCGGGAGCAATGTACTTCTCGCGTCTTGATCTATCCCAGGGTTATTACCAAGTTGAATTAGATGAATCAAGTAGAAATTGTACAGCATTTATTACAGACCGTGGTCAATATCAAATGACAAGGCTACCAATGGGGTTGAAAACGAGCCCTAGTGCTTTTTCTCGTGTCATGACTATGGCAATGTCTGGCTTAACCTGTGAAAGATGTTTTATATATTTAGATGACTTAATCGTATTTGGAAATAACTTGTTAAATCACAACAAAAATCTAACTAAAGTTTTTCAAAGATTGCGTGAAGTTAATTTAAAGTTAAATCCCAATAAATGTGAATTTTTTAAAAAAGAAATATTATACTTAGGACATACAATTACTTCTGAAGGAATCTTCCCTGACAAAGAGAAAACCAATACAATTCAAAACTATCCAGTACCCAAAGATTCAAATCAAACTAAAAGGTTCGTAGCATTTGTAAATTATTACAGAAAATTCATTCCAAATTTCGCGCACATTTCATCACCCTTGAATCAATTGTCAAAAAAAATGTAAAGTTTTGTTGGACAGAAGAGTGCCAACACTCTTTTGAGTTACTTAAAAATTCGCTTATCCACTATCCTGTTTTACAGTACCCAAACTTTAGTGCAGCTAATACTTTCGTCTTAAAAACTGATGCTTCAGGGCTTGCTTTAGGAGCCGTGCTTTGCAACGGTAATGACAAACCAGTAGCTTATGCTAGTAGGACTAAAGCTGAAAAAAGGTATTGCACAATAGAGAAAGAATTGTTGGGTGTCGTTTGGGCAGTATCACACTTCAGGCCATACCTGTATATGAAAAAATTTATCATCTACACAGACCATGAATGACTAACCCCTCTAGTAGACTTACAAAATTTCGTTTAATATTAGAAGAATACGATTTTATAATTAAATATATAAGAGGCAAGGATAATGTTACAGCCGACGCTTTGTCGCGCATAGAAATCACATCAGATGACCTAAAATCAATGAATGTGGAAGAAAAAATTTTTGTGGTAACAAGATCTGCATCAAAAAAGAGTGACATAACAGATAATAGGTCGAAGCCACATAATACGCACGACAGGCTTGATCACCCTGGCGTGGTAGAATTGGTTAAGAGGCCAAAAGATGCCTACGAATTACGCCCTATTAATGATATTGAATTTCAAAGTAGACTAAATAGTAAAAAGTACGATTTTAAATTGAATAATTTAATATACTCGAGTAAAAATCAAATTATTTATAAAAGACAGGATATCCGATCAACGTCTGCATTAGGCGAGTCGTTGAGGAACCTGAAAGATATTTGTTTACAGTATCAAATTCCGGAATTAATTATAATAAAAAACAATAAATGTGCAACGACTGCAGCGTTGTTACAAGAAATAATAGAACTTAAAAATATGTTAAAATGTGAAGGATTAAAAATAACTATTTTAAACAATGTTGAAAAAATAACAGACAACGACACAAAACAATTAATTTTAAATGATTACCACATGCTGCCCATGGGAGGACACGCTGGAATTAACAGAATGTTTAATAACGTCAAAAAAATATATTTTTGGAAAGGTCTACGTACAGACATTGAAAATTTTGTTAAAAAATGCGACAGTTGTCAATGATATAAACACTCGAAACCTAATATTGAACCTTTAACAATAACCACAACAGCAACCTTGGCGTTTCAAAAAATTTACCTAGACTTAGTAGGCCCGATTGACGCGGATAATGAAAATAATAAATACGTGCTAACCTTGCAATGTGAACTAAGTAAATTTGTAGAATGTTTTCCTTTAAAAAAAAAAAGAATCCGAAACAGTAGCTAAAGCATTTGTAGAAAATTTTATCTTAAGATACGGTATTCCCGACACAATAGTCACCGATAAAGGCACAGAATTTTTAGCTGAAACATTTAAAAAGACTTGCGAAATACTCAAAATTCATCAACTGAATTCGACTGCATACCATCATGAAACACTAGGATCATTGGAAAATACGCATAAATCATTAGGTGCATTTTTAAGAATTCAATTTAATAAAAATCCAGAAACGTGGAGCTCTTGGTTACCTTTTTGGACTTCTTCATACAATAATACCGTACACACGTCTACAAAATACACTTCCTACGAGTTGGTATTTGGAAAAACTTGCAATCTAACATCCAATATTTCAAAACGTCCAGATCCATTGTATAATTTCGATAATTATCCGCTTGAGCTTAAGTATAGGTTGCAACAAGCATCGCTTGATGCCAGGAATAACTTGATATCAACAAAATTAAAAAGAAAAGACAATTATGATAAGAAATGTAAATTAGTAGATTATAAGGTAGGAGATAAAATGTTATTAAGAAATGAGGGATGTTTGAATAAATACCAGGAATTATTTAAAGGAACTTTCGAGGCGACAGAAATTAAGTCACCAAATATTGTAATTAAAGTAAATAATAAATTAGTAGAAGTACACAAAAATAGAGTTAAGATATATAATGAATAATATAAGAAACACAAAAAAAAACATAATATAAAAGCATTTTTTTTTTTGTTTAAGGGGAAGATATGGTGTAAAATAGAAGTAAGTATTTTTAAGTAGGTAGCATATAGAATTAGGCAATAAAGGTGTGCATTAATTACATTTGGGTACAGGTAACTGAACCTTAAATGCTTACTTGTATATTTTAATACTGTATCGGTGTCGATTGTAATTTAATCAATATATATTGTAACCATAGACCAAGAAACATCTATCTTTGAACCCGAACCTGATCCGCGCCTCACAGCACAATTTTGACACCCTGCAGAATGGAACTCCCTGTATATTTTTTGTTCAAATTTGGTATACGGGGGTTTTAGGTTGTTCTGTATAACGCTGTGGTGTCAGATTTTAAATAAAAAAATCGCTAAATGGTTTTCGTCATTTTTTACTAGAAAAAAAATTTGTAGTTGGCCTTGAAAATCGGCATTAAGACCTGAAATTTTGCACCAACGTAGAGTTTTTTATGGCCTATTTTTAGAAAAAAAAAAACGCGGCTAAAATCGGATGGAGAATACAAATTTTACGGGGGTGTTCGCACTTAAGATGAAACACCCTGTATATATATTTATGACCAGAGGTCAGTATTTAAAGATAACCAAATCATAAAACAGCAGCATTTCAAAAATCACCTTATTTTAACTATATAACAAGTTGCCAAAACACATTCAAGAATGCTAGTACAGGAGCATAATGTATTTCGTGGGACCTTTTGTGATGGGAAGTTGAGACTATGTGGAATCTTTTTATTCTATGCTACTTAATGGTGTAGTACCGGGTGTTTACCTTCAAGTTGCATTGTTTGGTTTTTATGGCGTCATAAATCCAAGATGGCCCCCATACAAGACATTTTTTATTCATTCCATCAAGAATAACTCCTTCCAGATTATGTATTATTAAAATGTGTTTCATACAATTATTGTAATGACTCTATTTGTAATGTTTGTTGCATATAAGTGTAATATTAAAGTTATTGTGAGTAAATAGCAGCACAATCATTATTTTCACACTTAATAAAAATAACCGATGGTCCTAAACCGATGGTGACATATATAATGGATCATAACTCGTAAACGGGAGAAGATATGGAAAAATTTATAATTACTAAATTTGTTCGCCTGCTTATGCAGAATAAAAAATGTTCTATGCACATTTTGCGCATGATATTTGCAAAAATACAACAAATTAGGCGTTCATGCCTTCACGATAGTCGCCTCCAAGAGCAACGCATTTGCGCCGGCGCTTCTCCCACTTGGAACAACACCCGCGAAAGTCCTGTAAAGTGAAGCTCTCCAAGGTGTGCATGGTCACATTGGATATCGCCGGCTCCAAACAAACACTTGTGTTTGTGCCATGCATTAATCGCCATACACGTGACACAATTTGCGAAGGATTTTGGCATGTCTGTTGCCTGATTTCACGAGGAACTTGATAATGACGCGCTGCTCTCGATTGCGTGTACTCATGTTGGCCAACGTATGCTACAAACGTCGCTTCAATCGCACTCGCGCTCAATCCCAACTACTGATCAGTTTACCTTGAAACTTAAGATATACCTAAAAGAAGCATGCCCCTCCATATCTTCTGGCGTGCGCAGTGTTACTGCTACCCAGTGGCGTGCTATCACCTGATTACGGTTATTTAATTGCTGTACCTCGTATTCTGTGTTATAATCCAACTTCGCAATTTTTTGGAAAAGGGTATTTTTGATTTAACTTTTAACAACACCCTTTATATTAAGTTTGATGCCATATTCGCATTTCTTCGAAAATTCTACAGCAGGGTTCGGAGCGACCGGGAAAACCGGGAAATCCGGGAAAAGTCAGGGAAATTTAAAATTACTCAAAAAGTCAGGGAAAAGTCAGGGAAAAATTAAAATTTAAAGAAATGTCAGGGAATTTTTTATTTTGTCTGGAATTTGTCATTATGCGAGTAAATTGATATTTTAATTAACTAAAACTTGTGGTACATATCAAATCGGGCCAGTCCAACCAAGTCTCTTCCCTCTCCCGTTGCGCCGTGCGCTAGGCGCAAGGTCATGCTCACGCCGCGCCTAACCTTAAGAATTTCCAAAACCAAAACAATTTGCACATATTTATGATTTGTCTTCATTTCTGCATATTATAAAGTCGGTCATCGCGTCGGTCAGTGTTTCAGTGTAAAAAGTGGTAACCAAAGAAAATAATTATGGCTCCCAAGAAAACAATATTTAACCCAGATTGGATAAACTCTTCAATTAATAATGAATGGGCAAATATATTTGAGCCTTTAAAAAGTGAACCATTCTCTGCTTTTTGTAATAAAATTTGCAAGACAAAATTTAGTTTAAGCAATATGGGGAAACAAGCTTTACATAGTCATGAAAGAAGTACCGGCCACAAAAAAGAGTCGACGTTATTCAAAAAACAAAAGACATTTCGGTAATGTTGAAGCCTTCGCAAGAGAGTGAGACAGTAGTTGACAAAAAAACAACATACCTACCAAAAAAACAATCTAGTCCTGTAAAAAATAATTTTACTACTACTACTACTACTACTACTACTCCTACTACTACTACTACTACTACTCCTACTACTACTACTACTACTACTACTAATATACACTGTGTCCCGGATAAGAATGAACAGCATGGGGATATTGCAAACGGTGAGAGATAGGGCAACGGTTAAATGGGGAAAAAGTTGCGCAATTTTGAGGTCAATGAAATGGCACAAACATATTTTTAATATCTTTTTTCGTTTTTGAGTTATTTTGAAAAAATAAATTTTTGCGTTTTTGATTTTATTTTTTTCTGAAGTTGTTATCACAGATAGAGAAAAAAGAAAAACACTTTCTTATGGCACTTTTTAACGGGCCTTAAGATGTCGTTTTTAGATTTGTTCTACAACGTTTCGTTTTTGAGAAACCATCTTCAACTTTATTTTTTTAAATACGGACCTGGATTTTTTTTTGTAGATTTTGAAAGCACTTTTCATTGCAAATACCATGATGTATGACACGAAATATTTTTAAAATGTTTTGAGACAATTATTTTGAAAATTCCTTTTTTTTCCAATCCTTTTTGTCTAATGCGGCCCTGTATTTAATAATAAGGAATTTAAATATTAATCATTAATCAGTATTTACAACAATTTAACTTAGTTTATTTTTACTTCGAAAACTTAATATTTTTAAATTGTACGGCCCTGCATCTGGTAAAGTGTTTTCCTCTGTTGTTGTACAGCAAACAGTGTCGCATTGTGTTTTGAGTAAATTCTTCGCTTTTCCTAATTGCGAGAAGAAAGCTTTAAGCCAACGTAATCAATAACTTTTGCCATTTATTAATTGCAAAAATACATTCGTTCAGCCTCTACACTATTTCTGTGACACAAGTTATAACATGCTGACATGTTAAATTTGTCGTCATTTGAAAAAGCACCCTCCATTTGTAATGAAATAAATTGTTAACTAAATGATACAGTGGGAGTTATGACAAATGACAAGGGATTGGTTTCGTTGCTTCAAAGCCTTCTAGGTGGAGGATTTTTATTTATTTTTTATTATCACATGTGCCATCCTTTTTTTAGTTCTCCAATTGAAAGATAAGTTGTAAGTTAAATTGTTGACAATACTGATTAATATTTTGACTTCTTATTATTAAATACAGGGCCGCATTAGAAAAAAAAATAATGGAAAAAATGAATTTTCAGTATAATTGTCTCAAAACATTTTAAAAATATTTCTTGTCATACATCATGGTATTTGCAATGAAAAGTGCTTTCAAAATCTGCAAAAAAAAATCCAGGTCCGTATTTAAAAAAATTAAGTTGAAGATGGTTTCTCAAAAACGAAACGTTGTAGAACAAATCTAAAAACGCCATCTTAAGGCCCGTTAAAAAGTGCCATAAGAAAGTGCTTTTCTTTTTTCTCTATCTGTGATAGCAACTTCAGAAAAAAATAAAATCGAAAACGCAAAATTTTACTTTTTTCAAAATAACTCAAAAACGAAAAAAGATATAAGAAATCTGTTTGTGCCATTTTATTGACCTAGAAATTGCGCAACTTTTTTCCCATTTAACCGTTGCCCTATCTCTCACCGTTTGCAATATCCCCATGCTGTTCATTCTTATCCAGGACACAGTGTATACTCAAATTATTTTAAGAAGTCCTTACTGGGACTGTCAATTGGTAATTTCGATGTCCTAAGTTGGTGTCAATGCAGCAAAAAATGCAACCGGGTCATAAGTTCAGGTCAGTAATGAGCCCATTTCCACTAATAACACGAAAAGTTACAAGAACAAGAACAACACAGATAACGGTAAAACTCACGAAACGTAGAAAACCCGCGAATATTTTCATTGTTGAATGTTTGAACCAGTTTGAACGATCTGGAAAACCTTCACTGTCACTTTGACACACGGAAGCTAAATTTGCCTGAGTCCGCCCATAGAGGCTGCCACAAGCAGCTGATTATATCAAAATACCAAAATGAAAATGTTTCCATTACATTTGAAATTATTATTAAAATTAGTTGTAGACCTAGTTATTTTTATTTATAGCGGTATAATCGAGATTGCAATAGGGTTTTTGTCTTATTATGTTCTTTTTTCCTATCACTTGGGTGACTTTTCACATCATAAATCAATGAGTGACGTCATTAACTGGTTGAGACGCATATACCAATGTTATACCCATGGTTAACAGAAAATTCCTAGGGATTTTGTGGAGAATGTCATTGACAAAATCGGGACTTCTTACAGTAATCGGGGTATATACTTTATATTATATATAATATATATTAAATTTATATTGGTCCGCTAAAAGAAATCCGACTTTTCCAACGTTTGACCAATATATAAGCATACTATTTCACCAATATCGTGTTCCATAATATACGAGATCAATTATTTATAGTGGGGTCAGATATTGGTACAAAAAATATTAAAGACAAAATTGTTTGATATGATTTTTTTATTATTTTAGACTATAATTTTACACACAAAATCGTATACACTCTAAATGAATAAAAATAAAGATTGCAAAGTAAAAGGTTGTTTTAAACGATTAAAAAATAAAAACAAAACAAATAAGTCTATCTATTTTTCCGTCCACCTTCTCTGTCCCCGGCACCCGCTAAATATGTTGAAATTTACTTATCAATTTCGTATTCGGTGGCATTTTTAAATCGTTTTCAGACAGCTTCTAAAAATGCAAACGTTTATAGTCAAATTTATAGGGTAATTATACAGGGGTGTCACGAAAAATTAGGCTGATTCCCAAACAAATTCTTTGGGCTAATATGTTAATTTGCCAAATACAAAAAAAAGCGTTGACTGACATATCAATAAAGACTGCTCACGGCTGTCATGTTTGACAGTTCTCTGGCTCACCATGCGCTTCCCGGCGACAAAATACAATGCAAAATACATTGTTGACCATAGGCGCCATCTACTTTCCAGGACATGAAACTATAGCCGTGAGAAGTCTTAGTAATACGTCAGTCAACGAAAAAAGTCACTTTATAGTTTTTATAGAAGGCAGGAAGGGCACACAGAAAAATTAGGTGTCCATACTACAATAAGCAGAACTTCCTAGCAAAGAGGTATCTTAAAATAACGGAAATATAAACTTGTAATGACGCCACAGCAAAGTTATAATCAAACATCGGCAAAAATATTTGACCAATATTGGTCCAATATGGCTATTCCGAAATTCAGGACCTAACACCTAACCTACAAATACTTCATATGTGTTTATAAAATGCATGTTTGTTGTTGCAAAATCACAATAATTTACCCATTATAAGTGTAGGTAGATCAACCTTTTCCCCTCACTTACAATAGTTAATAAAACTATTATTGGAATATATAGATACAATTACTTACCGCTTTATTTTTGCTTGTGCACACCTGCAATTTGAGCTGCACTTATTTTCACTAATAATAGGTGTGCAATTATTTTTCTGGATCTGAGGTAATAATAACTGGTGATTAAATAAAAAAATAATAGTAAAAATTGCGAGCAGGTTAAAAACAGGATGATGCGCGGGCGCCGGGCGAAGCAATGGGGCATCTCTGCCGAGGCTACCCATGCTGCCGCGTTGCGCTTGCGCCAATAATAATATGAAACTGTGGCGCCGGCGCCAAATGCCAGCATTTAAATATATAATTTCCAGCCCTTGAAATTTATATCTGTCTTATTAATAATACGAAGGTGCACTTGCATAAACTTACACAAAATTAATCTACACAGTACAAAAGTGTTTCTGTTTTTTTTAATCTATTAAATTCTTTTAAATATGTAAGTAGGTATATAAAATATTAGTAGTGTGAAAATCCCGCAAATGCTTCCCCCTCCACTCTACTATCTCTCTCTTTCTCATTTAAAAGCCGTAAGGAGTAAGTGAGACTTCCGAACATCCGGTCAACATTGAAATTCCAATAAAAATGTGTCTGAGCGTGCGGGTTCGGACCACCAGGTTAAAATTGTAGCTACCGTCTGCCAGATGGCGCTGCTATCGGCGGCAAGAGTAAACTTTGTGCATAAGCCGCCAGATGGCGGTAAGGTAATTTACAGGGAACTGTATTGATAATTCAAGAACTTTGGATGCAAACCGTCAGATGGCGCTAAAAATTTGTATTTTTCTCATAGAAAATAAGTCAATATTAAAAATTATTTATTAGCACTGTCAACAACAGAGGGCGTCAAATTCTAATTCTTATTAATAATAGTGGAAATCCCGCAAATGTGGGCTGACATACTAAGAGGTCAAAGACTTCTCTAAGCAAGGTGGATACATGCAAATATTTATAACATGATTTTTTCATTCAAATATTATGTGACTGTATAACGCATGACTAAAAAACGGTATTAATTAAAATTATATTCATCTATGTTGAGATTGATACTTAATAAAAAATTGATAATAGTAATACGGATATATTAGTTTATAGAAAACTGGTAAAGAAAAAAAATTGGTTTTGCATTTTTGTTCGTTTGTACTTATTTATATTACTTATATCACTAAAAGACTTCAAGTTTGTATTTTATGAATGTGGAAAACAGGAACAGGAAAAATGCAGCAAAGTTGACGAGTAGTAGAGTTTTTTCCCTAGATGGTTTGGCATTCCCATTATTATAATATACCAAATTTGCAATTAGGTACATAGATATTTTTGGAATTGAAGTTTTTCTTTAATTTACTAGCTAAAGGAGGTGCATTAAAAAACATACCTACAATTCATTCACATATAATTTGTATTTTACCAAAATCCTCTACAATTCTGTTGGGGCAAATACTTAATAATTCTAACAAACACCATGATTTATCTGATGGATTCGCAAAAATCAATTTTTTAATTACATCTAGACATGTTAATGCACTATTTCTATTTAAAACACAATTAACTAATTCTAACACATCATTATAGTAAGTGGAAAAATCTAAATCCCTTAACAAATTTAATCTATAATTTACAAATGTTTTCATCGCTATAATTTCTTCAGCTGCAGGCAGAGGAATCATGAGACATATATCAAGTTCGTTGCTCTTCAGAGAAACCACTCGTTGGCCAAATTTTATGCGAATTTGAGCCTGGTACAACGCACCATACTTCATTTACTAATTTTTGCTCTCTTTGAATCTCCCGTCGGCAACATAAAAGGATGTTGTCAATGTATTCCCAACAAAGGGGTGAACTCGATTCGATGTCACTACCCGACCACATGTTGCACTTTCTCTTTACTTTTCAAAACTAGTAATTTTCGGAAAATCTCCTAGTATTTATATTAGCTCTCGCGCGTTTATGTTTTTTTTTTGCAGAGCTTGCATATCATATCTAAACAAAATCTTTGCTGTCTATCCAGCTCTTGTGTTCTTTATCGAGTCCTAACCACTTTACGTACAGTTTGCGTCCTTTTTTTCTTAAAATTTTCTCGACTAGAAATACGTCGGGCTGCCTGGTTCTCTGCAATTCTTCTCCGTAGAAACCGCCGCTTATAGGTCGCCCTTGAGCATCTTCCAAAAGGTATGTGGTGGGATTTGTAGACCGAATTTTTTTAATTTTAAATAATTCAGTGATCCAATTTGGCGTGAAACCCTTTTCAAAAATATGTTTAGCTTTACTTATGCGCACCAAATCTCCTATTTTAAATTTTGCGGAGGATCGGAAAATTTTTAAATGGCAATAGGCCGTTTTCAGTAAAGACGCCTCGTTTTTCTTCGAAACGTCGACGGGTTTCATTCCTATAGTGCGGTGTTTTGTATTATTATAATTTTGCATAAGTAAATCTATATACTGAAGCCATTTATAGTTTCCGTGCAAACTAAACATTTTATATAATTTCTCTTTCAACGTTCGGATTACTCATTCTGCAACGGCAGCTTTTTGCACGCTAAATGTATTGTAGTGGTTGATACCGTACTTCCTCATAAGTTTGTCGAAATTTACGTTAAAAAATTCTTTGCCTTGATCAGATTGTAAGTTTTTTGGGGCATGTCCATCACATTTTTTAAGTATATCTTCCATGGCTTTTGTTACCTCTTCTCTGGTTTTGCTTTTCAGAGGTCTCGTCCACAAATACTTGGAAAACATATCTATTGCCACAAGAATATATTTGTGGTTTTTATTTACTCGAGCATAATTAGTCATTTCGGCCAAGTCCACCTGCCACAGATCGTTCAAACCTTTTATATTTATTCGGCGCCTCTTAAAGTTTTTACAGGGTTTACGTAGCTCGTTCACGACCTGCTGTTTGGCAGGCATCGATGTTCCCGCCGACGACACAGTATTGGCGTTATTTTTGCTAATTTTCATTTTTCAGCTTCTTTCTCTTGGGAGGGACCAGAGAGTTCTGTTCTAAATATTGAATTCTTGCGTTTAATAAATCAATTTCTTTGTCAATTTTTTGACTAAATTTGGCGATAGATTCTTGTAGTAAATCCGCACTGGTGCTTTTGCAGATTTGACGGATTTTATCATCTAACTTGTCGACGCGTTTGTTAACTATATCTCCCACTTGTGCCATGGTCTTTTTCATCGCAGTGTTAAGAGTATAATTTAAGGCGTCCCCGTTTATTTTTTTCCATGTCGATTCAAAATTGTTAAGACCCGTCTGCATATATTTTTTCAGTGTTTCGACTTCTTCTGCTAACCTTTTTTCGTTTAAAGACAGAATAGATATTTTTTTATCGATCAAATTTGGTATAGTAGTAAGGAGCATATTTTCAGTTTCGGTATTCAGCACGCTTTTTTGGGCAGTGACATCTTGACTCACATTTCAGATTTTTCTATCTAGTTCCGTTCCAACGCCCTCTAGAAACGATTTTATTTCGGTATGTGCTGCATATGAGCGAACACCATTATTGTCGTCTTTCTGAGATTTTTTCAAAGAACGTCCGAACTTGCTTAAACTCATGTTGATATTAAACAGCTTCTGTATGGCTTCGCTTATTTAAGGAACTCAATTACTCCGAGTTTTTCCAGTTCGCTTAAAATGGCGGTTATTTCGTTCTCGTGATTTCCATTTCCAACTTGTTTGGAGGCTTCTAATTTTCGTAGCAACCAATTCATCGACATCTTTATAGAAAACGTATTCTTTTGCCTTATCGTTATACTCTAGAAAAGACGCGGTCGTTCCACCCAAATGATAGGATTTATGTCGTCTAATAGCAGACGCAGGCAAAGAATTTTTGGCTACGCTATCTTCATCAAGTAATTGTTTGATTTTCTTATATTTTTCCAATCTATTTCCCCTTATTTGTCCTTCTGGTAGGTAGCCACTTTTAAGTACAGAAGTATAGTGTAATATTTGTCTGTAATTTTCGCGATCGCTGATACTTTCTGGAAATCTGTCTTTGTAGAAAAGCGCGTTACAGCTCCGGCGTTCCTCAATAAATTTCTTGACCTATGTAAATTGCGTTTGTATCTTTGTCAAAATTAACGTCCTTGTTACCCAGAGTCCATTTTTCAGTGAATGGATTGTGTTTCGGCCCGTAAACTTGATCGATTCTATCTGAATATTGCATATGATTAATAGCATGTTCACGCATCATAGAGGGATAATTTTTCAAGTAATTTTCAGTTATTTCTCGTTTTTCTTCTAAGGATCTGGCAAAGTCGTCTCTTAATTGTTCCAGGGGAGTCTTCAAGAAAACGTCTTCCTCCACATCAAACTCTTCCTCATCCTCCTGCTCCGATGACTTAGCTATCAATTTCAGTTTTTGGTCTTGAATTCCGGATTCTTCTCTTTTCATTGTTGTTTCCTCGTTTTTCGGATTTGAAATGAGTGGGGTTGTCGTCGTCGTCGACGATGTCGTCGTTGTCCCCATCGCATTTCCATTTTTATTAGTCGAAGTCGCTGTCATGTTCTCGAGTGGAATAAGCAGGGGCTTAAAAAATTATTAAGATTATCATGTCCCTCGTTTTTATCTAATTTAATAGCCCAGTATTTTTTTCGAATCGCGTTTGCAGTCTGCAAGATTCTCTGCTATAATTTCTGTTTGTTTCGATCCATTATAATAAACAATAAACAATTTAAATGGGGTCTGTTGTTCGAAACAGGCTGTTCTTAACAGGTAGTTATCAACCGCTTGTCCCAAATCGGCTGTTCCACACCGGCTGTTCCAAACGGGCTGTTCCAAACCGATTGTTATATTACCGGCCGGGATCGTACTGTTTCCGACAACTGTCTATCCCATAAATACACCAGTAATAGACTGATAAGTCTGATACTAGGTTTTTATATAAGTATAAAATTTGTACCTGTATCTACCTTTATTAAAGTCATTATCCTTAACAATTCCTAAAAATCCGTACTTGTCCTGCCAACACTCTCCACATATGTTTCTGAACTGCTCGAATGCCATATCTGTGTTTACGTGGTCTTCGTACACATGTCGCAAATTCGTATCGTCTTGCTTAAATAATACCAGAACATTTGTGTTGTCGCGCACCAGCTGTTTCGGCACTCTCGAATAGGTCTGAGCGAGATAGAAAGAATTGATTAAGTTGTGACGGCCCATGCAAAAGTATTCGCGAATTTTATCTTGTTTTTCGCATGAAACGTCGTCGAAAATAAATATAGAGTTTGGGAGAGCACTGGCCACATCCATCACTTGTTCTCTTTCATTGAAGGGAAAGTACTGGAGTTCCGGCACTTTTTTTATGACGCTCTCCAGCAACTTATATTTCGGCTGGTACAAAGACTTTGAATAAACGTAGACATTTTCAAATTTGAGCCCGTTAGGATCGAACAAAAACTCAGCATTACATTTGTTTTACCAGAATTACTAGGACCACATATTAACGCCCGTATGGTATTGGGTAAAAGATCACTATGTCGTCGGGCATTAAGCAATTTATCTCCTTCTAGCATCTCGTCCAAATTAATTATATTGATTTTTTGTTTTTGTTCGTCTGTTTTCATTATAAATAACGTCCGTATAGGTCGACAATGACATTTGTAATGCAGCGGCCGCAAGAAGCAGATCTCTTAAATAGCACCTTCACTAAAGGAGCGGGTCTCTTAAGCAACGCTATAAATAACTTGCCGATCGAATTGCACATTCCCGGCTACTCGTATTGCGGACCGGGCACGCGTCTACTAGAACGACAAAATTAAAAGAAAATTAGGCATGGGTGCCGCCTCCACTGCTGCTACTGCTACGAGTGGAGGCAGTAGCGTCCGCTCCGCAAAAAGTAGAAATTCACCGAAAAATAAGCCGAAAATTTGTTTCAAGCGAAATATCTTAAAGAAACTAAATTGACGCTTAGGACAACGCCCCGAGGGAGAAGGGGCGGCACTTAAAAAGAAAGACATATCTATGGCTTTGAAGACTGCCAGAATGCTCGTTAAACATGCGGGAGGTCGTCGAAAAATTAAAGTACCCCGTGTCATAGCTAGCCCTAAAACCGGGGGCTTCTTGCCGTTTCTCGTGCGTCTGTTTGCCGGACTCAGCGCCGTAGGAGCTCTATCCGGCGGTGTCGCCCACGTAGCGAAAGCCATCATCGACGCCAAAAATGCCAAACAAAAGCTGGAAGAAGACAAAAGACACAACGAAAAATGGAAGCCATAACGATCGAGAAAAACGGAACCGGATTATTTCTGAAGAAGCAAAAAAACCGGACTTGGATTATATTTGAAGAAAATGCCAAAAAACTACCTTTGAAGCTGCCCAATCGTCCGCTCTCGGACCACGATTTACAGGCGTATGCGAGAAAGCTGAAAATTCCTAATTTCAGGGGCGTCTTCATGCGCGACCCCCTACCGCGATTTCCTAGAAAAACAGAGTGCACTATAGTGAGTTTGGACAAAAACAATGGCCGAGGCACCCATTGGGTAGCATATAAGAAGAAAAATACTAAAATTGTGTATTTTGACAGTTTCGGCGGCCTAAGACCGCCTCGAGAACTTGTTAAATATTTTAAAAATTGTAAGGTTATGTACAATTATGACCCATATCAGACTTATGATACGTACAGTTGTGGACATCTTTGTTTGAAATTTTTGTTCAATAAAACGTTATAAAAAGAAAGGAATGAGCCTTTTTAATTCAAACATGTCGCAGACGTTCACGCTGACAGGTAGCGGCAGTTACATCTCCAAATCGTTTTATCCCCCGCTGGAGTTAGATCCTCGATTCGAATACTCATTGGCGTTAATATCGTTCTCCACCTGGAACTCCATTCCAAACATAGAACCGGGAAAAAACAAATTGTATGCGAGAAAAGGCGAGAATCAACATCAAAAAGTAGTTACTATACCAACGGGAGCATACGAAATAAGAGACATCGAGCGCTTCGTGCAAAAACAATTATTATTAACGGACTCGTCGGAGACGGCAGCGGCGGCATCGACGGTGGCGACTACCTCCACGCCGGCTAATAAGGCGGCGACGACCTTCGACGAGGACGTGGAAGTGCTGAACAAAATGTTTTCATTGAAACCTAACAATAATACTTTAAAGTGCGAACTGATATCTGTGTTCGATATAGATTTCCGCCCGCTCGATACCATAGCCAAATTATTGGGATTTTCCAACAAAGTACTTAAAGCAGAATATTTACATACTTCAGATCTTCCCGTAGAAATAGTACAAGTTGTAACTATACGAGTAGAGTGCAATCTAATTTCGGGTTCTTATTATAACAGTTTGCCGTCGCACACATTGTTCGAATTTATGCCTGCAGTGGACCCAGGCTACAGTATCAACATAGAACCCCGAAATTTAATTTATTTACCTGTAAATAGGCAAACCATAGACGACATAACTCTACAGATTCTCGACCAAAATTCAAAGCCCGTAAATTTCAACGGCGAAGAAATTGTCGTAAGATTGATTTTATTGATTTTTTTTATTGAATTACACAAATACATTGATTTAATATAACAACTTAAGACTACACAATGTATTATGGAGGATCTGTGTGTGCAGTTGTAAATACTTATTACCTAAAGACATGTATATAGTAATAATGATGATAAGGTTAGTTAACAGCTTGAGAATGAAGAACAAATTTAATATATCTAAGTGTTCATTGTAAATATCCAACAAAAAGGAAATTCTAGTTAGGAGCATTAATAATTACATTACTATCTATAAGCCATTTTTTAAGTTTATGTTTAACTTGCTAGTATTCTCTTGTTCTAAGGCAAAGAGGTAGGGAATTGTATATCTTGGGACCAGCAAATCAAAGGTGTCTTTGCATGGCCGAACTTGCTACAGAAGGCACAACAACACTGTGACGAGATGCATTTCTAGTATTAAGTTGGTGGGGTATCTCCTGTTTATAGTAGTTTGTCTGTAGCATGAATCGGACTGCTGCTAGTATGTATAATTTGTCTAAAGTTAGTAGTTTGCATTCACGGAATAGCAATTCGGATGGATATCTTCGATTCTTAAAATACATAATTTTAATTACATATTTCTGTGCTACATTTAAGGCAGACATAACGTTTTTTCGAGCATTTCCCCAAACAACAACACCATAACTTAAAATTGACTCAATTAAAGACAGATATATGGTTTTAAGAGTTTTAATTGGTAGTATGTTTCACAATTCATAGAATTTGTAAATCAGCTTTCTTATCTTAGTAGTTACTCTATGTGAGTTTTCCATGTTAAATTTTCATCCATGAATACTCCTAGATACTTATGACTATATTTTCTGTTGATAATGGACTGACATTTGCAGTTCAAGGATTGCATATCGCAAGCGTAATCATGGATCTTAAGTTTTTGAACTTCTGGAAGAGTTGCCTGAGTCAGAGCGAAAGTCATAAAATGGGTCTTGCTAGTATTAAGTGATAACAAACTAAAATCCAACCATCTTTTTATTTATGTTATTGCTAATTCTGATTTCCTAATAGTTGATTGCCATGTAGTGCCATTTACTACAATAACACTGTCATCTGCAAAACAGTAAACCTTCCCTTCATTCAGCACAGCGAAAATACCATTCATGTATATGTTAAATAACACAGGCCCCAGCACTGTCCCCTGCGGCACACCAACCTCCATCTTTACAGAATCACTCTTTACATTTGCAAATTTTACTTTTTGGGTTCTGTTACTTAAATATGTTCTAAGTAGATCATTCGCTATACCTCTTATACCCATATCATGTAATCTGTTTAATAGAATCTCATGCGCCACAGTATCAAAGGCCCTTGCTAGGTCTAGGTACACGGCAACAACCTTTTCCCTGCTATCCAGGCACTTTATGATTCGCTCTGTCACTCTGCACAAAGCATTTTCCGTGTTAACATTGTCTTTGAAGGCAAACTGGTTCTCTGATAACAATTTATGTTTGTTTAGGAATATCATTAATTTATATTTAATACATTTTTCTATAATTTTACTAACAGAACTTATCAATGCAATTGGTCTGTAGTTAGTTGTTAACTTTCTATCACCTTGTTTATGAAGAGGAATAATTTCAGCTTTTTTAAGAACAGTCGGATAAATTCCCGAACTAAAGATAATATTTATAATGTGTCTTAGAGGTTCCATCAAATATTCATAATTATACTTTATTACTTCAGATGTAATGCCATCTTCTCCACAGGAGACACCATTTTTGAGATTTTTTATTTGCTCTAGAATTTCATGCTTTTTGATTGGAGACAAATAGAAAGATTCCGGGTTATATACTTTTTGCTGAAACCCTGGCTCAGAGGATGGGGGACTAATTTTTTCTGCTAGTCTTTGAGCAACTTTGCTAAAATATGCATTGAACTCATTTGCTATCGAATTCTTTTCAGAGACCTCATTGCCCTGATTGTCACAAACTACACTTATATCTGATTTAATACTAACGTCATTTGTTACTTCTTTTATTGCTTTCCAGATTTTTTTTGAGTATTTTAAGTTCTGGTTAATTTTTGTTTTATAATAGTTATATTTAGATTTTTTAATTAATTTACATAGGCTAGTTCTGTATTGTCGGTAGACATTTAGAAGAAATGCGAATATGGCATCAAACTTAATATAAAGGGTGTTGTTAAAAGTTAAATCAAAAATACCCTTTTCCAAAAAATTGCGAAGTTGGATTATAACACAGAATACGAGGTACAGCAATTAAATAACCGTAATCAGGTGATAGCACGCCACTGGGTAGCAGTAACACTGCGCACGCCAGAGGATATGGAGGCGCATGCTTCTTTTAGGTATATCTTAAGTTTCAAGGTAAACTGATCAGTAGTTGGGAGCAGCGCGTCATTATCAAGTTCCTCGTGAAATCAGGCAACAGACATGCCAAAATCCTTCGCAAATTGTGTCACGTGTATGGCGATTAATGCATGGCACAAACACAAGTGTTTGTTTGGAGCCGGCGATATCCAATGTGACCATGCGCACCTTGGAGAGCTTCACTTTACAGGACTTTCGCGGGTGTTGTTCCAAGTGGGAGAAGCGCCGGCGCAAATGCGTTGCTCTTGGAGGCGACTATCTTGAAGGCATGAACGCCTAATTTGTTGTATTTTTGCAAATATCATGCGCAAAATGTGCATAGAACATTTTTTATTCTGCATAAGCAGGCGAACAAATTTAGTAATTATAAATTTTTCCATATCTTCTCCCGTTTACGAGTTATGATCCATTATATATGTCACCATCGGTTTAGGACCATCGGTTATTTTTATTAAGTGTGAAAATAATGATTGTGCTGCTATTTACTCACAATAACTTTAATATTACACTTATATGCAACAAACATTACAAATAGAGTCATTACAATAATTGTATGAAACACATTTTAATAATACATAATCTGGAAGGAGTTATTCTTGATGGAATGAATAAAAAATGTCTTGTATGGGGGCCATCTTGGATTTATGACGCCATAAAAACCAAACAATGCAACTTGAAGGTAAACACCCGGTACTACACCATTAAGTAGCATAGAATAAAAAGATTCCACATAGTCTCAACTTCCCATCACAAAAGGTCCCACGAAATACATTATGCTCCTGTACTAGCATTCTTGAATGTGTTTTGGCAACTTGTTATATAGTTAAAATAAGGTGATTTTTGAAATGCTGCTGTTTTATGATTTGGTTATCTTTAAATACTGACCTCTGGTCATAAATATATATACAGGGTGTTTCATCTTAAGTGCGAACACCCCCGTAAAATTTGTATTCTCCATCCGATTTTAGCCGCGTTTTTTTTTTCTAAAAATAGGCCATAAAAAACTCTACGTTGGTGCAAAATTTCAGGTCTTAATGCCGATTTTCAAGGCCAACTACAAATTTTTTTTCTAGTAAAAAATGACGAAAACCATTTAGCGATTTTTTTATTTAAAATCTGACACCACAGCGTTATACAGAACAACCTAAAACCCCCGTATACCAAATTTGAACAAAAAATATACAGGGAGTTCCATTCTGCAGGGTGTCAAAATTGTGCTGTGAGGCGCGGATCAGGTTCGGGTTCAAAGATAGATGTTTCTTGGTCTATGGTTACAATATATATTGATTAAATTACAATCGACACCGATACAGTATTAAAATATACAAGTAAGCATTTAAGGTTCAGTTACCTGTACCCAAATGTAATTAATGCACACCTTTATTGCCTAATTCTATATGCTACCTACTTAAAAATACTTACTTCTATTTTACACCATATCTTCCCCTTAAACAAAAAAAAAATGCTTTTATATTATGTTTTTTTTTGTGTTTCTTATATTATTCATTATATATCTTAACTCTATTTTTGTGTACTTCTACTAATTTATTATTTACTTTAATTACAATATTTGGTGACTTAATTTCTGTCGCCTCGAAAGTTCCTTTAAATAATTCCTGGTATTTATTCAAACATCCCTCATTTCTTAATAACATTTTATCTCCTACCTTATAATCTACTAATTTACATTTCTTATCATAATTGTCTTTTCTTTTTAATTTTGTTGATATCAAGTTATTCCTGGCATCAAGCGATGCTTGTTGCAACCTATACTTAAGCTCAAGCGGATAATTATCGAAATTATACAATGGATCTGGACGTTTTGAAATATTGGATGTTAGATTGCAAGTTTTTCCAAATACCAACTCGTAGGAAGTGTATTTTGTAGACGTGTGTACGGTATTATTGTATGAAGAAGTCCAAAAAGGTAACCAAGAGCTCCACGTTTCTGGATTTTTATTAAATTGAATTCTTAAAAATGCACCTAATGATTTATGCGTATTTTCCAATGATCCTAGTGTTTCATGATGGTATGCAGTCGAATGCAGTTGATGAATTTTGAGTATTTCGCAAGTCTTTTTAAATGTTTCAGCTAAAAATTCTGTGCCTTTATCGGTGACTATTGTGTCGGGAATACCGTATCTTAAGATAAAATTTTCTACAAATGCTTTAGCTACTGTTTCGGATTCTTTTTTTTTTAAAGGAAAACATTCTACAAATTTACTTAGTTCACATTGCAAGGTTAGCACGTATTTATTATTTTCATTATCCGTGTTGTGGTTATTGTTAAAGGTTCAATATTAGGTTTCGCGTGTTTATATCGTTGACAACTGTCGCATTTTTTAACAAAATTTTCAATGTCTGTACGTAGACCTTTCCAAAAATATCTTTTTTTGACGTTATTAAACATTCTGTTAATTCCAGCGTGTCCTCCCGTGGGCAGCATGTGGTAATCATTTAAAATTAATTGTTTTGTGTCGTTGTCTGTTATTTTTTCAACATTGTTTAAAATAGTTATTTTTAATCCTTCACATTTTAACATATTTTTAAGTTCTATTATTTCTTGTAACAACGCTGCAGTCGTTGCACATTTATTGTTTTTTATTATTATTAATTCCGGAATTTGATACTGTAAACAAATATCTTTCAGGTTCCTCAACGACTCGCCTAATGCAGACGTTGATCGGATATCCTGTCTTTTATAAATAATTTGATTTTTACTCGAGTATATTAAATTATTCAATTTAAAAATCGTACTTTTTACTATTTAGTCTACTTTGAAATTCAATATCATTAATAGGGCGTAATTTGTAGGCATCTTTTGGCCTCTTAACCAATTCTACCACGCCAGGGTGATCAAGCCTGTCGTGCGTATTATGTGGCTTCGACCTATTATCTGTTATGTCACTCTTTTTTGATGCAGATCTTGTTACCACAAAAATTTTTGCTTCCACATTCATTGATTTCAGGTCATCTGTGATTGCTATGCGCGACAAAGCGTCGGCTGTAACATTATCCTTGCCTCTTATATATTTAATTATAAAATCGTATTCTTCTAATATTAAACGAAATTTTGTAAGTCTACTAGACGGGTTAGTCATTCATGGTCTGTGTAGATGATAAATTTTTTCATATACAGGTATGGCCTGAAGTGTGATACTGCCCAAACGACACCCAACAATTCTTTCTCTATTGTGCAATACCTTTTTTCAGCTTTAGTCCTACTAGCATAAGCTACTGGTTTGTCATTACCGTTGCAAAGCACGGCTCCTAAAGCAAGCCCTGAAGCATCAGTTTTTAAGACGAAAGTATTAGCTGCACTAAAGTTTGGGTACTGTAAAACAGGATAGTGGATAAGCGAATTTTTAAGTAACTCAAAAGAGTGTTGGCACTCTTCTGTCCAACAAAACTTTACATTTTTTTTGACAATTGATTCAAGGGTGATGAAATGTGCGCGAAATTTGGAATGAATTTTCTGTAATAATTTACAAATGCTACGAACCTTTTAGTTTGATTTGAATCTTTGGGTACTGGATAGTTTTGAATTGTATTGGTTTTCTCTTTGTCAGGGAAGATTCCTTCAGAAGTAATTGTATGTCCTAAGTATAATATTTCTTTTTTAAAAAATTCACATTTATTGGGATTTAACTTTAAATTAACTTCACGCAATCTTTGAAAAACTTTAGTTAGATTTTTGTTGTGATTTAACAAGTTATTTCCAAATACGATTAAGTCATCTAAATATATAAAACATCTTTCACAGGTTAAGCCAGACATTGCCATAGTCATGACACGAGAAAAAGCACTAGGGCTCGTTTTCAACCCCATTGGTAGCCTTGTCATTTGATATTGACCACGGTCTGTAATAAATGCTGTACAATTTCTACTTGATTCATCTAATTCAACTTGGTAATAACCCTGGGATAGATCAAGACGCGAGAAGTACATTGCTCCCGATAAGGAGTCCAAAATTTCAGTTATATTGGGCAATGGGAATTTATCATCTTCTATTTTTCTATTCAGAAATCTGTAATCTATAACTAATCTAAACTTTTTAGACGCGCAATCACTTGACTTTTTAGGTACTATTAATAATGGCGCTGACCAAGCAGATCTTGTCTCCTCTATTATGCCATCCGATAACATTCTGTCAATCTGTTTATGCAACTCAGATTTTTGTGCATGCGGTAGCCGATAAGGTTTCACGTAAACAGGACAAACACCTTCTTTTAATTGGATAGATTGTTTACATATATTAGTTGTTGTAAATTTGTCGTTTTCTAAATAAAATATATCGTTATACTTTGCGCATATCCTTTGAAGTAAAAATTTTTATTGTTGACTCAGATGGTCAGTTTTTATTAAATTCAGCAATTTATCCACACGGTTCACTGAGGAAACATGAGTATCTGTAAATTGTAAAATATCATAATTACTTATCTTACTTACTCTCGGCTTAAAATTTTTTAAAGTAACCGTTTCATCGCGAACGTTTAAAATTTTTATCGCTATTGTACCATTTTTAGGACTAGCTAAACTTCCGGCCACAAAAATACCTTCTGCTATTTCCTCTGGTAAGACTACTAAATCTTCCTTTACTTTTGTCGAAATAAACCTTAAAACTTCACATCTGGCGGGTATTGTTAGATACAAATTTTGCTTCGAATGCATCGGGATTGTAATGTTCTTTTCACCTAGCCAAAAAGAAAATTCGAAAAACTCATAATTTATATTAGCATGATGTTTTAGGAAAAAATCATTCCCTAATACTCCATGTAGCTCTTTTTGAAACTCTGGTATGACATGAAATATATGTGTTAAAGTAACATTATCCCGTACTTGTAATAGGATATTTGCTGTGCCCTGCGAATATAGTGACCCACATATACTGTTTATTTTTATAATATTTGCTGTGTTAATCATCTGGTTTCCTATTAAATGTTTATGAAAAATAGCACTTATAGATGCTCCGGTATCTACTAAGAAAATTAATTAATTTTGGTTGTGTTTGAATTTCACATAATTTAAGCCATTTAAATAAGAAATATAAGCATCGTTAGGCTCGAAAAAACTGCTGAGACATAGATTGGGACGAGTTTGTATTAGCGGTTTGCGTGTCATTGTTACTAGAAGAATGGGGATTATTTTCTTGATTTTCCATATATGTCAATCTGTGATTATTATTTTGACTTGAGTAATTTCCACGATAATTTCCTCGGAATCTAACTAGATTTCTTCTCGCGTATCTACTGCCGCTTGACCTGTTGGAAGAGTTTCGAAAATTTGTGTTTGTTCGAAAATGCGAATTGTTACAAAAATTGTTCGAGTTACCATAGGTTCCTCTCCCATTAAAAGTAGAAATCCTACCGCGTGATCCTCTACCAAAACGATTGTGATTAAAATTTCTGCTTCGTATACAGTGTGTCCCAAATTCGATGCTCACCATTGGGATCTCGGTAACTACAAGAGATAGCGAGTCGGTTAAATGGGGAAAGTTTTAGACAATTTTATGGTCAATCTGATGCCGCTGAGAAATCAAGGCTAACTGGGATCGTTTTCGAGTTATTGCCAAAAAACCGAATTTTATCATTTTCGTTTTTCTTAAATATCTTAGAAACCGATGGTTTCTCAAAGACAGGACTTTGACATTATTAAGGCACTTTTGTCCAGCCTTTTAAGCGGTAATGTCAGTTTCTTTAAGAAAGTTTTCATTTTCGAGATATGACTCACAACTTTTGATTTTCTTACGGACGCTATCTTGGATTTTTACAAATTCGAAATTTACATGAAATTCTCTTTCCAATGATGTGTCACACTAATGATTTTTTCGTTACTTGTAACACTTAAAAGCGTTTTTTTGCCTAATACTAAGTAGGCCATGACAAGTCTGTCAAAACAAATGCAACAAACCAAACATTGAATCCAAATTTTTGTTGAGATCTGGATTCCTTAATACCATATGGGTTATTAACAGCCCAGTAATGGTGCTTATGTTTATTAAAAATGCCATTGTTATGAAATCTTGTTTCATCGGTCCAGCAAATGTTTAATGGAAAGTTATCAATAACTTCACATTGATTGTTAAACCAATGACAGAAATCAAGTCGGCGTTCAGTATTTCCCGGCCTTAACTTTTGCACTGTCACGGGTTTATAGGGGTGATATTTTTTGTCAAGTATCTATGAATAGTCGTTTTCGGCAAAAGAGTTCTGCGACTTATCTCTCGAAATGAAATCGTCGGTGCTTCATTAAACTTTGTTCAATGTTTTCAACATCTATTGGCACAATCGATTGGAACCATATTTCAGTCTGGGCACAACAAAACTCTCATGTTGTTCTAAATTCCTACTCAATCTAAGAAAAATTTAACGGTGAGGCTGCTGCCTTTCAGGGAATAATGTATAATAAACTCTTGTTGCCACTGTACTATTTCTATAGTTTTTTTTGTGTAACAATAATTGTACATATCCACCTTTTCGCTAGTACTAAACGGCATTTTTACACATATCTCAAAACACTGACGGCTTCATAACAATAACAACAACTGAGAGTTCCATTTGTTTTGACAGACTTGTCATGGCCTACTTAGTATTAGACAAAAAAAAAACGCTTTTAAGCGTTACAACTAACGAAAAAATCATTAGTGTGACATATCATTGCAAAGAGAATTTAATGTAGATTTCGAATTTGTAAAAATCCAAGATGGCGTCGATAAGAAAACCAAAAGTTGTGAGTCATATCTCGAAAATGAAAACTTTTTTAAAGAAACTGACATTACCGCTTAAAGGGTTGGACAAAAGTCCCTTAATAATGTCAAAGTCCTGTCTTTGAGAAACCATCGGTTTCTAAGATATTTAAGAAAAACGAAAATGATAAAATTCGGTTTTTTGGTAATAACTCGAAAACGATCCCAGTTAGCCTTGATTTCTCAGCGGCGTCAGATTGACCATAAAATTGTCTAAAACTTTCCCCATTTAACCGACTCGCTATCTCTTGTAGTTACCGAGATCCCAATGGTGAGCATCGAATTTGGGACACACTGTATACGTCATTTGTGTTTGAGATACCCAAAATTTTTTTGACAGATCTTCGTCTTTAGCTCCTCTTATCGCGTCATTAAGTTTTCCATAATTCCGTGCTTTTACAATGGTGCGTAATTCACTACTATGAAGCCCGTTAGCGAAAGCATTTATAGCCAATTTTTCGTTTATAGGACTTAATAAACTAATAGCATTGCCATTGCCATCGGCCTGACTAAGTGTTAAATTTACCATTAAATCTTCGATAGTTGCTCCAAATTCATCAATTGACTTGTTTCCTTGTTTAACATTATTTAACTGAGTGGATAACGATGCGCTCGACTTTTTAGTCGAGAACTTAAATCGGCAATAAGATCCCTACTAAAATTGTAAGTTCTTGATAACCTAACTTTGGCTCTTTGACTCAGCCTTGTTTTTAACACATAATGAATTAAATATTTCTTGCCTTCAGCATCCAATAATTCATCATATAATTCGAAACATTATATAAAAATATAGGAAAAAGGTACATCTCTTATATATTACAAATATTGGCTGAAAATTGCCAATATTGGGCCCATATACAATATTTTACCAATATAGAATCAATATTGGGCCAATATGGTGTGCTACTGGGGAAGTGATTGAAATTTGTGATCAAAAAGGATTGAGAAAATTAAGTACAACTATAGGTTATATCGAAAGTTGTTAAATTAAATGATTACAGAGTTAAAGTTGCAGTCAACTTGCTACGAGAAGGTAAGGAATGTCCGAAGTGACTTAACACTGACACCAAACTCATAAAAATTCTAAGAGCTCAAGAATTTAAAGTTTTACACGTTTTGATCTTATAGTTGGAACGTTTCAACAGGGAAACACCTTACATGAGTATTCGTCTTCTTTAGAAGTGACGTGCATTCTGAGTTCCTTGACGTTTCCAACAAAGTTCCAAGTCACATTGAGACTAGAACTGTGACTAAGCTTAACTGTCTAACCGCTGAGGTAGTGGTGTTGATATTTTTATTTAAGAATCTCAGGGTTTTGCCAAGTCAGCTGCTCCAGTATCAGCTGGGTGGTCTGCAGATTGTAGGAATGTGTTCACAATTCAACTGTGTTTGCTTGTGATGATAGTGCATGAAAACAAATCAAGTGTATCAGGCAGTGCTAAAACCTTCTCCGTATACAGTCAGGGATACAAAAGAAATCAAGTGAACGATAATTGAGGCGTTTAGTGCAAGAGTGGCCCAACTCGAAAAAAACGCTTACTGTGTTAATAGTACAGGCTGCACGGATTTTTATTAATCTATCATGTGCAATAATGGCCTATATCGATTTCTCTAAGATGCCTCTAGATGGCGCATATAATGTTACTTTAGCATATTGCAATCTGATCATATCAGTTAGGGCAAAAATGGCCCAACATTCGCGAATCAATGATTTTGTTAGTATGTTTTGCGCAATAGCGGACCATCTTTTAATCAGGAGTTTTTTAAAAATAATTTAAGCGTTTCTGATGGTCGACTTACACGTGCTTTACTTCAAAAAGGACAAGGCGGCCACCCTTTCTAGGGATAAGAGGGGGGAAAATGCTCAACACAGTAAAACAATCGAAAAAAATTGAATCTGTCACTATTATTTTTATTTCGAGTTTCCCAAGGTATCAGTCCCATTATTAAAAAAAGAAAAATCCTAACCTTTGCTACTTACCCCCACCTTAAATTTGTCGATAATGCAAAAAAAATTAAACGCACGATCCTGGGTCACTATCTGTTTTCTACGAAGGCCTAGAAGGGACACTCCGCCTTTTTTTCTAGTTCGGCTCCTAAAATTTCGACTTATAAGTCGAAACTTTAAAACTTCGACTTATAGGTCGAAATATTGACCCAAAATTTTTACTTATAACTCGAAGCTTTAAAGTTTCGACTTATAAGTCGAAATATTGACCGTCAATATATTTCGACTTATAAGTCGAAGCTTTGAGGTTTTGAGTTATGAGTCGAAATATTAGTTCAATATTTCGACTTATTACTCGAAACTTTAAAGCTTCGAGTTACAAGTCGAAATTTTAAAGTTTCAACTTTAGGAGCGGATCTAGAAAGAAAAGGCGAGTGTCCCAGGCATTCGTAGTTTTCAGAGATGTTTCCAGGAAAAAATTATTAACTTTCGCGCACCTGTGTCTAACAATTGCAGGAGGTGGGACAAATTTGAACAAAAAATAAAAGTTGAACTCTCTGGACTATAGCCTTGGCGACTTTAAAATTAAAAGCACTTAGAAAGGGAATGCATTTAAGAAACTCAGATAGTGCACGTACTGAAACGGCGGAAAAAGACAGTCGAAGGTGAGTCTGTCAACTGGTTGAAGGAAGAGGCAGTGGTTGATATATACATATTTTCAAATACATAATTGAATAACCAATGGGTTTATTTTAAACATACATCGACATTTCCAAATGAAATACAAACACTTTTGTATTTCGTTGTTGTATCCAACAAGCAGGAAAATTGAAGCAGCAACCTACAGCAACTTAACAGGATTTATTAATGTATGTCCCAACATATTTACATTATTTTTATAAAAACCTAACTGAAAAATTCAGTTCATGAGGTAGAAAATAACGATGACGATGTACTTCACTTCGTCGATGATTCTTAACAAAGAGTTGACTAAAAAATGTAAACAACGAGACACTAACAAAGTGTTTATGTACTTGTTTATTTTTGCCGTGTTTCTTGCTTCCCATGTTTGAGAAAGTATTTTACTCTTAGGGTTAGGTTTATGTTTTTTTATAAACTGTGAAAATAAATCTAGTGCACAAATACACTTTATTTTTATTTGCCCAAAAATGTTAGTGCAAAAGCGGCCCACCATTTTTTCCCCAAAAATTTATAAACTTTTTCCATTTTAATTGAAGTTATATCAAATTAAATATATTAAAATAATTAAATAATCACAAATCTAATTGAATTATATAAACTGCAACATAAAAATACGGGGCGGTCAAAATCATGAAATATTAAACGGCGTTTTTCTCAAAACTACGTTTTACGACTTGGGCCCCTTTTGCACTAAACGCCTCAATTATGACTTAAAATTTATAAAAATTATGATATAATCCAAAACTACAAGTTAAGTCCCATAAATATTAATAACCCTTAAGTATATTCATGAATATACCCCCTTTATATTTAATTAATCACAACTTTGATTCGACTAGTTGCGAGCCAAAATAAATTTTGGCTCGCAACTAGTCGAAACGCTAAGCGAAGTTTGAAATATTGACAAAGTGAACTCAAAAAAATAAGTATGAGGTCACGGTTCTTTCAGAAACTCTTAAATTTGCATGAAATTTATAATGATACGTGGCAAAAAACAGCTATGAAAATAAGCTGCCCTCAGTTAACTATATGAATCTCAACCTACTATGTGCATCGGTTCATATGGAGTATACCGCCAAAATACTAAAACGCAATCTGAAAAAGGCACTAACTTGAACTGCACAGGTCAGGACAAAGAGAGCTATGTCTATTTCTTGGTTGTAAAGGGGCTGTGAAAGCGTAGAGATTAACTCCACCCAAAAAATATTCACGCAATGAGTCCGTGAGTTTTCAATTATGGATTTTACCAAAAAACAACAAGATAACTGTCTCGACTGACCTGCAATGCATGCTCCACTCCTGTCCTGTGCCTCGTTCCAAGAAATGGAAATGCAAAATTCCCACAAACAAGCATCCGCGTTGCCTCGACCTCCAAAATGGTTGTCTGCTTGTCGTCCTCGAAAACTCCAAAATACAGAAAGTCCGGTAACTCACATGAAACCAGAAAATATATCGTTAATTGGATCCACAAAATTAATCTACACAACAAATGCACATAATATCGTCGAAAGATAGCATTAGGCAGGTGATAAAGTTAGATAAAAAATCTGAGAATGCTACCTGATAAACGACCGTGATACCTGGGGGACCCTTGCCCCTTGGAGATCGAAAAAGTAGAGAGCGAAGGACAGCCAACGCTTCACTTTATTGCGGCTCACAGAATAATTGGGTCACGTCCTGGATCCACTGATGTCAGGCTCGCAAACTGAACTTAGTGAACCCCAAAAAGTACTGGGTCGCTCAAGCATACCGTAGTGTGTACACCGAACAGATTACTTGAATCTGAGCACCGATTGCAATAGATCTGTGACTGAACCAACCAGAACCACCCTACCATGTGTGTACAATGTGCCTGTTGGAGATTAATCGGTACATACCTTGAATTAGAGATGGGTTCGTACTCACTACGTCACAATAAAAATCGATATGAAAATAGAGTTGAGAGCACTGATATTCAACTGAATTAATGTCTGTATTTGCGAGTTCAGAACAAATACTCGACATTATGTGTTCAAAGGTAATTATTTAAAACGTGGTGACGGAGTTTTAACACAAAAATTCCCTTAAAAGTGGCAAAATTCATCTATTTAACTAGGAAAATCACCACTGAGAGTCAGTCAAAAATTCTTGTCAAGTTAAATTATACTTTATTTTCAGGTTAGTTTATTGTTTGATCGATTCTACCAAGAACAGAGGTTAGAATTTGTTGTCTTGTTATATCAAAGTTTTGAAGGATGTCAAATTGTGACATAATAACATTTCCATCCCGCTTATCAAGACCCGTAAAGTAAGAAGGTTACCTACTATCGTAGAGAGTGTTTTCGGTTTCGAAAAATCAAAGTAGGCCTTGACATGGGGAAAATTATTCATATGAATGCTGTCAGATGATGTGGTTGGCTTTCCCCCATATGTCACCCTTACCGACAATCATTGGTTGTGTTCAATGCGCCCACAAAGTTGTAATCGCTGCCAGCTCTTTGTGGCAATGTGCATTGAACTGGCCCTAATGGCAGGTAGGGCCAGTTAGTGCTACCCTCGGTTCGGCACCAGTTTCATTTTTTCTAGATTTTTGGTAACAGACATAATATTTGTTTATCCTTTTTTATTGTATCTAATGTCCCCGCTATTCTGGGCATTACTATTGTTATTAGTCGTAGAAATTATTAACTAATGCACAATTATTATCATGGTATTGTTTTTGAAACCGTTTTCCTTTTAAAGTTAAAATTATTAATAATAATTGATAATTAATAGCATTTGTCACAGAAAATCAATTTGTGCAATATTGGTCATTACAAAAAGTAGCCATAAACCAATAAGGTAAAAATACCCATATTATAATTATTAAAATTGCAAAAACTAAGTAAACATAATATACAAAAAATTATTGTCGTTTAACACCTATTCAGTGTACCACGGCAGCGATTAAAGCGCTGTCATATTTGGCAGATAGCGCTACCTAGCGATTGCAAAAATTTGGCCTGCATTGAATGCAGGTATTGTCAGCATTCCCATGATGCCATCCAGATTGCTCTCTCACAAGCGGATCAAACCCTAATAGCTTCCATCATCTCAAAGTTCTTACTTTTAGTAAAAATTTTGTGAGATGTCACTTTGATGTTGTATTAGCCCCCTTTTGAATTATTTCTAAGTATAGCTGAATTTTAATAAATCATTAATAACTATTCATTTTTTAGGCGGCCCTGATTTACTTGCAAAAACACAACACAAGTACTTAGAAAAATCAGAAGGATATGTTTCTTCATTAATATCAGCAATTATTTCGGAAGACTGGGAATCCATCATAAGTCACTGTGATATAACTAGTTGGAAGGAAGCTTTAGCTGCTATTTTAACTCATGCTTCTGATGAGGATCTGTTCTATCTCTGTGGTAAGTTTTGTTGCTTAAGTAGCAAGCTGCTTTTCTTAATAATGTAATACTTATTGATAGAACAATTGGGAAGACGACTGGAAACTGAAAGCAGTGGTAATCCTAAACTTGTACAAAATGCGCAATTGTGTTATATTTGTTCTGGCAGTTTTGATCAGCTAGTGAACAGCTGGAGTGGAAATGCGAAGAAGTCAACTGATGATTTACAGGAATTAGTAGAATTTGTGTCATTCCTTAAAAAGTCAATTGAAAGACAAGGAAAAAACGTTCAGGTATGTTGAGTAAAAATAATAGTATGAGGAGCATGCGAAAATAATTTGACGTCATTGCTTCTTTTTTTCTTATCCTTCACTCGACAGTGATATTTTAGAATGCAAAAATAGTACATTATTTATATAAGATACAAATATCTGACATACAGTGTGATAAGTGAAACAAGAGGTGTGAAACACAAAAAAAAATTGTGTTGAAATTTGAGTATTAGGATCCCGCCCAGCTTGATTTGAAAGTACTTTTCTGCCTACGTAATGTACCTTTCCTGTGTAGGTACGGGAAAATGTTACTTAGAAAAATTGTTCAGAATAAAAAATTATGTCCGCATACAAAGGTTGAGGCTAATCGACCTACTTTGTTTTTTTTTTTCACTTTTTGTCCATTTTATATTTTCCAATAGGCAAAATGTCTTCCTATGCAAGATACGCAAAAATTTTATTAAGAAAAACAGTTCAGAATAAAAATTTTCCGTGTCCTGCACATGAAAGGCACCTTGCCTATTGAAAAAATAAGAATAGGGGAAAATTGACGTAGGCCCATTAATCTCAAACTTTCTTTTTGGACATAATTTTATATTCAATTCTCTCGAAATCATTTATACAGTTCATAAAATGAACTATTAGAAATTGGACTTTTGGTCAGTATTATTTCATACTGTGTGGTATGCAAACTTAGCCTAGCTTAGTGTGCAGTGACAGTGACAACAAAGAGAGCACACATCATAACAGCATTATATGGGCATCAATTTTCCAGTAATATTTAGGGTGCCTACTTTTATTTTGTACAACTCTTTAAATTCTTTATTTTTAGAGACAATCAACTGATTCTTCCCGCCTCATTTCAATCTGCAGATTCAAGGCTAGATACGACTGTTATACCTTCTATTTTCAGTGTAGCCCTCTAGAAATTCTTTTATTTAAAATCTGACTCCACAGATTTAAATTGGGACACCCAAAAACCCCTATACAGGGTGTAACTGAACTGATGGTCAAAAATGAAACCACGTATTCTAGGAGTCAAAATAAGGGCACTTCTTCATATAGTTTTTTCTTCTACGGGCCATAGATTTTTTTATACAGAGCATAGAAGTTTGGAGAAAAATGCACATATTTCTTAGTATCTCTAGAAGTATACGAGATATTTTCTTCAAACTTGACGTGTCACATGAGCAGATGAGTCGTCAAACTTAAGGTTGACATGAAGCTTCTGAGGCTCTCAGTTGCGGAGATACAGGGTCTTATTAAAATTCATTAGTTCAGAAAAATATGAATACCCTGTATAATCGCATTTTTTAAATTTGTTTTGACTGGTAAATCCAATATCATTTCCACCCATAATAACGTTTATAATATCAACTTATTTAATTTATGTGCGCCGAGTATAATTATACAAGGTACCCAGGGTTCTCTCAATACTTGCCAATAGTTTACCCTTTTTTTGTAGTTTTAATACTATACTTACCTATACTTAGGCTGTGACGCCATACCTGAAATTAGGACTAGGTTCCATGTTCCATGTGATACGTAATTATTAGTTTACTGTTGATTTAAGTTACTTTGAGCATCCCATAATGTTCGTACTGCAACTGTGATAATAATAGTATACCAATATAATACCAATATTATTGTTACTAAATTTTCCCATTTTATTTATGCCACCAAGGACCTTCACTTTCTGCTTCAAGGGTTTTTAACAAAACGGGTGGCGCTTTACCTAATTATTTACATTTCATGTGCTTTAACAACCCACACCACTCTCCGCATATGAGTTAGCGGGACAACCCCTTTTAAGTGTGCCTTTCCCAAGTTAACGAAATTTATAAGTATTTGTTTTTCTACGGCTTTTCTGCCTGGACTCTATAATAATATTTTATTAAAATATTTATTTTTGGAGATAATCCCCTGACCTTTTATTTGTTTGAAAGATGTTGAAACTGCGTCTTTTGAACTTTTTTACTGTTGTCAACATGTACGTAAATCCAGGACTGGCTTCGATTTGGTATACCCCCAATTTTCACTAAATGCATTTAGTGATTTTTTTAACGTCGGGCACCATTGCATTAATCAGGACACCACAGAACCACCATATACCGAATTTGAACAAAAAATATACACGGAGTTGTAATCTACAGGGTGAAAAAATTTAGCAAAATAGGAATTTTAAAGAAATGTGGTGGGTCAAGAGTCAAGTATGCCAGGAATTACCTCAAAACAGTTGAATGGTCAACAAGACCACACGGTATTGGTATGCAAAAATCCAATAACAAATATACAGGTTGTTTTTCTATATGCCAACTAAAAGTGCTAATTTTTGTATACTACATATAAAATTTACAGAAGGCTGGCAGTCAGTAAGTCCAGATGAGTTAAGGCGAGTAGTGTGCCTCAAAAGAAACCCATGGAAAAATATATAATTTTATTAGACGATGGCTTTGTCGAGAAAAGTCCAATAATTTAAATAATTTTTACTTGTTGAATATTTTGTAAAATGATTTATTTTTCATTTATTAATACATTTTCAAGAATTTATAATAATTCCAATGCGCATTTGATAACTTCGAGATGGCATAGATAAAAACTTGTTATTGGATCTTTGCACACCAATAGGTACCTTGTGTGGTCCTGTTGACCATTCAACTGTGTTGAGATAACTCCATGGCATACTTGACTCTTGACTCACCAGATGCCTTTAAAATTCATATTTCGGTAGATTCTAATTAATGCTGTAGTGTCAGATTTTAAACAAAAAAATCACTAAATGCATTTAGTGAAAATAGGGGGTATAAAAAATCATAGCCGGTCCTGGATTTGCATGTTGATAATAGTAAGAAGGTCAAAAGACGGGGTTTGAAGATCTTTCAAACAAATAAAAGGTAAGGGGCATATCTCCAAAAATAAAATCATTGAGAACGCTACATCATTCCTGGAAATGGTGATGAACAAAAATTAATATTTTAATGTGTACTTAAAGAATAACTTTTTAATGGAAGAGAATAAAGAAAAATGGCATTAATGAAAAATGTTCAGAAAAATTATGGCTTTCGAATGATGTAACAATAGTGGTATGTTGGTGGAAAAATAATTTCTTGGCATCGCGACGCCTAGCCTAGTATTTGCAAATAGTCGCTAAATGACCCAATTTATTCTTTTATACACCCTATATCATCTCCCATATATAATATCTCCAGATCTTTGACTGTTTTCTACCAAGAGAGGCTGGGCATCTAAAAATGATCACCCTTTACATGACTTATTCAATATAAACTGTAATTGGGCATTCACAAACATTATGCCATTTTTTCTTCATCCATGTTGTGAATGTTGTGTTTCCAACTGGAAACTGGTAAATGGAAAATTGTGACTAATAGTTAATAGGCGTGGTTATGGGCATGGTATCTCCATTTTGGGCGCTATCTCTATCTCCAAAATGGTATAATTTATGAAACAAAAAATAGTAGGACCGCTTTTTGTTAGGGATGTGCTGAGGGTTTATTCCATTAGAGGTTTGAACCGGGTTGGATTTTTCATTAAGTCCTTTGGTTTTTTTGAGCGTTTTTTTTCAAAATTGAGGGTTTAAACCGGGTTGGGTTTTTTCCTTAATTCCCTTGGTTTTTTCAATACATTATTATTTGACTTTTGACAGATTTGACACATGACATGACATGAATTTTGACAGTATATACATAATACATAGTATAGAACGAATCGCGAATATAAATTAAAGGTTAAAAGTCAGTTTCAGGTTCATAGAAAACATTTCCACTTTCCACAAATTATTTCTCAGTTGCATGACCAAAGTTATATTAAATAAAATATTAAAAAGATGCCATGACATTGTTCTGAAGAATGGACACAGTTTAGAATAATAAAAAATAAAAACAAAGAGTCATGATAATAAAAATAAAAAACTTAAAAATAAAAAAGTAGAAGAATGTAAATATTGCAGTAAACAATATTTTCCCAATGTGGTCAAATTGAGGGAGGACACATATAAAACAAGTAGGTACTCTTACATATTTTCCTATTTATAAAATTCGTAAATTCGCAATAAAATCCCAAAGCGGGCTTTTACAGGGGAAAAACCAAAAAACAATAAATATTTGGAAATAATAAATTATAAATTCTAAATGTGGGGTTATTTGGTATCAAACTAATTGTCTTTTAACAAGTAATTTTAAAATTAAAGAAACCAGAAATTTGACAAAAACCCTACCCGGAAAGAACCGTGTTTTTTCTCTCAAAAAATAAAAACCCGTTTTTTTCCCATCATTACTATCTGTAGATAATTAAATTTTGTATAAGGTGGTTTAAATTAATTTAAAAAATAGTTGTGCAAAAAAAGTACTGCACATAATAAAATAGATTGTTGGGTGTAAGCCACTCTGTGGTTGCAGACATTGCACTATAATAGAATTATGAGAAATAAAATTACCTATGGACAGGTGCCAAATATCATCGAAATCGCTGAAGCTGTTTAGAAGATATACCGAAAAAAACAACATTTTAGGGCTCGTTTTAAAAGCCCGTTGGGTCCTATAACCAAAATGGTTATGTTTGAGCGCCAGAAGCTTGAACTATTTAGTGGTTAAATAAAGAGCACATTTTTCTATTTACAATCTATTTACAATTTGAAATCGTACATAAAAATGTTTACAATAAAGTTGGTAATTGAGCAGTGAATGTTATGGTTTACACTTAGGATTTATTACTGTTGAAAAGTAAAGAAAATACTGTGAAAAATGTTCGATCTTAAAAATAAAAAATCAGAGATGTTCGACAACACTAATAGCACGAAAAGTTCACGTGAACAATTAAAGTCTTATTTACGAGCACTTCAAAAATTTTTACTATTGGATCTCATAGAGTACCTTGAAACCTTCCCAAATTAAGGCTGAGTAGTGGCCACCAACGCTCCAAGCTCCTTTTTCGTGGATTAGGACCTCGGCTAGGCCTCGAGACTCGAGCGGGTCGTGGGTGTCCGAGCTGGTACTGGAAGGTGTGCTGACTACTCTAAGCCAGGTTGTAAGGTTGGTGTGTTGGTACCTAGTCCGCCACTGTCTCGCTTACGTGCCTCGCTCACGTACCAGAGTGCATGTAACAGAAAATACAACGAACAGTCTCCGAAAACACTGCAGTCGAAAAATCGATGCTTTTACAAGGTTCGTGTTACCTAATTTACTTAACAATAGTTATATAAAAGAAATTATGAAGCAATCTGTACAGATTCGTGACTTAAAGTTTACTTATACTTGACCTTATAATCTCAAGATAAATTACGAGACGTAACTTTGACTTACCCTGACTATGAAATAAATTAAAAATTGATAACCAAAATGACCAATTATCTTGACTAAACCTGTCTTATAAATTTACTGTACAATATTTACAAAATAAAAGGTAACATTAATAACATATAAATAGTTTGGCGACTCCCCCAGTCGATACCGAAACACAAGATGAAAAATATAACAGCCCGAAAGCTAGATAACAAAAGAAAAAGAAAACGTGGAAGAGTCTACACCACGTCGAACAACTTAAGTGTGGGGCATAGAGTGATTCTGTGCAAAAACGTGACCTAATATAAACCTAATATAATTTAAATAACCAAAAGTTGGCTACGACCCATCACGTGAAGTCCACAGAACAAGGGAAACAGATTCCGAATGAGATGGCTACAGCGAAGTCGACAAGTGTCGGATACAGATAAAATCAGTAATCTAAGTAGCTAACTCACCCGGAATACTGCCTTCTGTAACTCCCTGTGGTCCTCACGCTGTTGGTCGCTGATTGAACCTGATAGATGTGGGAAAAAACCCTCCACGACTTGTCCACGAGGTTCGTAGAAACGTGGTGATCACACATGAAACAAAAAACCAGAAAACTTATTAGCACAGTAAACCCAAAAACTCACGATACACCAAACCACTTAAGCTGCTCGCAAAGATGAGTATTAAATTCCGAAAATAGATTTCCCAGCGGAAAATTCGAATGAATAATTCGGAACTTAACCTCACGTGATGACCTGACAAGTGGTAAAATGGGGAGCCGCCCGATTCTTTTCGCCGGGTTTTTTATAAACTTTTTTGAAATATGGACGACGGATGACTTCCGTTTCCTTTCCAGAACACTTTGGAAGGTTTTAAAAGTGAAACTTATTGATAAAAAATTTAAAATACGTCGAGACAACCAGGCGACGGTATCACTGTCAATTCTAATTCTGCCAAATTCTAGCACTGATATCCGACCAGTAGAAACGTCAAAAACAAAGAGTGACATTAGTACATGGAACAACCGTCAACAATCAATTAAACATTTTTGCAACCGCACATACCCTTTAATAAACAATTTGTTTGGTAACAACAAGGTAGGCAACTTATTATGCATCCGCTTGTATAGGTGGTTGCAGATAGCAGGGCAACATTTTTTAAAATCGGTAGGTGTATACGGGGTGTGATGAATTAATAAGAATTAAATAATGCATTTAAACGCTGTAACGGGAATTTGATAAAATTTTCGTTACAGTCCTTAATATAGAATTTTGAGCAAAAAGAAAAAACGCGGGCCGCTTTATTTTTCGAGTAGTTTATCATTGCACTACAGGGAGAATTTGATTGTGAATAACCCTGTAGATTGAAGTGGCAACAATTCAACTATGTGACTAATTCATTTCCTTTTAAAAAACGTTTCCAGTCAAGCGGGATAAAAGTTGTTTTTCATTTTTTTTACCTAGTACCTACTCGAAAAGAAAAAATCTTATTGAAGAGTTACCATGCAAAAATCTATGGAATGCTGAATGCAATGAAGAAGATATTCAAGATCAGAAAATACTTATAATAATTTGATTAAATTTCAGTATTTCTTAAAGTATTTTACATCAGGCATGTTTTTTCTAGATTTCTGGCGCTTTAGCAGACTTACTGACTCACTATGCATCTTTATTGGCTTCTCAAGGAAATCTTGCCACTGCTGTAACGTACTTGAGTATTTCACAAAGTGAAAAAGTAGCATCTCTTCGTGATCGCCTGTTAACGAGCTTGGGTCACAAACCTATCAACATCCAAGAAGTTAGACAGCAGCAGAGAAGAGGAAGCATAAGAACATCTCTTTCAAATTATCCAAGCAATTTAACGTCGTCAACAAATCCATTTCATGCTCAGAACCAATTTAATAATCCAGTGGGGTAAGTAAATTCAATTAATTTTTGCAAGTTGCAGTCTTCCAACTCATACACAATTTTCATTTTTGCATAATTTTGCTGTTTACATTCGAGGGCTTCATAATGTCACGTTGGGGAATGCATAACTTTAGAAAGTAAGACAACAAACGAAGAAACAAACTGAATTTATTATAAAATTAAAATAAAAATAGTAAAAAATAAAATAAAAACATACTTACAAATAGATGGGGATGCTTAACTTATATCTGACTTGGGCTCTTTTGGCTCTAATTCACACGATGGGAGGGAACAACTCCGAACTCCTGCATGGTGATTCTCACCAGGCAGGCCACCTTTCCCCTAGCACCACTCACACCCCAAGTGTCGAGTCAATTTTGTGCTCTCCATGCCCGAAGCACCCGATGTTGCTTTGTCAGCATAATAACATTATAATGGGCTCGTATACTTCGGACAAAAATATATATTTTTTTTATCGGTAGAAAATGAGAAAAACATCGACCCGTGTCTTTCATTTTTTTCATATTTGCTTTAGATTTGCTGTAATTTTATAAATAATACTTTCCCGCCAAAGGTTGTGACGTAGTTGCCCTTCCTTATACAAGGGGTATTTCATAAATTTTACTGGAATTCTGATATAGTTTGTTAGCATATTATGGTATTATTAAATACCTGTTGTAACTTTTATTAAAAGAATTTATTATTGTTAATATCTTTCAATATAATTTCAATGCAGATCATGGTAATTAACAAAAATATTATCATTAAAGTAATACATTCTATATGACCCCGGTCGCCAGGTAAACGGACATGCAAGTTTGGCAATACTGCTTATTTACGACGATTCATTTGACATTCAACGTTTGACGTGTGAGAACTTACTTATACAGTTCAAATTTGCACTGCAAGTTTGTGTTACTATTTGAATAGTCTTTTACATAGCAAATCAAACTTTTCAAAGTATGGAGCAAGGATTAGTGAAGGCGACATCGGACAATCTGCCATATTACGTGGAATTAAAAATCTTGTGTTCGTTTATTAAACTCGGGGGGACCTCGGAGGATCGGCCATGCTACGGCTTTACCGCCGCGATGTTCGGCCGCTTCGCGGCCTCACGTCCATCCCGCGCGGGATTCGCCGTCCAAATCGAAGCCGTGGGTTTACGTCCCTGCCCGCCTCTCCGGTCTCTCTGCTATGATTGTAGAACGTTTCTTCTTTTTAGGTTGTGAATATTTGTCATTAACAAAAAGAAAATGAAAATATCACTTTAGACATGAATTATTATTCAAACTTTACTATAAAAAGGTAACCAATTAGGGAAAGAATGAACACAACATAATTTACAGTTTATTGAGCAATAATTTACAATACAACTTAACTATTTAACTTAAATATATTTCATAAAATTAAAGGCCTCACACGATAACCATTATGTGATCTAAAAGGTATATTAATTGATGGTTTACCCTCGAATGTATATTGAGCGTTGGAAATTCTCGAATTCATCTTATTATCCTCTACATGAATTGGAAGGAAAGCAATTCGTTTGCTTTTTATGTAGCGCTGAGGCACAACTTCCTTTTTCAAGATAATCTTGCTTCCCACAGTTTTGAAGAAGCTAAAAAAAAGAAAAATGTATCTTACTATTGTTATACAAAAATTATTCCAATAAAAGTTGCTCGATTAAAGAGTAGGTAAGTAAGAACTTAAATATGAAATAAAATTTTGAATTTATAATGAAAAGAATTGATTTATGAATACATTAATATAAACTATAAATACTTAATATTATTATAAACTTTTAACCTCTATATGTAATAAAAATTATTAACGGGTTATTTTGAGGTTTGCTTCAAACAGTCTATAACAGATAATATGTACTTACGTTGAAATGGTCTTTGCAACAATACAAAAACGTTTTCTTCATTGGAAGGCCACCGTTTTCGGCGAATTTCGTCGGTGTCAATAAAAACAATTTTCCAGAGTTTCTGCTGGAGTTTTCACAAGAGGGAACAAACAACCTCCATGACTATTATAACAACACGCAAACTAGTAAATAACTAAAGATCACTTGCTTATATTCTGCTAACGCATTGGGCAAAGGGCTGATAATCTTCGCAGGTAAAAACGTTTTCAGACAACTATTGATAGATAGTTTGATAGCAGTTGTATTTATAAAGGTTAACAGGCCATGTCAGGTTATTTTATTTGACGGAAGACGGAGAGGGGAGAAGGCAACGTTGCCGGTTCTTAAATTAATGCTAACTACGTCACAGCCATTTCATTACGTATTCAACTCAATTTTGCAACTAAACTACCGTGAAAAAAAATTTTTCTTTAGTGTTTCCAGATGTTTAAAGGCGATATCTAGCCATTGCAAAAATAAAAAAAATGTGGTATACGAGCCCATTGTTTGTTCTAATTAAAAAATCTCATCTACAGGGGAATTGTAATTTTCACGACAATAACATAGGGGCGTAACTCCAAAAATACAACTTTTTAGGAAATGAAAAAAAAACTTTATAAAATATGTTGTCATTATTTTTTTTGTCAATATTGGTATCTTCTTATTACATAATTGCTATTCAGGAGTAGATATTGGATTGAGGTCCAAAGGTAAAGAAAAAGGAGATATGCCTTTCTGTTACGCCAAGATATATTAGTAATATGCATTTGAGCCGAAATTTTGCACACACTTTTGGAGCTGGTGATAATACACTACCTAGTCAGTATTGTAATTTATTCAAAATGGCTGCCGCTCCCAAGATGACAGATTACTTATTTCATCACAATCTCCTTGACATGGGTATCAAATGAAATTGTTTGACGGGTAGAAAAATATAAGGTGAGTGACGTCATACTAAATCCAATATGGCGGCCGCCCCAAGATGGCAGATTACCAATTTCTTCACAACCTACTTGACATGGGTATCAAATGAAAGGATTTGACGAGTAGAAAACAATAAAGTTAGTGATAGTACTAATATGGCGGCTGTCCCAATATGGCAGATTACCTATTTCTTCACAAACTAGTTGACATGGGTATCAAATGAAAGGGTTTGGCGAGTAGAAAAATACAAGGTGAGTGACGCATGAAATCCAATATAGCAGATGCCCTAGGATGGCGGACTAAATTTCTTTTCCACCCTTGTCATATGGGAAACAAATACTAAAAAGCACAAAATAAAATAAAAAATAAAAAACCTTTTTAAAAATAAGCTTTTATTTAAGCCATGTACTAAAACCAGTTAAATAATTTTATGTTTTCATTGAGGTAATTCAATGTCAAATTGCGACAAGTTTTTTGAAATAAAAAAGCTAGAACATACAAGTCCTTGCGTATCAGCCAATCACTCCACAATCACTATTTTTATGAACATTTCACGCGACAAGCTTATTGTTTTCAAAAAGCTTGTCGCAATTTGGCATTGAATTACCTTAACGAAAACCTAAACTTATTTTATTCGTGTTGTTTTTAAAAAGGTTTTTTTTTCTAAATTTTAACATACACTTGACAGTTCTAAATTTGAGGTTATGCTGGCTCCCCACCTATTAGTAATGTAAAGACGTATCACCCAAAATTGGGGCATATTATGTTACGTGTAGTGGTAGGGTGTTTATTGGATGTTTTCTTAAGTAAGGTGCATGTTACCAGTCTGAATGCAGTTTAATGAAATCCTGATTTATACATTGGTATCGACGAGGAAAGGTGCGTGCATGCGTCCCGACCTAGATATCAGTCATTGCCATATAGACTGTCAGATAGTGACAGATTTAGGTGCCCCATTTTCGCATACTATCCTCGAAGAGGGTTGAAAAGTAGATACATCGATGCTGAGTAGAATGAATTGAAATTTACGAGTGGCCCCTGGGGATAACATATGGAAAATTCGATTTTCCTGAACAGAAATAAAAGGTGTCTGTTGCCCATATGTCCATGCTAGCCATGTCACTAAATTATTAATTAATAGTACCTGGTTTCGGAAAACCAAAGGCTTGAGTGTTGCAGGTGGCTAAGGGGTTGAAATAAGGGCGTAGTTTTGTAAGCAAAAATTGAAATTTTGACCGATTTTTCCACACAAGCCCATCGAAAGTATGAAAACATACAACGTCACTAACCCGAAAAACATATTGGCTTTGAGTGGCGCGAATGGATAAGTACATTTTGAGGTCGGAAAATTTAACGGATTTTTTTTTTATTTTTCGGTTATTTTTCCATGCAAGCCTTTGAAACTATAGAAAGTTGTTGATGTGTTAGACATTATAATGAAATTGGCATGATTATCGGATGTGGACGGAACGAAGACTTGCATCGGAAAGTTGCAGGAAAATGTATGAAAATTGCCATCATTTTCTCACGCAAGCCGTTTGACATATGCTTAGAAAAAGTGATTCCAAGACTATATAACACAAGGTTTGCGTGTCGGACATGGTCATCACATTAATAATTATATATAATTTAAAAAATCTATAAATTTCCACCATTTTCTCATACAAGCCGTTTAGCATATGCTTAGAAAAAGTGATTATAAGACTATTGTAACAAAAGGCTTGAGTGAAATTGAAAAAAAGTTGAAATTGGCAAAACGTGTCCCAAAACACCTGTTGACTCCAAAGTTCGAAAAATAAAATTATCGCCTACCTCATTTAAATGTTACAGATGCATTGTACGTTCAAAACTAAGAAAAAAATGCCTAATAGGCATTGACTAAAACATCACTGGCCATCATATTAATTATACATAATTTATTTAACAAAGAGCTTACAAAAAAATCTAGAAATTTCCACCATTTTCCCGCACAAGCCGTTTGACATATTATTATGATTAGAAAAAGTGATTGTAAGACTATTGCAATAAAAAACTTGACTGCCGGACATGGAGCATATTATTATATGTGCAAAGAAGAGCTGACAAAAATCTAGAAATGTTTATGCAGTTATTATTTTGAATGTATAATTTAGCATACATTTCCTTGCTTATGTATAATAATGTTTTATATTATGAAAATAGTTCGGTGAATATTGCCTTAATATAAAAAATATATCTACAATTTATTTTAAAAATATTGATAATGAAATGAGTTACTTTCTTGAATAATTTTGCAAACTGGATTATATTAAAAAAAGCGGTTTCAAATTTTACAGAGTAATTGAACAATTTAAAGTGACAAAAAAATTCCCTATGAACAATATACCAAAAATTGTTCGCTTTCAAAATGCAACGGATTGAGCTCGACAAAATTTTGACACCCTATTTCAAGAAAAGCAGTGATGTTTTAGTCAATGCCTATTAGGCATTTTTTTCTTAGTTTTGAAAGTACAATTCATCTGTAACATTTAACTGAGGTAGGCGATAATTTTATTTTTCGAACTTTGGAGTCAACAGGTGTTTTGGGACACATTTTGCCAATTTCAACTTTTTTTCAATTTCACTCAAGCCTTTTGTTACAATAGTCTTATAATCACTTTTTCTAAGCATATGCTAAACGGCTTGTATGAGAAAATGGTGGAAATTTCTAGATTTTTTAAATTATATATAATTATTAATGTGATGACCATGTCCGACACGCAAGCCTTGTGTTATATAGTCTTAGAATCACTTTTTCTAAGCATATGTCAAACAGCTTGCGTGAGGAAATGGTGGCAATTTTCATAAATTTTCCTGCAACTTTCCTATGTTCTGAAAATATGAAGGCCACGCTCTACACTCAAGCCATAATTTTTTTAAATACTCTGAAATTCATAACTTTATTGCAATTAATTTTGTTCATGGAAAAATAACTGAAAAATTGAAAAAAATGTCCGTTTCATTTTTCGATCCCAAAATGTTCTTATCCATTCCCACCACTCAAGTCAATACGTTTTTCGGGCTAGTGACGATGTTTTCATACTTTCGATGGGCTTGTTTGGAAAAATCGGTCAAAATTTCGATTTTTCCTTACAAGACTACGCACTTATTTCAACCCTTTAGCCACCTGCAACACTCAAGCCTTTGGTTTTCCGAAGCCAGGTTCTATTAATTAATAATTTAGTGAACATGGCTAGTGTGGAAATATGGGCAACAGACACCTTTTATGTCTGTTAAGGAAAATCGAATTTTCCATATGTTATCCCCAGGGGCCACTCGTAAATTTCCCTTCATTCTACTCAGCATCGATGTACTTTTCAACCCTCTTCGAGGCTAGTATGCGAAAATGGGGCACCTAAATCTGTCACTATCTGACGGTCTAATAGTGATGACGCATCACACTTTCCCCTTTTACAAAAAAAAAGACCAATTACTAAGATAAGTTTATATAGGTACATCTTAGAATATTTTATGGTTCTCTTAAAATATTTCAAAATAGCCTCAAGATTACAATTTACAACATGTATACGTATATACCTATAGTATTACACACATTTTTTAATAATTATGATAATAATAATAATAAGAATTTTTATTAGCTTCTGAAGCTATTTACATTATCTTACATTATGAACTATAATATTATGTAACATACTTATAATTAAGGTAGGAAATACAATAATGCTTTATTTGAAATAAATAATTCCAAATTACAATACGTATAAAAATGTTTAATAATTAATTTTTGCTTTTTAATAAATTAATTTTAATGGCATATACAGGGTGATTCAGTTCCGGTGCTCAACATGGGGATCTCGGAAACCGTAACAGATACGAAGTCGGTCAAATGGAGGCAAACTTGCGCCTTTGGGCGCCCAACTATATGCCGTTGAGAAAGTTAAAATATTTTCATGGGTTGCTGAGATATTTAAGAAAAACTGAATTTTTGAAAATTAGATTTTATTTTTTTCTGGCGCTATTTGCGACAATACTGAAAAATAAATTATACTTTTTTATTGCAACTTTTTATGGACTACGTCGTGGTATTTTTAGATTTTAGGGGCGACGTTTCGTTTTTAAGATAGAGGGATCATCTTCATTTTTTTAAATACGGACCTGGATTTTTTATTCCATATTTCGAAATAAACCGTTGTCCTGAGTACAACGATGTATCACACATACATATTTTTTCTCGTTTTGGCCACCAAAATGCACATTTACTACGAAAAAAAATAATACGGTCCTGGATTATGCATTTTTCTCTCTTTTTTTCAAAGCTATTCCAATTATTATAACAGGTGATCATTTTTTATACCTACTGGATTAATTAAACTCTATGTTTGTCATATTTTGAAATTCTTTTTTATACTCTAGGTAAAATGCATTATTGTTAATAATTATTGTTGTCATTTTACCTAGAGTGTAAAAAAGAATTTCAAAATACCAAAAACATGGAGTATAATTAATCCAGTAGGTATTAAAATAATGATCACCTGTTATAATTGGAATAGCTTTGAAAAAAAAAAGAGAAAAATGCATAGTCCAGGACCGTATTAATTTTTTTCTTAGTAAATGTGCATTTTAGCAGCTAAAACTGGAAAAAATATGTATGTGTCATACATCGTTGTATTCAGGACAACGATTTATTTCGAAATATGGAATAAAAAATCCAGGTCCGTATTTAAAAAAATGAAGATGATCCCTCTATCTCAAATACAAAACGTCGCCCCGAAAATCCTAAAATACCATGACGTAGTCCAGAAAAAGTTGCAATGAAAAAGTATAATTTATTTTTCAATATTATTGCAAATGGTGCCAGAAAAAAATAAAATCTAATTTTCAAAAATTCGGTTTTTCTTAAATATCTCAGCAACCCATGAAAATATTTTAATTTTCTCAACGGCATACTGTTGGGCGCCCAAAGGCGCAAGTTTGCCTCCATTTGACCGACTTCATATCTGTTACGGTTTCCGAGATCCCCATGTTGAGCACCGGAACTGAATCACCCTGTATTCCAATAATTAATTTTTAAATCTCAAAATGTTGATGTTTGAAATTGGCATGATTATCGGATGTGGACGGAACGAAGACTTGCATCGGAAAGTTGCAGGAAAATGTATGAAAATTGCCATCATTTTCTCACGCAAGCCGTTTGACATATGCTTAGAAAAAGTGATTCCAAGACTATATAACACAAGGTTTGCGTGTCGGACATGGTCATCACATTAATAATTATATATAATTTAAAAAATCTATAAATTTCCACCATTTTCTCATACAAGCCGTTTAGCATATGCTTAGAAAAAGTGATTATAAGACTATTGTAACAAAAGGCTTGAGTGAAATTGAAAAAAAGTTGAAATTGGCAAAACGTGTCCCAAAACACCTGTTGACTCCAAAGTTCGAAAAATAAAATTATCGCCTACCTCATTTAAATGTTACAGATGCATTGTACGTTCAAAACTAAGAAAAAAATGCCTAATAGGCATTGACTAACTAAAAAAATTTGCTCTATAGGTAAGACTCAGAGTAGAAAAATGTGTTTCTTACTTTAAATAAAGTAACTTTTTCCAATAAACTTACCTATTTAAGGCTATTCTTTTGAAGATACAAGGCCTAAAACATTTAGGGAAGATAAAATTAATATTACGCCCTGTTTCTCGAAAAGTAAAACCTTGAATGGATAAGTTTTGTAACTTTTTTATAAGGTCTTAAAAATATACAGTTTATACAAGGAAGTTTTGTTGGGTCTCTTAAAAGTTAACCACCCTATGTATGTCTACAGGGTGATTCAGGAGGAAATGTCAATATTTTAGGTACGTATTCGGGGACCCAAAATAAACATAAAAGTTCCTATAAACATGGGTCCTATTCCCGGCCGTTACCGAAATACAGGGGTAAACAACATTCAATTTAAGGTTTTTATTACATTATTTATAACAGGTAGGCTAGGTTTTGTTTGATTCAGGCGGAAATTCCTGTTGCTTAGCAATAGTAGACCTTAATCCTCTGGATTATTGTCTTTGGGGGTGGTTTAAATCATTGGTATATTCAAGTAAAGTAAACACTAGAGATGCATTACTCGATCAAATAATAAATGCAGCAGCAACTATAAGAAACAGGCCCGTATCCATTCATAGAGTGACCCGAGCTATTCACCAGAGAGCTGACTTATGTTTAGAAGTAAACGGTGGCATTTTTGAAAACTATAAAACCTAGCCTACCTGTTATAAATAATGTAATAAAAACCTTAAATTGAATGTTGTTTACCCCTGTATTTCGGTAACGGCCGGGAATAGGACCCATGTTTATAGGAACTTTTATGTTTATTTTGGGTCCCCGAATACGTACCTAAAATATTGACATTTCCTTCTGAATCACCCTGTATATGTAAGTTTGTATGCAACAAATATAAAGCATTAAAAAAACTAAATTCTTATTTATTTGTTTTTGTTGATTTGGACTATTTTTCTTTGTTTATAAAATCTCCACTAAATTTAAGATGCCATGTACTGCACATGGATCATTCTCTGGATGACAAAAATTCCTTAGTTTTCTATAACAGATAAGGTTTGGTCAAATGTAGGTATGACATCAGTTCACTCTGACCCCATTCAACCCAACTTTATAAATATATATTCTTGAATCCAGGATGCACTGACTAATATTAGTTTGAGTTAGGGAAATATAAATTCGACTTAATGAGATAAAAATACTATATAAATACGCTGTTATGTCATAGAATCTAAATGTGATATTTTAATTGTAACAGAGACTTGGTTCGATAAACACGAGGTGCATTTGTTTAATGTGGTAGGCTATGATGGTGTTCACTCTTGTAGGAAAGACAGGGGAGGAGGCACGTCGATATATTAGTAATTTATTAAAGTATACCATAGAAGAAAAATATTGGGATGAGACAGACTGTAACCTGGTATGTATCAATATAATAGAAAGTAAGATAAACATATGTGGTCTATATAGACCACCCTCTTGCCTATTTAACAATTTTATAACAGATTTTAAAAACTTTTTGCAAAAATGTAAAACTAAATCTGTACTAATTGGCAATATAAATGTTAATTTATTAAAAAATTAAAATAATGATATTGATACTTACAAGGATTTATTAGCAATATATGGAGTTAGAATTGAGAACAAAATAGATAGGGCAAATGCAACTAGGGAAATGGGAAAAAACTTCTCCATAATCGATCATGTAATATGTAATTGCAATATTAACTGTGATATCACAGTTCTAAGTCATAAAGACTCAGATCATAAGGTCATAAGTGTTTCAGTTGAGACTAGAATAATTAAGGAAACACGTCAAAAGTCTGCACACAACTATTCTGTGATAAAAAAAGAAATGCTTGCAAACAAATTTTCCAGTTATATAAAAAATAAAAAGATTGATTGCTTTGAAAGCTTAATATCTGCTGTGCAGATATGTAAGAAAGAATCAACTGCAACTTACTCTTTAAAATATCGAGATGGTAATGACTGGATTAGTCCAGATTTTCTAAAGAAACTAAAAGAATGTGACAAATTATATGCTGCTAAAGTAAAAAATCCTTCAAACACACTGATATAGTCGGGGAGCCAGCGACAAAAAAGTGCAAGATTTTTGGAAAGGCTGATACTTTCAGATAAGACAGTCTTTTGGTCATGGACAGTGACGGTACAGTCAGCAAGCCAGGTAGCGGGACACCTGGCGCTGGCGTGCTTAGAAACATGTAATGTTAATTATTACCTCCAAAGTGTTTTGGAGAAGCTAAAAATTCGTAAATAGACAGTCGATACAATACAAAACCCGAGACAAATGGTCAGACAGCTGTCTAATCGAACGCGTGAAGTCAGCATTGCTCGAAACGTGTCAAAAAAATAATGTTCCTGCAAATGATTTGTAAAAGCTGAAATTCGGGTATATATTAATACAGTTAGTCCTATACATGAAACAAATAGTCAAACATCGATTTGATAGAACCCGATCAGTCAGCAGCCAATAGAAAGCAAGAGAACGACCGCGTGCGCTTCACGGTAATGAGGGGTTCATGGGTGATGACTATTAAACTTTCGCATGTATTTTGTGTAAAAAGACATTTGTTATTTATTTTTATTATTTAAACATTCATTATTAATATCTTATATTTCATCGTCATCTGTATAGGCCTCGTCGTTCTCTTCGTCAGAATCTAAATTGTCTGAGGTTCCTTCTATTTTATCTGCTTCTTCCTCAGCATTCTCTGTTGCAGCAGGTTCGTCATCTGTACATAAAGATAAATTCAGCGTTAAGTGAAATTTTAATTTTGTGTGTAAAACATCTAACCACAATGAAAAGTTGTACCTATACATATACAAAAATTTACCTGTATTCGATAATTCTGGTTGAATTACAACGTCGCTGATAAAAGTGGGCAGTTGACTTCCTTCACACCAGTCGAAATCTTATCTCCCATCAATTTCGATCCAACCATTGTCCTCTGCACGCATTTGAGTTGGCTGTTTTTCATGGGCGTTGCTTGAAATTTTTAAAGTTTGAGTCAAAAATCCTAATTTGGTTGAGGAATATTAAGTTTTTATTCCGACAAAATTCATAAAGTTTTGAAAATTGGTGGAATTTGTAATAATAAACCGTAAAGTTCCCATCCCTAAATTGTGTGCTTCATCCCCCAGGACGTCCTTTCTACCCCCATTTTGAGTTTTTCTAGATTATATCGGCAACCGTGTAATTTTCGACAAAAATACCTATATACAAAATTGTTCCTTGGAAAATTCTCTATCAAAAAGGTTTTTAACACTTTTTTCCTAAAATTACTAATAAGCTGGGAAATATGGCGCAAACATAAGGGTTGGTTCCGATTAGCACTCTCTACAGTACAATCTAAAACGTTCAACGCTTAAAATAGCAGTAGGCACTAAAATGTATTTACAATTTTAATAAATAAACAACTTTCACCCCCTCACCTCTATAAAAAGAAAGTGTTGTACTTATTTCCACCCTAGAGGTAAAGTACTTGGCGCTTTTTTTTAAGTGGTATCCCCTGTAGGCCTAATCCACTAATTATCAAATGTTAATTATAAATCTTGGTCGTCTTCCACAGATTCAACATTTAAGCATGATTGTCCATGGCAATGATAACACATAGTAGAGCAACGCAAGCCTGCTCTTCTGCAACTACACCTGTGTATTCGCACCCTAATTTACATAAACATGAAATAAGCGTTAAAATAGGTTCGGGAGCTGGTTCTTTTATAGTCATTGTTGGGATTAATATACCGCCAACTTTTTTCCACCCCCAATCGGTAGCTTTGAGCGTCACATTTTTCCATGTTTGAATTTGGTGAAAAACTCAATAAGAATGTTGCCGAGCGGCAGCAGAAGTTGGTGGAAGTGTTGACAACATAACAGTGTTGCTGGCTTTACCAACTAGTCTGTTAAAAGACATAAATCTGTATTCATCTAGACTTTCTTCTGCCGAGGTACAGTTGTATAAAGCTAAAATAATGCCTTTTAACAGGCTAGTTGGTAAAGCCAGCAACACTGTTATGTTGTCAAAACTTCCACCAACTTCTGCTGCCGCTCGGCAACACTCTTATCGAGTTTTTCACCAAATTCAAACATGGAAAAATGTGACGCTCAAAGCTACCGATTGGGGGTGGAAAAAAGTTGGCGGTATATTAATCCCAACAATGACTATAAAAGAACCAGCTCCTGAATCTGTTTTAACGCTTATTTCATGTTCATGTAAATTAGGGTGCGAATACAGGTGTAGTTGCAGAAGAGCAGGCTTGCGTTGCTCTACAATGTGTTATCATTGCCATGGACAATCATGCTTAAATGTTGAATCTGTGGAAGACGACCAAAAAAAGTGCCAAATACTTTACCTCTAGGGTGGTGTGGAAATAAGTACAACACTTTCTTTTTATAGAGGTGAGGGGGTGAAAGTTGTTTAATTTATTAAAATTTTAAATACATTTTGGTGCCTACTGCTATTTTAAGCGTTGAACGTTTTAGATCGTACTGTAGAGAGTGCTAATCGGAACCAACCCTTATGTATGCGCCATATTTCCCAGGTTATTAGTAATTTTAGGAAAAAAGTGTTAAAAACCTTTTTGATAGAGAATTTTCCAAGGAACAATATTGTATATAGGTATTTTTGTCGAAAATTACACGGTTGCCGATATAATCTAGAAAAACTCAAAATGGGGGTAGAAAGGACGTCCTGGGGGATGAAGTACACAATTTAGGGATGGGAACTTTTCGGTTTATTATTACATATGCTATCCTGATTATTTCCACCAATTTTCAAAACTTTATGAATTTTGTCGGATATATCGCACTTTGGACCGTAATATTCCTGAACTAATTAGCGACCTTAAACACCCCAAAGTTCCAAATTTGATACATATCTGTTGATAAAAGGGATACTCCGCCATTTTGGATCTGCCATTTTGAATTTTTTCGGAATAAAAAAAATGTTAAATTGTATTGTCACTGGAACTCTACACATACCAAATTTCAAGTCTCTAGCTTATCGGGAAGTAGTTGAAAACTGTCGCAAGATTTGAAACAAGCAAACATACAAATGTACTGAGTCAAGCTAAATAAAACCGTTTAATAAATTAGTCATATTTTTGTAATATCAATTGGAATTTTCGAAATAACAATATTGAGTACTGCACAGAAAAAATGTCTTATCACATTATTTACAGAAATAAATGAAAATATAATAAAAATAAAATAATAAAAATATTCTATCGATTATTTACATTGATGTTGACTTACCTTGTTTCAACAGTAGTTTCTTCACGCAAGGCTTCTCGGAATTTCTTCCCCAAAGCTGTAAGTATATTTTCGATAGTACGGCACATGATAACCTTGAATATTGTTCGGAATCAACGGCAAAACAACATTGTTAAACGATAAATTATTGTCTTTACGAATTTTCAAAACTGATTGGCACTTTGCAAGTGTATTTTCTGTAAATTTCAATATAGTAACCCTCTTCTTCAGACAAAAAACACACATAGCATTCGATTTCTCCATGGTCTTTTCACCACATCGCACCTACGAACGTATTTCCACAAGTGATTTTTGCCTACTGAAGCCGGTATACCCTTCTGGCGACAAGCATGACGCATCAGCCCACTGTGCGGCATCTGCAGCTTTGTTCTCCCAAATCTTAGGGAATATAATAGGCGGCGCATGAACGCTCGTTCCCAAGGCTAAAAGGGAAACCTAGCTTTATATATACGATAGCGGACATCTTAAAAATTTTAAATATATTAATTTATTGCTAGGCTTCTTCAGCATTCTTGGCGCCAATTTCACAAAATGTGAAATTTATCGTTCATTAATAAATAAATGTTTATTTTTTATTTTTTACGGTATGGAGCTGCAAAATTATCGAGATTTCATTCAGCTGTAAAATAAGTGCATTTCATCACCTATGAACCCCTCATTACCGTGAAGCGCACGCGGTCGTTCTCTTACCTTGTATTGGCTGCTGACTGATCGGGTTCTATCAAATCGATGTCTGACTATTTGTTTCATGTATAGGACTAACTATTAATATATATACCCGAATTTCAGCTTTTCCAAATCATTTGCAGGAACATTATTTTTTCGACACGTTTCGAGCAATGCTGACTTCACACGTTCGATTAGACAGCTGCCTGACCATTTGTCTCGGGTTTTGTATTGTATCGACTGTCTATTTACGAATTTTTAGCTTCTCCAAAACACTTTCGAGGTACTAATTAAAATTACACCTTTCCAAGCGCGCCAGCACCAGGTGTCCCGCTACCTGGCTTGCTGACTATAACGTCGCTGTCCATGACCAAAATACTGTTTTATCTGAAAGTATCAGCCTTTCCAAAAATCTTGCACTTTTTTGTTGCTGGCTCTTGGACTAATAGCAAATGAATTCATCGAACAAAAAAAAATTGTAGAAAATTATAGAAAAAAACTGAAACGACAACACTTCGAAAAGGGATGGGAAAAGGCAGGGACTAACAGAAAAAAACAGTGGAGATTTATTAATAAACCTGTCAAAGGGAAGCTCAACAAGCAAATAAAAATCATAGAAAGCGAAGAAAAAAAGTTACAAGTAATAAAGACATTGCAAATATTTTTAATCAGCATTTTCTAACCGTAGGAAAAACATAATTCAGGAAATTAACGATTGTTCAAAAGATGGGGGAACTGACTTTGAGCAGGTCAGAATCAATGCATCATAATATCTCTCAAAAACTAACGAGAATAAAATTCTAGAAGTACACTGAATAAAAATTCTGCTCCGGGAAGTGATAATATAACAAGAAAAGATCCAATAACATTAAAAAAGACATTTTACCCATCATGGTATCACTGATAAACAACACGCTTACAGAGGGCATTTTTCCTGGGGTCCTGAAAGTTGGAAAAGTAACGCCGATACACAAATCAGGTTCCCAGAATTGGGTTGACAACTATAGACCTATAACAGTTGTGTCGGAGTTATCAAAGGTACTGGAGATTGTCATAAAAAAGAGAATAATTGAACATATTAAAGCTACAGTGGGGTTTGACAAGTATCAACATGGGTTCCAAGAAAAAGGTAACGCATCATGTACAGCTATTGATCTAATAGACCACATATCAACCCATCTTGATAGTAGAGAATACGTGATAACTGTACTCGTTGACCTACGCAAGGCCATTGATGTTGTAGATCATGGGGTCTTAATAAACAAACTGCAATTATTGGGTGGGGAAGGTAAAGCACTAAACCTTATAAAAACATATCTCTGAAAAAGAGAACAATACACCTGTGTAGACAACGTAAATAGTGAGCTAGGAGAAACTTGCTGTGGGGTACCGCAGGGCTCCGTTCTCGAGTCCCTACTTTATGCGATGCATGTTTTATCTCTCTAGTTTGCCAACCTAAATGCAAAATACTATACATTTGCGGATGACACCATACTATTTTATCACAATAATAATTTAAAACAACTAGAATCAATAGTCAACACTGACTTAAAACTGTATAAATCATGGTTAGTTTATAACAAACTTATATAAATAAAACAAAATACATGGTATTTATGCAAAAAAATATGAGCAGTATAGAACTTGACATAACAGTGTCCGGGAAAATAGAAAGGGTTAGCGAAGCTAAATACCTAGGCCTGATAATAGATGATAAACGTACATGGTGTAAGCACATAGCACACATTCAAAGAAAGATTGTACCAATGATAGGGGTGTTGTATAGATGTCGTCAGTATGTGCATGAAGCATCGCTTTATAAAATATACTATGCATATTTTGCGTCAGTGTTTCGATATATGATCACGATATGGGGAACTTGTGGGGTAGTATCATTTAAAAAAACTCAAATATTACAAAATAGAGTAATAAAAGTTTTGTTTAATATGAATCGCAGAACTTCCACTAATTTGGTGTACAAACAAACACAATTATTAAAACTTGAAGACATTTTAAAAATAGAAAAATGTAAATACATGTATAAGGTTGTGAATAATTCTCAAATATGCAATACCACATTTAGAAATGTGAAGATAAGTCATGAACACGCAACTAGAAATCATAATAAAATCTACTTAAATAATGTAAGAACTAACATAGCATATAATAATCCGATGTTTCAGTGCATCTCTGTTTACAATAAGCTACCACTTCTCATTACACAAAGCAAAAATATAAATATATTTAAGAACAAACTTACGGAATGGTTGTGTGACAGGGTTTGATGTTATTGATCTGTGAGGTCCATATGTTTTTCAATATTGCCATGTTCTACTGATCATTTATATATATATTTCAAAAAAATGATTGTATAGGGATAGGAAATATATAATACTAGACACCTGTTTAATTATATTTAATTATTCCGAGACCAGCACATCGTGCTGATTTGGAATATTTGTTGAATGGAGTGGATGTAATGTTAATAGGTTAAGTTAAGAAATTTTGTACATTCAATAAAATTCTTTTAAAAAAATATATAATGTTATGTAAACCTATTGCTCACAAAAAGTATTTGACTTAAGGAATATTTCGAGTTAAAAAAAGTTAGGGGAGTTCCACTGTACTAAGTTAAGTAATTACTGTTTTTATTCAGATGCATTTTATTTGTTGATGCCGCTATGTCTGTGAAAGACAAATAAATAATTTAAATTTGAATGCCGAATCCGAATTCTTAGAAAGCCTGAGACCAAAAAACTGAAGGATCGAGACATAGAACAAAAAATTGAAGATATTAGATCCTACAGTACCTAAGCAAAAATTTGCACTGCTACGCACACAAATTAGGATCAAGGAAACAGGACAAAAATACAGGCCAAAATTATTTACAATTTATTTCTATTTATGTTTCATAATATACAGGGTGGCCCACCACGAACTGCATCGATCTATATATGGAAAACTAAAAGTAGGAAAATTCTGAAAATTTGGCACCTCACCAATGCCGATGGGCGCTGATCAACTAAAATATTATGGTGAATCTGGCACTTCCGGTTATACCAGAAGTCGATATTTACTTTCTTATCTCAAATGGAACAGCATGTATATTATTGCATTTTTGGATTCTAGGCATCATTTAAGAACAAAAACATGCAACATGTCCTATGTCTAAATCCAACCGTTTTTTGAACAATAATGCCGGCGCGCTTAAATTACACAAACGAAGATTATGTATCGCACGTTCTTGATATTACTTACATATTACAAATTTAAATACTCTTGGTTTGTATAATTTAAGCGCGTCGCCATTATTGTTGACAATAATTTATAAATCAAGTGACATTTCCTCAGCCGCGATTGTCTTTTCAACATCCACGGCTAATATGATTTTCCAAGCGTTACGCAAACCCGGGTTTTTCGTAAATTAATCGAAAATTACTGCATTTAGGTATAGGAAACCTTTCACAAAGTTGTTATCATTTTTAGTGGTGAATAAGATCGCATTAAAAAAATGGGGTTTCTATTTGAATATTTCGAGATTTAAGCACATTTTGAATGTAATTATTCATATTTTGTGAACACCCTGTATAAGAACGGATTTATTTCTCACAAGAGATCACTAGGTCAATGCTTCTGTTACACGATGCCAAAAATTCGTTTTGAAATTTCGCGGTTTCCTCGTATAAATTGCTAATTGAATTTAGGTCTGCACCTGTAATTTTTTTCGGAAAAATGCAAATATCTCGAAAAATGGTTGGATTTAGACATAGGATATGTTGCATGTTCATTGTTCATTTGAGATAAGGAAGTTGATATTGACTTCTGGTATAACCGGAAGTGCCAGATTCACCAAGATATTTTAGTTGATCAGCGCCCATCGGCATTGGTGAGGTGCCAAATTTTCAGAATTTTCACTTTTCAAACAAATCAGCCAACTCCGATTTTTTTTATTTCCAAGTGTGAAACTCCTTTGTTTTTAAAAATATTATAAATATTTATTTAGAAAAGTTGTTTAGAATTAAAAGGTAATTTTTGAAGCAAATCCGCCGACTTTAATTTTTCAATTTTTTACCCATTTAAATTAAAGTCGCCCGATTTGCTTAAAAAATTACAATCAGACACGTCTTTTAATTCTAAACAACTTTTCTAAGTAAATATTTTTGATATTTTTAAAAACAAAGGAATTTCACGCTTGGAAATTAAAAAATCGGAGTTGGCTGATTTGTTTGAAAAGTGACAATCGGACACATCTTTTCTAAGTAAAAGTTTTGATATTTTTAAAAATAGAGGCAGTTTATTCTTGATCGCATTTCATTTTTTGTATTTTTTGGACACCCTGTATAAAAAAATCGAAAATTCTCTTCGTGGACCATATTTTTTCGAGAAGCAGAAACTTTTATCAGGAAAATGAAATTTTTGGTCCATTTGTCCTCTTATTTACCCCATCCGTGGACATACTGTATATAAAAAAGTCCAACGAAATGAAAAATTTTTGTATACAACGAAGGGAATGCATGTAATGGTGATACAGAAAGGGTGGAGACTTAAGCAACATTTATTTATACATATGTTGTTATACACATTCTGAACAGATTTCAACATTAATCCAGCTGTTATACGAAAATGCACAAAACAGGTACTTTTATGTCATAGTTGTAGGCCAAATAGTACCAAAAATTCACTGGGTGTCTATACTGTCTACTTTAAAGTGGATACTTTGTGTCAGCTGAGAAATGTTTTAAAAGGTTATATATTAAATGGCAGTTAATAGTTGTTAACAAATTGCTGTAGAAAAATTAACTTATCTTTACTTAATTTTGAATGATAAATATACCATTAGAGTGTATGATAAGGGAAGATCAGCAACATATTTCAAACCTTTTCCCTAAAAAGCAAGGGAACAATTATTTGTCAGATTTGATAGCCTTTCTTATTTCATTCAATGCTAATACCAATATTAATCCATTGTGTATATTTGTTTACAGAGCATCTCAATCGGCCATATTAAGCAATACTGCCGCACCTCCACCAGTTATGAATAGTCAGTTCAATCAACAGAATCTTAATATGGCATTACCTAATGTACCTGTAGCTAACCAACATTGGCAAGGCCAACCTGTGGCAACCCCAGCTGACAATCAGAATTTCCCTAATGATCCAGCACCAACATTACGAGGCCCACCTCCAATGCAATCTCCTAGACCGTCAAGTGTGGGTTCTGCGCAAGGTAATTGTATAACTCTTATCTATTCTTTAATTTTAGCATGTATGTTAAACAAAGCAACATATTAAGAACATTATTATTTATATGAGCAATAATGATAACATAATATCAAGTTTGTAAGGTTGTTTGGGCCTCTAGCTACGTACAGATTTTTACCAACCTGCTCATTATGTCATTTTATCCCAAATGTGCACAACATGACCAAGTTTCTTCACCGCCGAACGAAACACATACAAAACAAAACAACTTGTTTGTTTCTTCACACCCGTGCAACCAATTATTTTTTAAATAGACACTTTTGTTGAATTTACGTGATTGTGTTTTTTGTCCTGCCGTTTGATTTTTCTCTAGTTAAATCTGGTAACGTCCTGCCCAACTCTTTAATTTGCAGTTTTTGCTCAAATTCCATTGACGAAAATGAATTTCTTAATAAAAAGACTTACACAAACTACTTAACTAGCACAATCAACTGTGCAAAATAAGCAGCATGTTTTGTCTGCCCGCGAAAGCCAAATACAACAAAACATATGATAGGAGCCTGGCCCGGGAGAATCGCTGTTTATGCGCATTTAACTCAATGTACATTCCCAATTATTGTCAATCTCACTTCCACATTCGCCAGACGGCTTCTGGTCTCTCTGCAATGCTGTCCAAAGGAAAGGTGGCTCGGGGTAGCAGAGCTCCTCCCGGCCGGCTCACGCCTAATCGCTGCCATCGCAAGTTGGCTTGTGCTGCCATTGCCAGTTCAAAAAGTGAGCAAATATCAGGAAGTTTATTATAGGAGTGCAAGATTATTAATATGAATTTGTGTGAACTAGGGTCGATGATGGGGCATGGTCGGTGGTTGGGCCATGGCACTGTGGCCCCACTGCATGAGCCGCCCCTGCTTGCATTCCTCTGAATTCACACATGCTCTCATTGGCTTGAAGTCACTGCCACAATTAGGAAGTGCACCTGTCCCTGCCCTTTATGTATGTTACCACAGTAGAAACTTAACTATCTGAAGCTATATATAGGCTATAGGCTATATATTCTCCGTTTCAACAAAAGGTACCGTGAAACGGTAGATAATAGTGGCTGTATGCAGTGTCATAGGCGGCTGTCATGTGCCATGGTCATAGCATTTTATAACCGCACCAATTATGGTGTTTCTATTTTCCATTTATTTTCTAAGAATTTTAATTAAAGTGGTTTTATGACTATTAATAAAAAGAAATGGTTCGTGGCATATGGGACAAAATGATTTCGTTCTTGGCAACACCAAACTAGTTTCCTATATATGAGTCTTTTGGAGGTGTGCAGACCACGATAGGAACCTGTTTCGGTCTTATTGGTCCTCACAAGGCAGACATGTAGCGCACCGCACCGAAAGGCCCAAACATTCGCTGGCTATGTAGAATAAGATATAGCATAATGTGGTAAGTATTATACCATCTAATGCCATCTAGCAGGTACTGCCAAAACCAAAACAATGTGACTGTGCCTATGCCGATCGGTCGATAGTGGTGCGTGGTGCGATGAAAGATATAAGAAGCATACATATGGGGAGCCAAGAAACTGTAACGGTTAATTTTGGCCGTAGAGATTGCTTAGAGAAATTTGTAATAAATAAAACTGCGAGATAGCATTTTACGATGGTTTATTGGGTATTTGTCTAGGTACTTACATTTCTACGAAGGTCAACGCACTCCCGAGTGGAAATTGATTACTTTGCATTTTCACTCGTGGCACTTTACTTTCACTAATTGGGGCATGGACGAGCCTTCCTGTCAAACTAGAACGTCCCTCTGTGGCAGTCAACGGTGCTCCACTTTCCTGAAATAAGAACATGAAGATTAGCCAACCTTTCCGGGGAAAATCAACCTCTAACTTACCTTATGTTTCGCCTAGTTGTGGTCTCTACTGCCAATGGCACAGCAGTCTCATTCATTTCCCATCTCGTTGTTTTCTTGTCATAGTTCGGGACGGTGGAATCTTTCTTCCGATCTGTCTAGCAACTTTTACTTTTATTATCCTTTCTTTAGGTATGTTACCGGGTATTGCCTGATATGTAACCTAACGAGTCTTAGTACTCATATTGAGCGAGTTTTGGGGGGTCAAAAGACTGCTTGGCCCCTAGCTTCCTTGCTATTGTCTGTAGCAGTCCTTGGCTAAGTTTGGGGAGAGTGCACTGTTCTCGTTCTTCTTTTTCTTGCTCTCCACCCCACTGGCACCACCTATTGTGTGCACTTTGTAAATATTTTTGTACATATCGCTGGGTTTTCTTGGAATTTTTCGGGACTTTTATTCTAATGTTTTGATTTCGATATTTTTCTTTGAGGTTAGGACAGCGGGAACGGCGGCATAGAATCTGAAGTTAGGCTTGACAGCTGTTGGACAGTTTCGTGCCGGGAATCTACGTCTAGGACCAGCTGTGCTTTTCTTAGTCCCGCTACTTGTCCATAGAGGGCGCTGATAGCACCTCCGGAGCAGTAAATCAGCTTGTTTATCGGTTTAGGCCAAGGCTTGTTTTGTGCGATTTTTTGTGGTTGTTCGCTGCGAACTGATATCGGGAATTTCGAGTTTTGAACTTTATTCAGTCGACGGCAACTAAGAAAATTGAATTGGGTAAAGTGGCAGTGCATTTGAATTTGCCTTGAGTTCTTTTGACGGCGAATCCTTAATTATTGGAAGGGATTACTGCACTAACTACTTATTGGAGTGTCCAGAGCGGAATTTTGTTGGAGTTTTGCTGTTTTTCCGGGGCCTATACCATTATTTGGGATTATTAAGCCGAACTCACCACTTCGAAGTCTCGCCGAATTGTTTTAAGATCAGACTGGATCGCTTTTGTAGTGATTTATTTCACGAAATTTCCAGAGAATCAAGCAAGTCTGTCAATTTACCGAAGCCTAAGTTCAATTGTTGCCTAATTTTGGATGTTATTTGTGAATTTTCGTCTGTGGAAAAGTCACAAATTTGGAGATGGAACAATTTGGTTATTTTTGAATGAAAGAAAACCCTCAGACTGAGGTAAGCTGTGAATATAGTTTGAATATAGTTGCTGAGGTGTTTTTTTTCAGTGTTTTTTATTTTAGGTTTTTTCCTTGTTTTTTTTAAGTGTCAGTTACTTGGAGCGTGGGCATAGAACGTGTTGAGAGGAATTGAGGTGCTGCTGCATTCCAGAGTTTGAGTGGGAGCCTGCCGCCTACTTTTTCCACAGCGGAGGAGGGCTGAAGCTGCATCAGAGCTGCCATCTCGCCTGACAAGCCCAACGCAAACTAAGTTTACTAAAATTTACGTTTTTATTTATCTGTCTTAACGCTATTCATAGTACGTTAGTTGTGACTTCGTGTAAACATCATTAATACCTATACTAGGACTTATAGTAAGAATGAAAAGCCACTCGTAGCCTATATTGTTGTGATCACTATTGCTTGGATGTGCTCATACATTTAATTTTTGGACGTTGTGTCCTCTCTAATTATTCGGACGTTGTGAAAATCTATTGCGGACGTCGTCACTAGATTAATTTTAAGGTTGGTGTGAACTGCTCGTGCGCACGCCCAGGGATACAAATCCAAGTGTAGTTGGCATAATGCTTATTGAGTAACATAATAAGTAGGTGATCAATATAGTGTGCTTTCAATACCATTGCAATATAGTGTGCTTCCAACTTGAATGCAAATATACATGTATTTTAAGGGGGCAAATTGTTTTCTTTATTAAATAGGGGTGAAGACAGGGTAATAGGTAGATATCGTGGTAGTAGTTATTATTGAGAAGTCCTACCTTGACTTTTCTTGGTTATGTCATACCATAGTGTATATATGCCATCACGTAAACCAAGTGGTGCCTAAAAATTTACCAACTACTTGACCCGGCCCGACTCCACTGTATAAAAGCTGGCGTCCGTGGTGAACATACGAGCCCTAACAACTATATGTTGGAACAAGCAGTTACTTTGCGAATAAAATGCCAGTTTACCGAAATTTTTTATTTTTGTTTTTTTTTTTTAATTGTAAATATGAAATTAGAAGCATTTTTTTATGATGTATGGAACTATTTTTACTGTTTAATTATATATTTTTGTTGATTACTGTTTAATTGATTGTTTGATATTTGAAAAAGCTGACAACTAAATATTGGAACATGTTTTGCTCTTCCTCATGTTTCTTGAGTTTTATCAGCCTGACGCGAAGGAGGCTTTGGAATGAAACATAAGTGTGTTGTCAACAAAGATTTTCACATGTCATTTGAGTATTAATAATTAAAGTTAGTAGGTATTGTCAGTTTTATTACGAGTAAAACACCATAATGGTGCGTGGAAAACCTACTGATCCAAAAGTGCGAGAAATTATTATTCATCAGTACCATAAAGGAAAAACAATGCGTGAAATTTCCAGTGAATTGACTATAGCAACAACTACTGTTTTTAACATAATCAAAAAATATGGTGAAACTGCCAATATTGATGTTCGCGGTAAAAGTTCAGGCCGTCCAAAAGCTGTTTCTCAAAGAAGTGTAAGGCATTTAATTAGAATATGTAAGTCGGGAAGAAGAAATACACTACGAGAAGTAACTGCAAGGTGGAATAGAGAAACTGGGATGCATGTTTCCAGAGAATGCTGTCGTAAATATATCCACAAGAGCGGTCTTAGTTTTTATAAGGTAGGTATGTTTGATAGGCATTTCTTTGCGGTATGAATTTTCTATTTTTGAACCATAGGCCAAAGAAAAACCATTGCTGACGGAAACTCAAAAAAGGAATCGTTACATTTGGGCCAAATCAAAGCTTTCGTGGACCAAACATGACTGGGACAAAGTTATCTATAGCGACGAAAGCAAATTTGATGTCTGTGTAGGAGATTACAGAAAGCGTGTGATTCGGGAAAAAACAGAAGCATTCCATAAGGATTGCCTCAAAAGGACTGTAAAGTTTCCACAGGGCGTCATGGTGTGGGGTTGTATGTCGGCCAAAGGGTTGGGAACTCTACACTTTATTGAAGGCATAGTAAACGCAGCCAAATACCAAGATATCCTTGAACATTCCCTTTTACCAAGCGCCGCAAAGTTATATCCATCCGGACATTTTATTTTTCAACAGGACGGAGCCTCATGCCATATGGCTAAATCTACCAAAAAATGGATGGGAGAACATGACATTAAGGTTTTGTCACATCCCTCTAGCAGCCCGGATCTTAATCCAATAGAGACACTTTGGCACAAAATGAAACAACGCCTAAGAAATAATCCCCAGCGTACTTTACCACAACTACGTGCTAAATTGCAAGAAATATGGGATAGTTTCACCCCTGAACTCTGTGAAGGCCTAGTTGATACAATGCCTAAGAGAGTTCAGGCTGTTATTCGAGCCAAGGGCGACGTTACACCTTATTAATTTTTGTTGTAATTTTTTAAAAAACCATTTGTTCCAATATTTAGTTGTCAGCATTTTTCGAATATCAAACAATTAATTAAATAGTAATCAACAAAAAAGGTATAATTAAACGGTAAAAATAGTTCCATACATCATAAAAAATGTTCCTAATTTCATAATTACAATTTAAAAAAATTTGAATAAAATAATTTTGGTAAACTGGCATTTTATTCGCAAAGTACTGCTTGTTCCAACATATAGTTGTTAGGGCTCGTATATCTCTACATGTAGGTAGGTACTATCTGGTTGTGTATTCGACTCCCCTAACTAGGTACCCGCATTTTGTTGTCCGTGATCGTCGGATCTACACCCCTAGTAGTGAAGTAACATAATTACATACCAATTTTCTCTCTTTTCACTTCCCGCTAGTCTGTTGATTATTATTGACCCATACTGCCATTGTTGGTGTTCTTGTTTTTGTTTAAATGCCACATTTTGGCTGATTGATTGATTCTATTCAATCCTTTTTTTAAAACGCCACAAAACTCAAGTGGTTCATCACTGAGTATCTTCTAATATATAGAAATCAAGAAGGATCGAACCATAACTTTCAATCCTCGTGTGCTTAAGTTTATAGTCAAACGATGATCAAACCAAATGAATATTTAACGTCCCCAATAATAATTTATTTCATTATTATTGGGGACGTTAAATACTAATTTTATTATTAAGTTCTCAATTCTGATGTTTACATTTCTTTAATTGGCTTTCATCGAGTAGACTTCTTTCTCTTTGGTTTAGTATTCTTGCTTAGACTGGCCTTGGTAATAATGGCCAGAGTATCGCTGACAAGGAGCATGTTCGCGTAGAAACCTGAACTTATGTGCTACCCGAGTGTGCCGCCTATGGTGGAATCAGGGCGCTTGCGCATCGAAAAGAGCAAGATGGGAGGAACGGAAGTTGCGCAGAAGACATTACGATTCGAGCAGTCGACAAAGCAACTCAACGTAAGTACCGGTAATTTTGTTTTGTCCGTTGATCACGAGAAATACAGTCCGCGAGTGTAGATCGTTTTTAATCCTTAACATTGGTCCATCCGACCCGGATTGAGTGGTTTTGTTTCGTGAGTACTGGCCGGCAAGATCGTGACGGGCGCGTAAGATGAAGCTCGAGATCACGAGTTTGATCGTACAAGTATCGAAGTATCCGTGAAAGACCCACGCCATGGCGGGCGGCGATCAAGCCTCGATGGTGAAAAGTACGTCTGTCTTTGAACGAAAACACAAGATCGTGTGTGGACAAAGGTAGGAACTTTCCATTGCTATCATTCCGGAGATTGCTGCCGTGGAGCATTCGGTAGTTCGGTAGAAGATTGATCGTGCTATGAACTGAATACTGAATCAAGAGCTTGATCAGATTAGGTTAGACCAGATTAGTTATAGCCTAGATGAACGAACCTTTTTAGATGGGTTGAAAATAGTTTGTATAGTAAGCCTTGTGAATGTGTGGATCGGATCGTGATCAAATTACTTGAACTTTTGAACGTGATTTTTGAACTTGAACTGTGAAATGGCCGCGAAAGAATTACAAAAACTTAAAAATAAACGTACTACGTAAAATAGTCAGCTAATTAGGTTTGAAAATTTCATAGACAATTTTGATGAAGCACAAATAATTCAACTTCCAGAACGTATAGGGAAGTGTGAGGTTTTATGGGACATTTTTGCCGAAAATTAGCTAGAAATTGAGGTACTAGATAGATCAGATCGTGAAGTGCAAGAATGCGTAGAGTTTGAAGAGAGATATTTTAGGGTTATTGGTAGGGCAAAGGATCATTTGAAAAAATCGGAGAAAAAAGACGAACCTATACAAAACCAAGAGCATCATGCGAATGTGAACATGCCTATACCCTCAGAAACGCGTGTTAGACTACCGGTGATAGATTTACCGCGTTTTTTGGTGATTCTGAAAAATGGATGTCTTTCTATGATTCATTTTATAGCTTGATAGATAGAGACACATCGCTGGACCAAGTGCAGAAGTTTCATTACCTAAAGGGGTGTCTCAGGGGTGAGGCTTTGGACATTATAAGCAACCTAGAAGCTTCAGCTTTGAACTATGAAGTAGCTTGGACCTTGTTGAAAGAGAACTATGAAAACAAGATCATAATCCACAACTACGTACGAGATTTGTTTGAAGTGCCACCTGTGATAAAGAAGTCTCTTATTGGTTATACCAAACTACGTGATGATGTCAAAAAAAGTCTGAGGGCACTGAAGGCCTTAGGACAGCCTACAGATCAGTGGGATGCATTACTGGTTTATATGGTATCAAATAAGCTGGATTACAAGGCCAAACACAATTGGGAAGATTTAAATACTTCAAAGGATACTGTGGCATCGACGGACGAAATTCTTTGAATTTTTAACCCGACGTCAGTTATTGAAGTCTATGGAGATGAAAAATCGAAACCTGGTGATACCGGATCAAGTCGAAGATCGGGAGCCACAAGCAGTTGTAAAGGTTCACGAAGTTTACATGCAACCACGAATGCAGCTGACTCGCAAGCCAATGATGCTAGTAGCGAGCGTCATAATGCTTACACTTGTTACTTTTGTAAGGAAAGAGATGGATTATATCAATGTTCGAAATTTCAAGAACTATCTATTAAAAATAAATACGATGAACTTAGTAAATTGAAGGTATGCGTAAACTGTTTACGTAAGGGACATGCACTACAAGATTGTGTTGCATCAAGATGCAAGAAGTAAGGAAGGCTTCAAACAGTGAAGAGGCAGACAACCGACCAGAACGTACTATGCACTGTATTCAAACGCAGGTGCGTTCAGAACCTCACTCGGAACGGAGTGAAGATAAGGAACATTCAGGCCAAGTTTCAAGGTCACCTACGTCACAAGTACCAGAAGAGGTTACTATTTTAGCAACGACACGCATTTATATTTTAGATATAAACGGCCAGAAACACGAATGTAGAGTATTGCTAGACAACGGCAGTACATTAAACTTTATTTCCACATAATTGTGTAGAAAGTTACAGTTACCATTGTACGAGTTAGACCTGACAGTATTTGGTATCAAGCAAAGTGAGATTGCAATGACTTTGAACTGGATTTAAATTTTCTAGTGATCGACGAGATATCAGGTGATGTTTCTAGTGAACCTTTGAATACAGAAGACATACCTGTACTGAAGAACTACAAGCTAGCAGATGAGACATACTACAAACCAGACAAGGTAGATATTCTGTTGGGCAATGCGGTATACTACAAAATGATATGCAATGGTCTTAGGAGATTAGGATTACAATATTTGAGCAATTTGCAGCAACGCAGAAAATGGAGATTACAGAACTTGGACAAAGTAAAGGAGGATGTTCTTGTTTTACTTAAGGATGAGAACCTTCCCCTGTGTGTATGGCCAATGGAAAGAATTCTTCAAACGCATCCGGGTCCTGATGCAGGTGCGTGTGGTTAGTGTGCGTACAAAGACCGGTGTTCACAAATGTGCGGTGATGCTACCAATTGAACCTTGATTTTCAGACATTAGGTGCGATATTTGACTTCTAAATGTCGTGCCATTCAAGGGGGGCGGTATGTTCGATGTTGGGACTACTTGTAGTCGCGTCGAGTGATGTAACACATGAGGTCGACCAAGGTGCTGCGGTTAAAAAACCCTCCTCTGGCCGAACCGGCCCAAACGGCGCGACCAGACTGCCAGGTGATCTGCATGTCTGCGTCAATCACACTGACAAGGTGTTCCACTTAATATCAATACAGGTATATAAAAAAAAAGGAAAGGCTATTGGAAGGATTATTTCAAAAACCAGCAAATGAGAAAATTATAGCGCAAGTCTGCACAATAAGCTATAACATAGTTCTAGAATAAGAACAAAAGTGTTTTTTTGGCCAAAAAAAAATATTTGGCTAGTGTATAATTTATATTTCAAAGAATCTTGCAGATCAACATTTAAAGAGCATAATTTTCCTTAACCCTTTCGGTACAGGAAGTCACTGGAGTGGCGAAAAATTTCTGTGCCTGCAGGACGGAAAGCGACTAGAGTTACTTGTAGAGAGGCAGGTTTCAGTATGGTAGACCCCCTCAGTTGAATATTGTGGTAGTGGTGGGGATACTTGGCTATCGTGTCAGGCACACCTACTTAGGCCAATACTTCCTCGTGATTAATTATGCATGTCTCCCATATTTGATTAGGGGGAGGTAGTTCAGATTGGCCTGTTGGTACGCGACACGGCCTTTTTTAAACAGAGAATTAGAGGTGGTATGCTTTTTTGTTTTCAATAATGTCACGTAAAAAGTTTTATTCTGAAGAAGAGCACTAGTTTTTTATTTATATTTATTTTATAATTATTATTTTATTTTGCTTTGTATTTTACAATAAACTATTTTCATTTTTGATGGACATATTCTAGGATGTCAGAGCGGGACGCTACCAGAGTGGCAAGCGCTTCCGGTGCCCATCCAGCAGGCCATGTGCAGCAAAACAGCAGCCGTCCTTAAAGGGTTAATGTATTATAAAGCGGTTAATGTATTATAAAGCGTTGCCCTGCCTGGCAGAATGTTTGCCCTGCCTGAACCACAAGTTCACCGGTCACCTCACCAGGGTCGTAGATAAGGCGCTGCTACATTGAGAAAAAAACTAGGAAAAAACATGATGATTTTTTAAATTTTTTATACTTAATTTAAACTGAATTTGTCCTTAACTTTTCTAAAGAAAATTGCCTGCGGCGCATTTTAGTGAGCAGACGCCTCCAAGTACTCTTTTTATTACCCACTAAAAATCAACAAATTTCAATTTACCAATACCTACCTACTACACTGGCCAGAAAATTTTTGCAAAAATTATGTGGTCCTTTGAAAAAATATGATAATTTATAGGGCACTATGAGCACTAACTTTTATTTTTACTTCCATATCACAAAAGGCAGTGTTCAGTGTTGTTGTCGATAATTATTGCTGATTTTTGTCAGTTAAAAATCAACAATAAAATAAATAACACATTTTTGTCTCCTCTGTGAAAAAAACAGAGTATTCTTGCTTACTGCACAAATGATTATGGGCCCGCATAATTAGCAAAAAAAATACCTACCATTGACTTAAAATTGTATATTCGTATTATATTTGACCTTGAGAATTTCATGGATTTTTGCTTGTGGCGTGATTTTTAATAACGAAAATTAACCCGCAGCCTCCTCTTCCCCCCGGAAAAGTAACGCCGTGTAGGTACCTATCCCTCACTTCTTAAATGTGTACTGCCCTGACAGGAAAGTCGTTTGCCCTGCCTGAAGTTTCTGTCTGGCTACGGCCCTGGGTGGTTCTGGTTGGTTCAGTCTTGGATTTATTGCAGTCAGTGCTCGGATTCGAGTAATCTGTTTGGTGTACACACTAGTGTATGCTTGTGTGACCAGTACTTTTTGGGGTTCAGTTTGCGAGCCTGACATCAGTGGATCCGGGACCTGGCCCAATATTATTCTGTGAGCCACTATAAAACGAAGCGTTTCGACGATATTATGTGCATTTATTGTGTAGCTTAATTTTGTGAATCCGATTAACGATATATTTTCTGCTTTAATGTGAGTTACCGGCTTTTCTGTATTTTGGAGTTTTCGAAGACAACAAGCAGATGACCATTTTGGAGGTCAAGGCGACCCGGACGGGAATTTGCATTTCCATTTCTTGAACGAGGCACAGGACAAGATCGGAGCACGCATTGCAGGTGAGTTTTTTGAGAAAGTTATCTGGATTTTTTTTGGTTAATTCCATAATTGAAAAGCTCACCTGTTGCTCACTCGTTGCACGAATATTTCTTGGGTGGAGTTAATCTCTACGCTTTCACAGTGCCTTTACCCCAAGAAATATACATAGTTGTCTTTGTCCTGACCTGTGTAGTTCAAGTTAGTGCCTTTTTCAGATTGCGTTTTAGTATTTTGGCAGTATAATTCACATGAGTCGATGCACATAATAAGTCTATACCAGACGGCCTTTGTTTTTTTTTTTGTAATATCTTTATCATTCTCAAATAATTTTAGTTGAGATTAATATTGTAATTTTTATAACGATCAAAGAGAGCAGCTTGTTTTCATAGCTGATTTTTGCCAATTATCGTTATCAATTTCGTGTAAATTTAAGAGTTTCTGAAAGAACCGTGACCTCATTGAGTTATTGATATTTCAAACTTTTCGCTTAGCATTAATTTGTTCCTGGCTCTCAACTAGTTGAATCGAAGTTGTGATTAGTTGAATATAAAGGGGGGTATATTCATGAATATCCTTGAGGGTTATTGATATTTATGGTTCTTAATTTTTTTTGTAAATAAGCAGTCAGTATCCCTGACTGTATACGTAGAAGGTTCTACCACTGCCTAATTCACTTGACTTTATTTCATGCACTATCGTCATGAGCAAACACCAGTTGATTGACACATGCGAACATGTTCCTACAATCTGCAGACCACCAGCTGATACTGGGGCAGCTGACTCTGCAAACCCTGAGATTCTGAGCTAGCAACATCAACGCCTATCACAGCTGTTAAGACGGTTAAGCTTGGTCGCAGTTCTAGTCTCAACATGGAACTTCATCGGAAACTTCCAACGAACTCAGTCGAAGACTACACGTCACATCTGAAGAAGACGAATACTCATATAAGGTGTTTCCCTGTTGAAACGTTCCAAGTATAAGAACAAAAGTGTGGAACTTTGAATTTTTGAGCTCTTAGGACTTTGTCGAGTTTCGTGGCAGTGTTAAGTCACTTCGGACATTCTTCACCTTCTCGTAACAAAATTATTTTGACTTAAACTTTATGATTTAATTTGACAACTTTTGGTATAACCTAAGTTTGTTGTATTAGATCTCAAAGATTTTAATTGTTAGCAATTTTCAGTTACCCATTTTTTGTAAACAATTCTCACATCACTAAATAATAAACAACCCTTTTATATAAATGTTTAAATGTGTGTTTTATTTCAATTGTCATAATATCGAGTCATATAACCAACTTCGATAGCCGGGCCGTAGTTGTTATAAAATACGGCCTCGAAAAAGGCATGCCTCAGCCCTAACCTTAATTATTTGGTTAAGTTACTAAATCGTATAGCTACCATTTTTGCGTCGGATTTTGAAAAGGACACGTTTTTGGATATATTTCCCGTATTTATATCTATCTTTGAACTTTTTTCTGTCAATTTATGACTTAGAATCCTCCAGAAAAATTTGGCCAATCTTTTTAGTTACACCTTGTATACAATATTTTAACTGCCACAGTAGATATCTGTTATTAAAGGAAAGTTACCTACCAAAATATTCAGTAGGCAGCTTTTTTGTTAGTAGTGACAACAAGCAATATGCTTTGCATTGATTGGTGATAATTAGACCATGGCACGTGATAATGTTCTATTACCCAACAGCATTTTATAAAATGGCACACAGCTTATATACACTCTATTCAAACTAAATGGAAGTGGCGCGTAAACGATAAAAGGACGTGAACAATTATGAGGGCTAATACGAGGCAGGGCCGCATTAAGGATGATCTCTATGAATTTTATAATATAAATATATTAAAATAATGTGCCCCAGTATTAAGAACTTTAAAAACAAACTTTTATGGCACACCTAGTCATTCACTTACCTGCAAATTTCTACTATTAACCCAAATCGTAGCTCCAACAATTAATAAACAGGGAAAGAATTATATTGGATTACTTGTGCAACTCAATACACCTCTGTAAGAAGCACTGACTTGCTGCAGTCACCCGCCAGGTCAGATTTTATTGCCGGATAGCCAATAGCAAGCCGATCACAACTTGTGTTTATGTTTCACTTGCGTTTAGTTTCAATAGAGTATAGTTACCGCATGGTTGTAGGTAAAACATCTTTATTCGTTAAGAGGAATTATTGTTTTATTAAGTTTAATAAAATGGCATTGGGTGCCATTTTGGAATTTCAACCTGCCCAAAAAATTAAAATTCTAGCAGACAATATTAATAATTAATAATTGCATACCTTAAAAATTATATACACCAATATAGTACGTTGTTTAAGTTTTGAAAAACAATCTGTACTTGAGAAATTGCTTTTAATATGCCTTCTGACTAACACTGATAATATTTTCAGGTGGATCTTCAAGTGGCCGTCCTTCTCGAAAATATATTTTGGATCCTTCTGTAACATCTAACCAATATGCTACACGAAGTCAGCTTGGACCAGTGCCTTTTCAGTCTAACTCCATTTTCCAAAATAATCCTATACACTCAAATGCAAGCTCATATTCTCCACCTCCTCACAATCAAATTCCATTGAACCCAGCTACATCTATACCTAATAATCCAATTTTAAATCCCAACCCCATACTTCAAAATTCCAGCTCTTTTCCTGCCAATCCCAGTTTGTTGTCAGCAAATTTTCCTTCCCAGTTTCCAAATCCATTGCAAGCTACACCCAATATGATGCCCTCCTTGATATCAAATTCATTAGATGACAATATACAAAAGAATTTAACTAATATGCAGTCACCAGTTGAGATGGGACAATTAGCAGAAAAGCTAATAAGTCATGCACCACCAGGATGGAATGATCCACCAGCGCTTAACAGACCTCCAAAACCACAGGTAAGTCTAAATATTATCTATCAAAGCAAGGTAAGAGAGCCACAGGCTTACACCCCAAAGTTAAGGGTTTATATTATTACTAATTTTATTCCTTTATTTAAAAAAAATAGTTTATTTGTTCTTTTTTAGTTTCCTCATGTTTGATTGAATTAAGTTCTGAACTTTTATACAAGTGTGACAAATTCTGTATCATAAGGGATTTTTTGTACATGACTATTTAAAATTTAATTCAAGCAGTAGTTGTACCTGTACACAATGTTCAGCGAAAAACGTGCACAATCAAAGGTCCACCAAATCCTAGGATAGAATGTGTCAAAATATCATTGGGATACCGATTTTTCGATATATCGACAGAAGCTTATATTTTTTGGAGTTTTGGAATACGTACAAAATCTCAAGATCCACCAGATCCTCAGGTGGAATTTTTTTATCATATCACTTTCCCCATGAAATCAACCCCAAACAAATTCCCGCTTTTATTACCCCGAACTAGTAGATTAACCGATTTAATCATCGAAGATACTCACCACCATATTTTACATCCCGGGGCAAAAAAGCTGCAATACTTATTAAGTCAATATTTCTGGATCTTATCACCGCATAAAGCAATTGACAAAATCATCTCCATATGTTGCAAAAGCTGGCATTTGAGACCAAAATTGTGATATATCAATTTTTTTTGTGATCAGTGAATCCTAAGGTGGAATTTGGTTTGATCGTAACTCTGTTTCCACATGAACTCAGCCGCAAAACTTTAATTCTTCATGTCAAATGTCATTGGTGTATGAATTTTTCGATATGTTGACAAAAGCTTATATTTTTTGGTTAATTTAATATCATCTAGTGTCATAAAATCCATATCGCAAAAATCAAAATTTTTGGGCCGATTTCACAAGGGAAAAAGTGAAACTAGGAAAGAACCAAAGAAAAAATCTGTTTACTCCTAAATAATATATTTATTTTATTGGGCTAAATTGTTTATATACAGTGTGTCCCCAGATTGTTTGGATGACTCTTGTAAAAGACAAAAAATTTTCAAGTTCAAATTTGAGCTTTTGAGGATCAGCCCTGCTTGATTTGAAAGAAATTTATGACATAATTTTAGTTTCGAAAAATCAAGTATGCCTTGAATATTTCGAAAAAACTTATTTTTGACGCTAGTAAAGTGCCTTTCCTATAGGAGTTACGACAAAATGTTATCAAGAAACGTTGTTCAGAATGAAAAACTGAGTAAGTGTACAAAATTTGAAAATCCTGGGCCTACTTTGATTTTTGCTCTTTCTTTACTAGAAAAGTGGGGAAAAGTGCGCTTTTCGTAAAAGATACTACAAAATGTTATTAATAAATATTGTTAAGAATGTGAAAATGAATAAGACTGATACATTTGAAAGCCATCGGCACATATTTTGAATTTTATCTTTTTATTTTTTTTTTGGGAAGATACAAATAAAAAAATCTCGAATTCTAAGTTTATTTTTTTTGCAACAAATTCAAAATAACAATTTGTAATACAGATTGGAATAATATACACTTACCTATCTAATTAACAATAAATTATTTAAAAATAAATTTTGTGCTTCTATCAGATCACCTCCCAAATTTACACATTGTTCCAGGCGATTATGAAATTCTTTATATGCAGCTTGTATTTCGTTTATTGAAAAATGATGCTATAAAACGTGAAAAAGAGGCTTACACTAAGTTCTTACTAAACCAAAATAAAAATAATCCAAAAATGATGTGGCGGAGTCTTGAAGATTTAGGAATGAAATGTTCACGGCCTGAAAATAATGTCCCCGCAGAACTTCTGCAACCTGAACAAATCAATAATTTCTTTTTGAATGTGGCAGGACAATCAACTATTGATAACCAGGTACTCGATTTTTATTCAAATAACACTCTGGATAACAGTTTTGGGTTTTCATTTAGGGATGTCACGAGTGAAGATGTTCGAGCGGCTGTTAACTCAATGCATTCGCAGGCGATGGGTATAGACAATATTAATCTGAAAATGCTCACAATTGTTCTTCCTTTCTGTTTAAATGAGGTATGCCACATTTTTAACATGTCACTAAGTACGGGAATATTCCCTAAAATATGGAAAATTGCAAATGTAAAACCTATACCTAAGGTCTCCATTCCCAAGACTTATAATGATTTAAGACCAATATCTATTCTGCCTACATTTTCCAAATTATTTGAAAAAATTGTATCTATGCAGATTAAGGAATACTTAGACTCAAAAAATATCTTACCCCTACATCAATCTGGATTTCGGCGTGAGCACAGCACCCAAACAGCTCTATTTAAGATTCTTAATGATATAACAAGCCAAATGGATAACCACAAAAGCTCAATACTAGTTCTTCTTGACCAAAGTAAAGCCTTTGATCTTGTAAACTTTGATTTATTGATTGCAAAATTACAGTACGTGGGAGTCCAACAGCATAGTTTAAAGTGGATTCAAGATTATGTTCGGGGTAGATCACAAAGAGTGTTCATAGATAACTTGAATTGTTCTTCCATCCAACAAATAAAAAGTGGTGTACCACAAGGGAGCATTCTGGGGCCTCTCCTATTTTCTTTGTACATTTTCGATCTTCCTTCAGCCATAGACTTTAGCTAAATTCATTTATATGCTGATGATGTTCAGTTGTACTACTCCTGTAGTAACAATGAAATCGACCTTGCTTTGGATTACGTCGAGGCAGATTTAAATAATATTACCGATTATTCGGAGAATCATGGATTACGATTAAACCCAAACAAAACTGTCGCAATGTTTATTCCTGGTAAAACTAAAAATTAATCAGCTCCTTCCTTTAATCTAAAAGTTAAAAACGAAAATATAAACTGGGTAGATTCTGCAAAAAATTTGGGGGTAATTATTGACAGCTCTCTATCGTTTCACGAGCATGTGCAAAACGTATTTAAAATGTCATTTTTTAAGTTAAGATCGCTGTACAAATTTAAAACTCAACTCTCTGAGCAGGTAAAATTAAGATTGGTTAAAGCCCTAATTTTCCCACATATCGAGTACTGTTGTTGTGTCTATTATTATTTCCGTTCAACGCACCTCAGACAAAGACTGCAGCGAATTCAAAATGCATGTACTAGATTCATAACGTATGTTCCACCCAGATGCCACATAGCACCTTACTTAGTTAGGATAAACGAATGAAACATAAGATATAGAGTCCAATACATCTACACAATGTTTTTATTTAGATTGTTAAAAAACAATAACCCCACGTATCTAACCAGCCTTATTATAAGACGATCGGATATTCGGGACCGAACACTAATGTGGTCTAATATGATTAGTATGCCTAAACACAGAACATCAAAATACGAAGGCAACTTTTCCTATATGGCTGCATATTTGTTAAATCAGGTCCAAAATATTGTGAACTTTATACGTTCCAAAATCATTTAAAGAAAAAAATACAGCTCAGTTTTAATGGCACTTTGAACATCCAACGTTAGCCTGTTTTTTATGTTTCCTTTTCATTTTCGAGTGAATTCTTTTTTGTTAAGGTACTATTATATTATTCATTTTAAGGAAGCATGGAAGATAGTCCTAGACTAATGCTCTCCTTTTGTGTATTTCATGTACATGTACACCTTATGCACAATAAATTTATTTATTATCTCGACTTAGCCAAAAGGCATTCGCACTCCCTCTACGGGGAACATTCACTCAGATCCTGGCTATCCCGGATACCATAGGTGACATTGATGTTGTCGGACGTTCCTGCATTCCCCATGAATTTCCTGACGATTCAGGCTGTCGCAAGTAGTACCGCTTTCTGAATGGACCTGTAAAGACTATCAGTTAGACCCAGCTCTTTTATGTTTCTCAGCAAACTTTTTGGTATAACACCAGTTGTTGACACGATAATTGGAATCGTCTTGACGTTTTGCATTTCCCATTGCCTTCTAATTCGTTCTTCTAAGTCTCTGTACTTCGCGATCTTCTCGACTTGCTTCACACGCAGGTTGTTGTTGTTCGGGATGGCCACATCAATCAGAGTTGTCTTCCTAGAAATTTTATCAACTATTATAAGGTCCGGTCTGTTATGGGCAACTCGTTGATCTGTCAGAACTGTACGATCCCAGTACATCTTGTAGTTGCTGTTCTCAAGAACAGGCTCCGGTGTGTAGCTGTAATATGGGACCCTCTCTGCCTGCACAAGCAGCAGTTTTTCCCCCAGTTCCTGGTGCAAGATCTTGGCAACCGAATCGTGTTATTATTATTATTATTATCTCGACTTAGCCAAAAGGCATTCGCACTCCCTCTACGGGGAACATTCACTCAGATCCCGGGTATCCCGGATACCAAAAGGATCTGGCTCGGACGAGACCCTTGCCATGTTATCGGGCCTTAGGTGACATTGATGTTGTTGGATGATCCTGCATTCCCCATGAATTTCCTGATGGTTCGGGCTGTCGCAAGTAGTACCGCTTTCTGCATGGACCTGTAAAGACTATCAGTTAGACCCAGCTCCTTGATGTTTCTCAGCAAACTTTTTGGTATAACACCAGTTGTTGACATGATGATTGCAATCGTCTGGACGTTCTCCATTTCCCATTGCCTTCTAATTCGTTCTTCTAAATCTCTGTACTTCGCGATCTTCTCGACTTGCTTCACACGCAGGTTGTTGTTGTTCGGGATGGCCACATCAATCAGAGTTGTCTTCCTAGAAATTTTATCAACTATTATAAGGTCCGGTCTGTTATGGGCAACTCGTTGATCTGTCAGAACTGTACGATCCCAGTACATCTTGTAGTTGCTGTTCTCAAGAACAGGCTCCGGTGTGTAGCTGTAATATGGGATCCTCTCTGCCTGCACAAGCAGAAGTTTTTCCGCCAGTTCCTGGTGCAAGATCTTGGCAACCGAATCGTGTCGTTCCTTATATTCCGTTGATGCGAACATCTGACATCCTCCTGTTATGTGCTGGATTGTTTCTGAAGTTGGGCACCCGTATCTGCATCTGTCATCCACTACCGATGCATCTCCTACAATGAATTTTAGGTAGTTGCGAGTTGGTATAACCTGATCTTGTATGGCCAGTAGGAAGCCTTCCGTCTCTGGGAACATTCGTCCCGAGGTCAGCCAATAGTTCGACACTAACTTGTCGACATGTTCCTGGTTAACCTCGTTAGGATGCCTCCCGTGCAGCGGCTTCCCCAACCACCTCTGTAGTTTATCGTTGTCGGTTCGGTGGTGATTTTGACGCTCGTGTTCCATCAGACGTAGCGGTGTTGAGACGTCTGCTCCGCATATAGCCCTATGTAGTGTGGAGCTGTTGGCCTGCCTGTAGAAATAATTACGCAGATTTAATATTTGTTGGTCCAATTGCTTGCTGAGATCTGCCAATCCTCTTCCTCCTAGTTGACGTGGCAGAGTTGTTCTTTCTACGGCGCTACGGGGATGATGTTTATGAGCTTTTGTCAGTAGTGTCCTAACTTTTCGTTGCAGGTTGTTGATGTCCGTGTTGGTCCAATTCACTATTCCGAACGAATAGCTGAGTACAGAGCACACATACGTGTTCAGGGCCTTAAACAAATTCCTGCTGCTAAGATCAGTTCGGACTACTTGTCTTACTCTCTTGATGAATTCATTCGTTAAATCGGTCTTCATTGTTCGATGGTCTATCCTTTGAGCTTGTTTCATCCCGAGATACTTGTATGTATCTCCCTTGCTCATTGCTTCGATCTCCTGGCCGTCCTGCATCTCGTGTGCGCTTTGTTCGAGCTTTCCCCGGATGATATTAAGGGTGCGGCACTTGTCCAGTCCAAACAGCATTCCGATGTCCCTGGAGAACTCCTCTACAATTTTAAGCATTTGCGTTAGTTGGTTTTTGGTTGCTGCGATCAGTTTTAAATCATCCATATATAATAGGTGATTCAACTTGATCGCTTCTGCGTTGTTGCTTTTGATAGCGAAGCCACATTTTGTAGAGTTCAACCGATGTGATAGAGGGTTCATCGCCATGCAGAACCACAGTGGACTGAGTGAATCTCCTTGGAAAATCCCTCTTCGGATGTTGATTGTGTCGGTCTCGATGTTACTGTTTGCGGTTCCGAGTTGTATCTTAGTGCGCCAGGTTGTCATAACGTGTTCTAAAAAGGAAACTGTATGATGATCTATTTTATACAGCTTTAAGATACCTGTGAGCCAGTCGTGAGGTACGGAATCAAATGCTTTTTTGTAGTCCACATAAGCCATGTGGAGGTTTCGTTGCTTGGAATGAGCCTGGTTGCAGATGACAGAGTCTATGATGAGTTGCTCTTTGCATCCCATTGCGCCCTTCGAGCAGCCCTTCTGCTGCATTGCAATGATGTTGTTCCGCTCGCAGTGAGCATATATTCGCTGCGTAAGGCAAGATGTGATTATCTTGTACAGCGTAGGCAAGCAGGTTATTGGGCGGTACTTGGCAGGGTTATCCGTATTCCGCTGGTCTTTTGGTAACAGGTAGGTTGCACCCTGTGTAAGAAACAATGGCATTTTCAGAGGATCGAGCAAGACTTCATTAATTAAGGTAGTTATCTGTTCATGCGTGCACCACAACTTCTTAATCCAATAATTTTGGAGATGATCTGGACCTGGTGCCTTCCAGTTGTGGGAATTCTTGATGACATCGGAGACCTCAGCGGTTGTGAATTGCTCGTGTTGCATCTGGCTATAGTTCCGGCCCATCTCGCGTTCTTCACTGATCCAACTTGCACTGACATTGTATGGACCTGGTGTGGCAAGTTGATTTCTCCAGAAACCGTCGACCTGTTCTCTGCTAGGGTAACTCGCATTTGTGGCATCGGCGCTAGAATTAAAAGCACGGTACAAACCCTTTTCTGATCGTTCAAAGAGTTTGTTGTCTCGTTTCCTGTTGTTACTAGCCTTGTATCTCCTCAGACGTCCTGCGAAAACAGAAAGTTTTTGTTTTAATGTATCAAGACATTGTTGAGCAGTGATGTTCGCGGGGTCACGCTGAGAATGCATTTGGGTGCGGCTCATTATTGCCTGCACCGCCCTCTGGATCCTTCTAGTTCTAACTCCTCTGATATATTCCGTCACTTGTCCTATGTCTTTACGGAGACTCTCGATCTTCCGATTTAGTCGCATTTCCCATTGAGCCATTCGTGGTTCTGGTCTTGCACGATTCAACTCTTGGGCCGTTCGGATCTTGGCACCCATTACAGTGGTGACTGCCGTTGCGGCACAGTAGATTAACATGTGCATACGTTCTAATGTTGGTGTCACTGAAACATAGTTTGGTAAAATTCGTGTGTTCATAAGATCGAGCACGATCGCAAGTTTCCTGGAAGAATTTAATCTTGGTAGCGGTGGCCTGCTCAGTGGGTCTGTGCCTTCGTATCGCAATACTGCCTGTCTCATATGTGCGTTTAAGCCTTCAAAATGTTTTTCGTTAACCGATTCCAGACTCTCGGTTGTTGGTTCTACCATTTCGGCTTCTAGTTGTTGTCCAGGCGCTTGAAGTTCCCCATTGTTGTTGTTGTCATCTATGTCTATGTGTTCGCCGTGGATCTCTAGCTCAACTTCCCGTTTGATAGCGTTAAGTCGCGTTTCTGGAATTCGGTTATTTCTTAGAATAGTTCGATACTGATCTGACACTCTTTGTTCAGACACTTGCATGTGTGGAAACTCCCTGCAGAACTCGGCATGCAGTTGTTGTCGGTAGCCGATCATCTCTTGTCCTAAGTTTGTCACCCTGTAAAAAATACGCATAATCGATTCATTCATGGACACAGTCCATTTCATGCGTCGTCGTTGTAATCCCGCCTCTGTGAACGCTGGCTGAAGTTCCCGCGCAGCACCTTCGGTGGGTGGAACTCTAGTTCTCGTTTGGCTCCCATGTTGTAGATGTTCGTGTTGTTGTTGGGCTGTAGCTGTTTGTGCAACAGGGGCCCGCCTCATCAGCGCCCTGTCACCGACGTCCCGCTCGCTGTCATGTCCAGCGCCGGCTCCAGACATGCCCTGGCGATCCCCAGGCAGCGGCCCTATGACAAAACTCCTATTAATCTCCATTCCATGGGTTTCTCCCGTAACGTGGGAGTGACGGCCCTCGGTCGCCTTTTACGACTCGCGGAGCCACGATAGGAGTATTCTAACCCGCTACCCACACAGGTCAACTAGGATAACGTGGGATCGTTACACCCGAGGATCTGCCCCTCTCACAGGTCAAACCCCTCCTTGCGTTAACTGGGAAACACGGGATCGTTACACCCGAAGATCCGCCTCTCTCACAGGCTAGATCCATCCCTGTGTAACCGAGAGTCTCGGGATTGTCACACCCGAGGATCAGCCCCCGTCACCAGCTAGACCCCTGCCTTACCCAATATTTTTTTAAATTCTTGTCGTAAATTTTTATTATTATCGACTTAGCCAAAAGGCATTCGCACTCCCTCTACGGGGAACATTCACTCAGATCCCGGGTATCCCGGATACCAAAAGGATCTGGCTCGGGCGAGACCCTTGCCATGTTATCGGGCCCTAGGTGACATTGACGTTGTTGGACGATCCCGCATTCCCCATGAATTTCCTGACGGTTCGGGCTGTCGCAAGTAGTACCGCTTTCTGCATGGACCTGTAAAGACTATCAGTTAGACCCAGCTCCTTGATGTTTCTCAGCAAACTTTTTGGTATAACACCAGTTGTTGACATGATGATTGGAATCGTCTGGACGTTCTCCATTTCCCATTGCCTTCTGATTCGTTCTTCTAAATCTCTGTACTTCGCGATCTTCTCGACTTGCTTCACACGCAGGTTGTCGTTGTTCGGGATGGCAACATCAATCGGAGTTGTCTGCCTAGAAATTTTATCAACTATTATAAGGTCCGGTCTGTTATGGGCAACTCGTTGATCTGTCAGAACTGTACGATCCCAGTACCTCTTGTAGTTGCTGTTCTCAAGAACAGGCTCCGGTGTGTAACTGTAATATGGGACCCTCTCTGCCTGCACAAGCAGTAGCTTTTCCCCCAGTTCCTGGTGCAAGATCTTGGCAACCGAATCATGTCGTTCCTTATATTCCGTTGATGCGAACATCTGACATCCTCCTGTTATGTGCTGGATTGTTTCTGAAGTTGGGCACCCGTATCTGCATCTGTCATCCACTACCGATGCATCTCCTACAATGAATTTTAGGTAGTTGCGAGTTGGTATAACCTGATCTTGTATGGCCAGTAAGAAGCCTTCCGTCTCGGGGAACATTCTTCCCGAGGTCAGCCAGTAGTTCGACGCTAACTTGTCGACATGTTCCTGGTTGACCTCATTAGGATGCCTCCCGTGCAGCGGCTTCCCCAACCACCTCTGTAGTTTATCGTTGTCGGTTCGGTGGTGATTTTGACGCTCGTGTTCCGTCAGACGTAGCGGTGTTGAGACGTCTGCTCCGCATATAGCCCTATGTAGTGTGGAGCTGTTGGCCTGCCTGTAGAAATAATTACGCAGATTTAATATTTGTTGGTCCAATTGCTTGCTGAGATCTGCCAATCCTCTTCCTCCTAGTTGACGTGGCAGAGTTGTTCTTTCTACGGCGCTACGGGGATGATGTTTATGAGCTTTTGTCAGTAGTGTCCTAACTTTTCGTTGCAGGTTGTTGATGTCCGTGTTGGTCCAATTCACTATTCCGAACGAATAGCTGAGTACAGAGCACGCATACGTGTTCAGGGCCTTAAACAAATTCCTGCTGTTAAGATCAGTTCGCACTACTTGTCTTACTCTCTTGATGAATTCATTCGTTAAATCGGTCTTCATTGTTCGATGGTCTATCCTTTGAGCTTGTTTCATCCCGAGATACTTGTATGTATCTCCCTTGCTCATTGCTTCGATCTCCTGGCCATCCTGCATCTCGTGTGCGCTTTGTTCGAGCTTTCCCCGGATGATATTAAGGGTGCGGCATTTGTCCAGTCCAAACAGCATTCCGATGTCCCTGGAGAACTCCTCTACAATTTTAAGCATTTGCGTTAGTTGGTTTTTGGTTGCGGCGATCAGTTTTAAATCATCCATATATAATAGATGATTCAACTTGATCGCTTCTGCGTTGTTGCTTTTGATAGCGAAGCCGTATTTTGTAGAGTTCAACCGATGTGATAGAGGGTTCATCGCCATGCAGAACCACAGTGGACTGAGTGAATCTCCTTGGAAAATCCCTCTTCGGATGTTGATTGTGTCGGTCTCGATGTTACTGTCTGCGGTTCTGAGTTGTATCTTAGTGCGCCAGGTTGTCATAACGTGTTCTAAAAAGGAAACTGTATGATGATCTATTTTATACAGCTTTAAGATACCTGTGAGCCAGTCGTGAGGTACGGAATCAAATGCTTTTTTGTAGTCCACATAAGCCATGTGGAGGTTTCGTTGCTTGGAATGAGCCTGGTTGCAGATGACAGAGTCTATGATGAGTTGCTCTTTGCATCCCATTGCGCCCTTCGAGCAGCCCTTCTGCTGCATTGCAATGATGTTGTTCCGCTCGCAGTGAGCATATATTCGCTGCGTAAGGCAAGATGTGATTATCTTGTACAGCGTAGGCAAGCAGGTTATTGGGCGGTACTTGGCAGGGTTATCCGTATTCCGCTGGTCTTTTGGTAACAGGTAGGTTGCACCCTGTGTAAGAAACAATGGGATTTTCAGAGGATCGAGCAAGACTTCATTAATTAAGGTAGTTATCTGTTCATGCGTGCACCACAACTTCTTAATCCAATAATTTTGGAGATGATCTGGACCTGGTGCCTTCCAGTTGTGGGAATTCTTGATGACATCGGAGACCTCAGCGGTTGTGAATTGCTCGTGTTGCATCTGGCTATAGTTCCGGCCCATCTCGCATTCTTCGCTGATCCAGCTTGCACTGACATTGTATGGACCTGGTGTGGCAAGTTGATTTCTCCAGAAACCGTCGACCTGTTCTCTGCTAGGGTAACTCGCATTTGTGGCATCGGCGCTAGAATTAAAAGCACGGTAAAAACCCTTTTCTGATCGTTCAAAGAGTTTGTTGTCTCGTTTCCTGTTGTTACTAGCCTTGTATCTCCTCAGACGCCCTGCGAAAACAGAAAGTTTTTGTTTTAATGTATCAAGACATTGTTGAGCAGTGATGTTCGCGGGGTCACGCTGAGAATGCATTTGGGTGCGGCTCATTATTGCCTGCACCGCCCTCTGGATCTTTCTAGTTCTAACTCCTCTGATATATTCCGTTACTTGTCCTATGTCTTTACGGAGACTCTCGATCTTCCGATTTAGTCGCATCTCCCATTGAGCCATTCGTGGTTCTGGTCTTGCACGATTTAACTCTTGAGCCGTCCGGATCTTGGCTCCCATTGCAGTGATGATGGCCGTTGCGGCACAGTAGATTAACATGTGCATACAGTGTGACCCATTTGTTTTGGGGTCAGTCTGTAAAAAGTGTATCAATCGTGCGATTTGGCTGATTTTTTTTTTTAAATTGTAGAGCTCGATGAACTGCACATTTTGAACAAAAATTGCCTGGTTCGCATAAAATCCAAAGCCTACTATGACCGTTTTTATGAGCAAAATTTTAAGAAACCATATTAGCGTTTTTTTTTTGAAAAAATCTGTGTGCGCCAATGGATTGAGCACCCCTCGAAATGGGTATGTACAAAATTTCATCAAAATATTTCAAGTAATAACGATTTTGTAGAAAAATTAAAAATGCAGCCAAGGTACGTCTTTATTTTCAAAAATTCAAAGTTGGCCATGGAAAATAATTGAATTGTTTACTTTTATTAAGTGTCAAACTGTCTAAATTGAGTTCAGAAATTGTTTGTGCTCAATACAATTAATTATCATAATTATGGAATATTTAAGCATAAGAGACAAAATAGAAATTGTTCGACTCGTGGGCGACAACGAGCGCTCGGCAGCAGAAGCTGCGGCCGAATTTAACAATAGACACCCAGGTAGATCAGTGAGTCGAAGTACTGTACAACGTATAAACAATATTTTTGATGAAACTGGATCGATTTCTAAAAATTTATTAAAAACTAGGCAAAATGGACGCCGTGGACTTGTTGAAAATAACAATCAAATTCTGCAATACTTTAGTGACAATCCTCGAAATAGTGTTCGAACGGCTAGTTTAGACCTTCATATACCCAGAGAGAGTATAAGGAGATGTTTGAGACAAAACAAAATAAAACCGTTTAAGCCAAAATTTTTGCACACCCTGGAACCAGGAGATGAGGAGAGAAGATTAGAATTTTGCTATTGGCTGCAAGGTGAATATCTCCATAATGGCAACTTTTTAAATGAAATTTTATTCACCGACGAAGCCACGTTTACTACAAATGGTGTAGTATCAAGTCAAAACTGCCGTCACTGGTCAGCTGAAAATCCAGAGTTTATAATAAATGCAAGGAGACAATATTCACAAAAAATTAACGTTTGGTGTGGAATACTACGCGACAGAATAATTGGCCCATTTTTCTTTGAAGGGAATTTGAATGCGGCTGGCTTCTTGAATTTTCTAGAAATTGAATTTAGAAATGCTTTAGATGAGTTACCATTAAGATACCGTTTAAATTTAAAGTTACAGTTAGATGGCAGTCCTATTCATAATGCTCGTTTAATCAGAAACTGGCTAGATAATAATTTTGAAAACTGTTGGATAGGGCGAAATAGTCCTTTCTGTGAGTGGCCACCGAGATCTCCGGACTTAACTCCTTTAGATTTTTTTCTCTGGGGTACACTTAAGCAAAATGTTTATAAGTCAAGACCCCATAATTTACAAGAACTGCAAGCTAGGATAAACCGTAGTTGTGAGGAAATTACTCCACAGCAAATACGAAATGTAATTTTGAATGTACGCAAGAGGAACGACAAATGCATTGTAGAAAATGGAGGCTTGGTAGAAGTTACAAAAATTTTATAATTTTAATTGTTTTTATGTTTTGTGTTTATAAGCATAAGGTTGTATTATTACAATTCAATTATTTTCCATGGCCAACTTTGAATTTTTGAAAATAAAGACGTACCTTGGCTGCATTTTTAATTTTTCTACAAAATCGTTATTACTTGAAATATTTTGATGAAATTTTGTACATACCCATTTCGAGGGGTGCTCAATCCATTGGCGCACACAGATTTTTTCAAAAAAAAAACGCTAATATGGTTTCTTAAAATTTTGCTCATAAAAACGGTCATAGTAGGCTTTGGATTTTATGCGAACCAGGCAATTTTTGTTCAAAATGTGCAGTTCATCGAGCTCTACAATTTAAAAAAAAATCAGCCAAATCGCACGATTGATACACTTTTTACAGACTGACCCCAAAACAAATGGGTCACACTGTATGTTCTAATGTGGGTGTTACTGAAACATAGTTGGGTAAAATTTTGGTGTTCATAATATCGAGCATGATTGCAAGCTTCCTGGAAGAATTCAATCTTGGTAGCGGTGGTCTGCTCAGTGGGTCTGTACCTTCTCAGCTGTGTGTCCAGGCTTTCAAAGTGTTCTCCGTTAACTGATTCCCGATTCTCAGTTGTTCGTCCCGCCGTCTCGGCTTCTTGTTGTGGTCCAGGCACTTGAATTTCCCGATTCTCAGTTGTTCGCTCTGCCGTTCCGGCTTCTTGTTGTGGTCCAGGCACTTGAATTTCCCCGTTGTTGTTGTCTATGTCTATGTGTTCGCCATGGATCTCTAGCTCAACTTCCCATTTTATGGCGTTAAGTCGCGTTTCTGGAATTCGGTTATTTCTTAGAATAGTTCGATACTGATCTGACACTCTTTGTTCAGACACTTGCATGTGTGGAAACTCCCTGCAGAACTCGGCATGCAGTTGTTGTCGGTAGCCGATCATCTCTTGTCCTAAGTTTGTCACCCTGTAAAAAATACGCATTATCGATTCATTCATGGACCCAGTCCATTTCATGCGTCGTCGTTGTAATCCCGCCTGAGTGAACGCTGGCTGAAGTTCCCGCGCAGCACCTTCGGTGGGTGGAACCCTAGTTCTCGTTTGGCTCCCATGTTGTAGATGTTCGTGTTGCTGGGCTGTAGCTGTTTGTGCAACAGGGGCCCGCCTCATCAGCGCCCTGTCACCGACGTCCCGCTCGCTGTCATGCCCAGCGCCGGCTCCAGACATGCCCTGGCGATCCCCAGGCAGCGGCCCTATGACAATTATCCTATCATTCTCCATTCCATAGTTTTCTCCCGTAACGTGGGAGTGACGGCCCTCGGTCGCCTTTTACGACTCGCGGAGCCACGATAGGAGTATTCTAACCCGCTACCCATACGCGTCAACTAGGATAACGCGGGATCCTTACTCCCGAGGATCTGCCCCTGTCACCGGCCAAACCCCTCCTTGCGTTAACTGGGAAACACGGGATCGTTACACCCGAGGATTTGCCCCTCTCACAGGCTAGACCCATCCCTGTGTAACTGGGAGTCGCGGGATTGTCACACCCGAGGATCAGCCCCCGTCACCGGCTAGACCCCTCCCTGCGCAACTGGATATCGCGGGATTGTCACACCCGTAGGTCTGCCCCTGTCACAGGCCAAGCCTCTCCATGCGTAACTGGGAATCGCGGGATCGTTACACCCGTGAATCTGCCCCTCTCACAGGCCAGACCCATCCCTGCGTAACTGGGGAGCGCGGGATTGTCACACCCGTGGATCTGCCTCTCTCACAAGTCAGATCCCCCCTATTATTATTATTATTATTATTATTATTAAATATTTCTCATCGCATTATTTATTATATTTTTTAATTCATCGGCATCGTTTTGTATTCTTTCCTGGTACACTATTTGCTTTAGTCTTCCCCAAACCAAAAAATTCATAATGGTCAGATCTGGTGATCTCGCTGGCCATGGTATTGTGTTGCGCCTACCTCCAAATTTGTTATTTAGCCAGTTAGTTATCATTCGTGTCGAATGGGTAGGACAGCCGTCATGTTGAAAGTAATGTGAATTTCGAATAACAAGAGGAATTTCGTCAATAAATCTTTCTAAAATTTGTAAGTAGGTGTCCTGGCTTAATTTATTTTCAATAAAGTAAGGTCCAATGAGCCCTAACTCATAAGAGACAGCACGCCACACATTAACTTTTTTAATTGGCTCCTGGTATTAATTACATAATGTAGGTTAACTTCACTCCAATAACGACAGTTTTGTGATGAAGGAATGCCATTGGTTGTAAAAATGGACCCATCTGAAAATATGATTAATTAAAATTTAGCTTTATAGGCGCGAATATTGTTCGCTTTAAAAATCCTTTGCAAATGAGCTCTGCTGATACCTGTATTCCTATTTCGGCGCCTTAATGATATTTTCGGATGTCCTTATAATGAACGAAGAGCAACTAATATACCTGCATCATTTTCATCGAGAATCTTTTTTTCTTTCTTCTCATAATTAATACTTCCAGTTTCCAAAAATCTTTTGATCAACCACCACGCAGTAGATTTGCTTACTTCAGTACTCGGATATTTTTCATTAAATAAACTAATTACGCTATTAATTGATCTCTCACCGATTCCATAGCATTGAACGAAATAAATTTTTTCTTCTTTAAGGTGGATTTATAAACTCGGCGTTTGTGTTGGCGCTCACCATTGCCGTTTGCGTCGAAAATTCAATCCCTATATTTTACGTGTAACCATTTATAAACGTCGTCGAATGTTACCGTCTGCGTCGGATGCCGTCCGAGATAAACCAATTTCATCTTTCACGTCCCGCCGTTCGTAGCAATTCAACGTAGTCCAATAAAAATTAAGTTCAGCGGTCACGTGGTGTTTTGTTTAGCTGACATTTCTGGACGCAAATGGAAAGTTTATAAAATGTCTGCTACGGAAGGAAACGACGAAGGTCACCGTCAACCGCGAGAGCCAACGCAAACGTCGAGTTTATAAATCCACCTTTAAGCATTATTATTAAGTCTCCCTTGCCTCTCTTTAGGAAGGTTATTAGGGAATTATTTTGATTATATGTGTATGTACGTAACATAAGAGTTGATTTGATCTTGATTTACTTTAAGTAATACCATAATTTTGTGATTGGTTGGAAATATTTAATATAAATATGTAAATAGATATACAGTGTTTCACTTTAAAACGGACAATTCCGTATTTTTCGAAATTTTGCTCGATCTTCAAAATTATTTTTTTAACTTATTGTGTTCAAAGAGCTCTATCCTTTGGGCTACAGTTTTTTTATATATATATACGATCATTCCATGGTCTACTGCAATCAAACGAAGACCCCAAAAATCACGAAATCGTGTTAGGCATTTTTTGTTTGAAAAAGTAATCAGTTTCATCGAATTCAGGTTAGCTCAGATCCCTATTTCCGCAGTTTCAATATTAAAATTTCGAAAAAATGGCACTTTGGAGTGCCCTGTATAAAACACGGGCCTTATTGCAATCAAACGAAGACGCCAAAAGTCACGAAATCGTGATAGGCATTTTTTGTTTGAAAAAATAATTAGTTCCATCGAATTCAGCTTAGCTCAGATCCCTATTTCCGCAGTTTCAATATTCTAGCACTTACAGGGTGTTCAGAAAATTGGGCCAAATTTCTAAAAATTGGCACTTTTAGAAGTGCCCTGTATAAAACACTGGCTTTATTTTGTGAATGTTTTTTCACAAATCGAAAAGGTCTTGCCCAAGGTACTATTACAAATGATTTCATATGTCTACCTCATACAGGATGTTCGGAAAGCAAAAGCCAATTTGCCCTTTTTTAAAATTTTTGTCGTAAATTCAAAACTTTTTTAGATTTTGTAGCTTTTACTAATCTTCGTTATAACTCGTCCAACATTTTTTTTGCAATTAGCAGTAACCCTCTGCAGCTTGCTGTTCTTCTCCTTAAAAATTGATTCCAAAAAAAATGTTGGACGAGTTCTAACGAGGATTAGTAAAAGCTACAAAATTTAAAAAAGTTTTGAATTTACGACAAGAATTTAAAAAAATATTGGGCAAATTGGCTTTTTCTTTCCGAACACCCTGTATGCGGTAGACATTCGAAATCATTTGTAATAGTACCTTGGGCAAGACCTTTTCGATTTGTGAAAAAACATTCACAAAATAAAGCCCGTGTTTTATACAGGGCACTCCTAAAAGTGCAATTTTTTCGAAATTTGGCCCTATTTTCTGAACACCCTGTAAGTGCTAGAATATTGAAACTGCGGAAATAGGGATCTGAGCTAAGCTGAATTCGATGGAACTGATTACTTTTTCAAACAAAAAATGTGTATCACGATTTCGTGATTTTTGGGGTCTTCGTTTGATTGCAGTAGGTCGTGGAATGATCGTATATCAAAAAACTGTAGCCCAAATGATAGAGCTCTTTGAATACAATATGTTAAAAAAATAATTTTGAAGATCGACCAAAATTTCAAAAAATACGGAATTGTCCATTTTAAAGTGAAACACACTGTATAGTTATTTAGTATTGTTGATGGTTGGTTATTGATATTGTCTCTGTTTTCTTTGTAATGGGGTTGATCCCGTATATTAAAAATAAATAAATAAATAAATAAAACTCCCAGTCAACAATAATTATGCTTTGTCAATTCAGTGTTGTCAAAATAAACATTCAATTTTTTTATTTTCCATGGCATACTTTTCCAAATACAAATTTATTGAAAAAAATAATTTTTAATGCCTAATTTATTGGTAATTAGATACGTGTTTTATTATTCCAATCTGTATTACAAATTGTTATTTTTAACTTGTTACAAAAAAAATTAAACCTAGAATTAGTCGAGATTTCTTTATTTGAAAGAAAAATAAATAAAAAGATAAAATTCAAAATATGTGCCGATGGCAATGCCCAAATTTCTAAGAAATATTTGAAAAAATACTCACCCCAGATTCCTGTGTAGTCGTAGCAGGGGCCCAAAACTGCTCGTTAAACCCTCGTTCCTCAGTCACCAGCGGCTCCACAAGGCAAGGCTCAGCGAAAACCAACCCAAAGACCCTCGGTGGTGGTTACATGAAAATAATACCAAAATATTAGTACAGCACGGACAATTAAATCACCAGAGAAATTTTTCACACTAAACCACTGAAAAATGGTGAAGACTGGGCACGATGATCAAAGATGATTCGAAAAATAAAAACAATATCAAGACTGCACAATCTCACCGATTGCCGAAACTAGCCACTTGAAGAACAGAGAGAAAAAGCCTCAAAACTCCCTGTCAAGCCCTATTTATAACCTCGGACATTCAGTGACCACTTCCACCTTCTAAAAAAGAATGGAATTGTTCTCTCAAAAAAGGTTATGGTGAAAAACTTTAAAATTGACTGCGAACCGACGGGTTCCGGTGCAAAAACACAAAGGTTAGGTTATACATCTGTCCATTTAGGCGCACTTCTTCTTCTTCAAACGATTCTATATAGTTTAAAATCTGCTGGTTTGGTACATACCTTTTTGTCACTAAATAGTTATTGGTTGAAACTGTTAAAATTTATTTAAAGTTATTTTAAAATGAAAGACAATAACGTACCTGTATATCAACAAATTACGCCAAATTCCCTAAAGTCCAGCACAAAAACTTTCGCATATACATGGTTGCATAGTGGTGCCGAGATTTTCATTTAGCATTCTATAAATATCTCGTCGTATATTGGACGTGTATTTAAGCTTGAAGAAAAGGGGAACCGGCTAGTTTTTTGGCACTCGGCCAAGTAGCAAATGAACCACGCTCGCATGCGCACGTCTCTTTTTTTGGCTTATTTATTAAATTAATATTGACAACCTCAACCCGGTTTTTCGTGATAGTTTAAACCCTAGTGATCCTCCCCTGAACACCACCCCCTTGGAAGGAGACAGAAAAGTTGGGCCCAACGTGGATCAAAAGTGGATCAAAAAGTGAGTGGCTAATCCCTTCGCTCCTGTCCTCCATTAATGTATTGCTATAACAAGAAGCTGTTGAGAATCTCTTACAGTACCAAATCTTCTGGCTTAACTGGCTTTGCAAAATTCGAGAATTTTAAAATGCCAAATACAGTCCACAAAACTCAAATTTTCATTACCACCGCAACATTATTGGTCCTTCCGACACTGGATACCCTTTTTTAAAATTTTGGAATTTGCATCACCTCTTTGAAGAAATAATTTCGTAGCAATAAGACCCCATCATTTTTTGTGGTCATTGGGTATTTTTTTGGCTGCTCGAATACACCGCTGTTCCATGCTTTAGAGGTCAAATTTTGTACGTGTTCAGGTTCCGAATTTGCTTATTTAAATTGGGATTTAAATCGCCCGTATAATGTTAATCGTTATCTACCATTTGCCAAGTACGTCGACAAAATGAGTTCTCAAGACAAAATTAAAACATACCACGCTATCTGTGGAAAATAATCGCATGAACGAACTTTTAAAAATATCAGTTTAAACAACGTTTTAAACAAATAGAACGAATTCGCAAGAATTTTTTGAAGTGTCATGAACAAACAATAAATACTCTTGTTATTACTGATGGAGCTGGTTTAGTAGGGGAAGACAAAGTTTGTGCTATGTTTGAAAATAATTATTATTTAATAAAAACATCATTTTCTAATCTCTTCGAAATGGACAATTTAGAAATTTCTACAATAGTACACACAAAGATCCGTTTGCCAAAAATAAAACTAGACAAGTTCACGGCAACTTATCAAATATCGTCTGTCTGTCTTGAACGCCCACCGAAATCCCTAATTTTAATTACACCTATGACATCTGATAGTTATCTAGTCGCTTATAATACGCTTGTTAAACAATATTCGAACACCCGATTACTCGCTAATACTCATTGGATCGAAATTGAAAACATTCCACCTCAGAACATCCACAAATGCTATGTCAAATGTTAGACACTTATGCAGAAAATTTAGAAGCCTTAAAAAATTTGAAATACCCGACTCAACATTGGGATTTCATATTAGTGAACCTTCTTTTAAAATGAGTAAATTCCGCCACTATTGCTCGGTTTGAATTGGCTCATGGATCGGACAAAATGCCCACTTATCAACAACTTTTTGATTTTCTCCAGAAACAGTGTCTAACTTATGATATTATCACTTTTTTCACTCCATAAATCAAAAGAGATAAAACATAAACCGCAAAATAAGACAGCTTCTTTTAGTACTCGTCAAACTACTTTTCTTTTCACTATTGCCAGTACTAATAAAAATCATAAAACCTTTTGTACATTATGTAAGGGTAATGACCATACGCTTTATTATTGTTCAATTTATTTAGTATTGTTGCCTATTTTGCTTATTTCCATTCAAGAATGACATATGCTTTATCGAATTGGGAGCATTCTCCGCACGCAGATGGGGTGTTCGCTATTCAGAGGAGGTGCCTGCGTGTGATCTCGGGCTTGAGGTATAGAGAATGTTGCTGACAGAAGTTCATATATCTTAAAATCTTGACGTTACCATCTTGCTACATTTTGGTCTCCCTGCTGCATCTTAGACAGAATTGTGCAACGTATTTCCAAAATAATAGATTTCATAACTACAGAACAGCTGGGGACAACTTCAGGCCAGATTATCTCCGACTATCAAAATCCAGAATTTTTTAAATTCTTTAACATACTCCCAGATAACGTCAAAGCACTGGAGTATAGTCAGTTTAAATCTAAAATAAAAAAAGTATCTAATGGCCAAGGCATATTATGATATTGGTGAGTATTTGGCAAATGATTTTATAGATCTCAATTAAGAACTTACATTGCACGTTGATGGTGTTTTGTTGTTGATTTAGTTGCGTTGTGTTGTACTAATAACTTTCTTTTTTTAGCTTAAGATTTATAATGATTTGTGTCTGTAGATTATATTTTATCAATAAAGTATTAGGTAATATTATATTGACATGTGTAAGCATTTATGCAATAGCACCAATAATTGAAATATATAAATAAATAAATAAATAAATAAATGCCAAATTTCATGAACTTGGACCAGTAGACATGCTCATGGGTGCTGCCATATAACCTCAAATATTGAGAAACGGAATTATTCAAAGTAAAGAAACCAAACCCTACACACTCAATACAGTATTCGGTTGGATTATTATGGGAGGGCAACCCATTTGTTGTGTGCCACGAATTCACTGCTTTTTTACCGCCACTAATTTTGAATTCCTCAATAATGACATAAAAAGTTCTGGGAACTCGAGGAACTACCTGAAGTAATAAGACATGTTTCTCCTGATGATAAAAAATGTGAAGAAATATATAAGGAATCTGTGTCTCGCACTTCTACAGGCAGATATGTGGTAGCTTTACCTTTTAAAGAAAATAATCCACTGCTTTTTAAGGGTACAAAAGAAATCGCCCTTCGCCGTTTTTACTCTTTAGAATGCCGCTTATTAACAAACCTCAAATCTCAGGATCAATATCGCCAAATAATAAGAGATTACCTCGAGCAAGGTCACCTTGAAATTGTTCCTGCAAATGATACCGATGAAAATGTTTATTATGTACTGCATCATTGCGTGACAAAACCGGATAGTGTCCCAACACAAGTTTGTGTGGTTTTTGGATTTTAACACCAAAGACACAAACAATATCTCCCTGAACGACTCTTTTTGCCGGCCCTAAACTATAACTACATATCTCCAAAATACTTCTTTGTTTTCGCTTAAATCCTATTGCTTTTACCGCAGATGTTCGTCAAATGTTCCGCCAAATTCTTGTGAAGCCCGAACATACAAACTTTCAAAGGCAATTTTTTAGATTCAATGCAAGTGATGACATAAGTGAGTACCACTTAAAGACCGTTTCTTTTGGTGTCAATTGCTTACCCTAACTCTCTTTAAGAACCATTCAACAATTGGCCACTAGTGAAGGATCCGATTTTTCTTTAGCCGCAAAAGTCTTAACCTCACATATTTAGCTCTGTAGAGCTCAAAACACAACCTGTTGAGATTTTAAATCAAGCAGGTTTTGAGCTGCACAAATGGGCTAGCTTTATTTAATCAGTCTATGCTATCCTTTGATCCCAAAGAAAGTGTCTCTATAAAAGTTTTAGGATTAAAGTGGATATCGAGTAACGATACTTTTTCTTAGTCTGTGAACCCTATCAATACAGTGTTTTACTTCCACTAGGGGCATTTTTTCGTTGCTCTCTACAAAAAACAATGAATGTTCCGGTTCTACTGCCTAATAATTGCTAAAATTAGTATCAAAATAATCAGTGGTGTATAGTGGTTATCTAACTCAGTATTCAGTCAATGTTAAATAACATGGTTTAAAACTAAAGGAGAATAAATAGAAACGATTAATAGTAAAAAATATTTTTAAAAACAAGCTTTTATTTAAATGCTCTGAAAAGAAGAAAATAAACTTTATGATATATCAAACCAAGGCAAACCCATAATTTTGTTACATTATACAACTGTATATGATATAAAAGCTTGTCTCGAGATTTTCGTGTGTAAATTTCTTTTATAGAAAAATACAATTTCTACTTATAATTACTTTCGTCAAGATATATATTATATGGTCGCGAGATTCTCGTGTGTAAATTTCTTTTATAGAAAAATACATTTTCTACTTAAAATTACTTTCTAGATATACAGGGTGATTCAGTTTTATTCTGCGACACTTCAACAGGTGATAGAAAACCAAAAAATAACCGCACTTTCTTTTATAAACTATGTAATTTTAAGGCCTAATTAAAAAGTTACAGAGTGTTAAAGTTTTAAGAAACATGTGGTCTTTATTGAATATTTACCAAACTAGTAGAGATATTTAAGTCGTATTTGGTACACGTTATAATGGCATGGGTTAGCATAAAACCTCTTAATATCAAACACCTTGAGCAACCAGTGGCGTAGAAGTGGGTAATTAGTATAATTGTTTTTAGAAAAAAAAATTAACCACCTTGTATAGCAATAAAATATATTCAATTTCTTATGTAAATTCTAATTTTAAACAAAAATGTCCTCTTGATAATTTTTTGTACGTGTCATGGTTTCGTGGCAAATTTGATTTTTTGTATTATTTCGGGGTATTTTTGAAAAGTTATCTAAAAAATTTGCTCCATAAGTATCACTTAAAGTGAAAATAATGTGTTTGCTACTTGAAATAAAGTAACTTTTTCCAATAAACTTACCTATTTAAGGCTATACTTTTGAAGATACAGGGTCTAATACATTTAAGGCGCTACGATACCCCCCATTTTCAAGGGTTTCGTAGTTTACATCTCCTACTTGCATTTCTTAATATTTTCACTTGATTTTTTTTTGTGGCTTAGATAAAACTATGAAGAATCGTCGTTGTGTATCACGAACTGTGCAGGACTAATGCGACACTGTTAAAAAAAATGCCAAACATACCCGAAATTCGACTATATTCGGTTAAGAATTTCGAGTATTTCCGCCGCTCAAAAATAATTCTAAAGACACAACGACGATTGAGGCATTCGATAACATTATTTTAAGACTACTTTCAAGTCGATACGTTTGTTCGTTTGGCTATGATTTGAAAACTACGAACCCATTGCCCGGCAATAAAATGATCCGTGAATTGGCCATCCGAGCAGGAATTAGACGTACGGAGATAGACGGGCGGGCGGGCGTTCGCTGGAACTCGTGGTTCCCCTACTCCCCCTACTTCGGCCTACCTCACCGGGCTCGGGAACAACGTCAGGGGAACTTTCAATCGATATCAGATGTTTCATTTTTCATTTTATTACTCTCAGTCTCCCTTATTTGTGTTTCGCTTGTTTTGAATGTTGGAATATTACATTATGTATGTCGACTGGCATATAATAATACTCATTATTATTATTCCTCCAGGAGTAATAAATAAATTATTATTATTCACAAAGCACTTTTTGCTTTTGTGTAAAATGGTTTAATCCCTAGGGCAGAAAATGGCCTGGTCGTGCAAAAAGAGTAAATTTAAATTCTAGACCAAATTGTGCGCTTGATTTTTACTTTAAAAATGTTATAGGTACAAGTAATATTTTTGTCAAATAAATGGGTCATGTGAAGCATTTTTTGAAAACGAATAATATCCTATGTAATACGATTATTGTGTCAAATCGCTGCATGATAAAAGCTAATTTATATACTTTCCAGAGGGAACGATAATAATTCTGACATCCAGTCAGTTTTAGAAACTTCTTCGTTAGAAGATTGTTCGAAAGTCATTTAAGTTGAAAATCGGGCAAAATAAAAATAGAGGGTACATTTTATTGTTCCAGTCTGTCGAATTTATGACATTTTAATACATTTTCTAGGATGTTCGATAATTCAGATTTGTCAGAAGGTTCTGAAACTGAACGGCAGTCAGGGCAAGAATACCTATAATGTTTGATAATGATGTCGCAACAGTCACAGTGAAACCAATAGGAGTTATTTGTGGGCTTGTGTGCTCTTATTCCCATACCTAATATGGTTCCCAGAATTTGAGAGAGGGGTACTAGGGTACTAACACATATTTTGCATTTTGCACACTTATTATTCGGATTTAGGTATAAGTGCAGGTGCATAGGGTTTGAGAAACAAACTTTCTGGGAAAAACATCTCAAAACTATTACTTTATTTGAAAACGGAGACCGGTTTCGCAACTCTATAAATTTACCTACATCCTCATTATATATTTGAAATATATAAATTCAGCCACAAGTCAAAGTTGAAACAATTAAAAACATTTACATAATTATAATCTTTTTTCAAGTATCTCCTTCAAATTTCCTGGAAGCTCTTGGACTATAAGTGATTATCCTTTATTTATTTACTTTTTTAAATCTTATATTGTAGTCCTTGATGATGTAATTTTATAGATTAACGAAACCGCTTACTGTTTTTAAATAAACAAATCATAGTTGTGATATTATACCCATGGTCTATTATTCACTCTAATCCCTCTAAAGTGAACTCTTACCAAAGTCTAGAAAGTATATCTCTGGACGCTGCTGTTACAGTGTAGAAAGTTTTCAGTTAGATTTATTTATTATTACACAAATATTAATATGGAATACTAGGTATATAAAACATTTTATAGAAGTAGAATTTAAACGCACTTTTTTGGTCGTAACAACACTATTATGCAGAACAATAATTATCCAATCAAACATTGATAGATGTTCAACTGACCCTAACGTGGTTCAAGAAGAATTCGGTAATCGAATCGTTAATTTAGATTTTATAATTGAGCAATTACAGAAGTTTTTTATACACGAACTCTTCATAGTACCTATGCACCTTTGCTGATATGAAAAATAATAGTAAAATTGCTTCAACGCCAAAAAGCTATGCAGTGTGTTGCCAACGAAAAGTGAACGCCCTCTATAACTCCCAAAAATATCATTTTTGCAATAAAGCAAACAGGCCACCGCCGTTTTTTAAATATTCGCGCTTCTTCGTCGGCATCGGCGAGACTCGTGTGACCCGGCGGCGGCGGCCGGCACCTGACTTATTATTTCATATTATCTACACAGGAAAAAAAGACTGTTGTGATTTTAGTGAGTTCGTGTATATAGTCACTTTTCTAATCTAATCTATACTTTTGACTTAATTGCAGATGAACCAATAAGTTTAAAATAGTTTAAATTTCCGTTAAGAAGACGTATTGTCACTTCGATACTAAAATTGGCATACTACAATGAAAGCATAACCTCGGTTTTAAAATGTCTCATGTTTTATTTAAACAATTAAATTTATTTTATTTAAATAAAGATAATTCTCACCCTCAGACTACTCCAAACTATCTAAGAGTACCCCAGAAGCAACTGAAAAAACATTATAATTCATTGGATGAACAAAACAACTTAATTGCAACTTTTATAGGTACCTATTCATCAATATAATCAGTAAATCATGTTTTTCAATTTTTATGGTATTCAAGAAATTCTTAGAATTTTCATATTAGAATTCATGTCCAATACAAGTTAGATTGAATCAAGTACTTTTTACTCGACTGAACTAATATCCTATTACAAACACGTTAGTAAAAAAAGCTGTGACCTTGACTGAGTAATTTACCAAAATCAATGATCGCAAATTAATGATCGCAAAGGTTTTGAATCAACCATACATTTTATATCGTTCGTAGTCATAATGAATACTGTGCATGTGAATGGCTATTAACAAACTGGGGGTTACTACAACTTGTATCCACTAAAATTAAATGTTATTAATTTATTGATCTCATCTGCAACATTTCTGTTTTGTCAATTATAAGTTGCTACACTAGCAACTTGATTTGCATTTTACACATCATTTGCTTATTATTTAGGCAATAATATGATATATTCCTAATAATTATAATTGATATTAGTACCCACAATTATTACAAATCCAGCAAAAATTCAGTGACAGTAGTTGTGAATAGTTATGTTATGTTGTTCTGACAAAAGAATTTGCTTAGAAAAGAAGTATTATAGAATCAATTCCAGAACATGCTATTTATTGAAATAAAATATTACATTTAAATTATTCATTAGAATTCAATATCAATTGTCATTGAATTGATTATTGTTAGTTGCAAAAAAGCTTTTGCTTGAGTTTGAGGAATAATATCTCATATTGAATTAAACAGGGTTTTTTTACAAAGTGACAGATTTTTCTCAGTGTAGTAACTACGGCCGGCTGCCCCTCAATCGTAGCACTATGAAGGGGCAGGCTGGAGTGGGGAGTCGTGGGGACTAGAGGAAGGAAAAGGATAGGCATATCTAATCGAGCGACGTTTGTCCTGAATTGAGTCGGGCACTTGAGGCGGATTTCATAAGTATCGTAGCCTCTTAAGGAAGACACAATTAATGTTACGCTCTGTATCATGAAAAGTAAAACCTTGAATGGGTAAGTTTATTGGGAAAAGTTACTCTATTTAAAGTAAGGAACACATTTTTTCTACTTTGGGTGTTACTTATGGAGCGAAGTTTTAAGTTAATTTTTCAGAAGTGCCCCGAAATGACACGTACAAAAAATTACCAAGAGGGCATTTTTGTTTAAAATTAAAATTTACATAAGAAATTGAATACATTTTATTGCTATACAAGGTGGTTCATTTTTTTTTCTAAAAACTATTGTACTAATTACCCACTTCTACGCCGCTGGTTGTTCAAGGTGTTTGATATTAACAGGTTTTATGCTAACCAATACCTTTATAACGTGTACCAAATATGACTTAAATATCTCAACTAGTTTGGTAAATATTCAATAAATTCCACATATTTCTTACAACTTTAACACCCTGTAACTTTTTTTAAGGCCTTAAAATGATATAGTTTATAGAAGAAAGGGCGGTTATTTTTTGGTCGCAGAATAAAACTGAATCACCCTGTATATATTCTCGCGACAAGCTTTTATATCAATACAGTTGTATAATATAACAAAATTATGGGTTTGCCATGGTTTGATTTATTAGAAAGTTTATTTTCTTATTTTCTCGAGCATTTAAATAAAAAAATTTTTTTACTATTAATTTTATTTTCAACTTTTTAGTTCTACTCTTCAAGCCCTTTAATTTTAATGCCCATATTAAGGGAAAAGAAAATGTAATCTGCCGTGTTGGAGTGGCGGCCATATTGAATTTAGTGTGATGTCACTAACTTTATCGTTTTCTACTCTTCAAGCCCTTTCATTTATTTGATACCCATATTAACCCTTTTGGGACTGCGGCCGCCTGAGGACCTGTGCCCAGTGGACCACAGTAGGAAGCGCATGCGTGTATGTATGGTTCCGGTCCTTAATTGCAAAACAGTCATTACATAACAACAGATCTTTTCACAATATAAATCATTTTTTGCATGCACCCACATGCAAATGAGCTTGTGTTCGATTTTATTGATGTATTTAAGGGCACAAGTAAGTTTTTTTTTTACCCAACTAGATGCCATTACTAGAAAATCAGCCAATGGCATTAATTGGGGGCATGACCAATGTAAAGTAGGCGTTCCAATGTATCTGTAGTCAACGCGTGTCCGTCCGGTTCCAGTCCTTTCTCATGCCTCCCTGCTTGCATTTATAGTCGGTTCCGGTCCCACTGACCCAACTTTTATATGCGTGTTCGTCCGAGTCCGGTCCTGAAAGGGTTAAGGGGGTTGACAAAAAAATACATCATCCGCCATCTTGGAGCGACGGCCATATTAAATTTAGTGTGATATCACTAACTCTATCGTTTTCTACTCTTCAAGCCCTTTCTATTGATACCCATATTAAGGGGGTTGACAAAAAAAATACATTATCCGCCATCTTACAGGGGCGGCCATATTGAATTTAGTGTGATGTCACTAACTTTATCGTTTTCTACTCTTGAAGCCCTTTCATTTGATACCCATACTAAGGGGGTTGACAAAAAAATACATTATCCGCCATCTTGGAGTGGCGGCCATATTGAATTTAGTGTGATGTCACTAACTCTATCGTTTTCTATTCTTCAAGCCCTTTTATTTGATACCCATATTAAGGGGGATGACAAAAAATACATCATCCGCCATCTTGTGGCGACGGCCATTTTAAAAGTATTACAATATTGAGTATTGTATATTGTATTGTCACCGGAACTAAAGGTGTATGCAAAATTTCAGCTCAAGCGGATATCAGGAAGTGGTTCTAATTCAGCTTGCAAGATTTTACCTAAACATACATACATTGCAAGTTAAATAAAAGCTTGTAAATATACAGGGTTAACTATCACTTAGTACAAAAAATTTTATGGCAGATAAAGAAAAATTAGACTTGCCAAAATAAATGTTCAAAAATTTTCTAACATTTGTCTTAAGCCTAAATTTTTTTTTAATTATAATAACAAAAAACGCCGCCTATGGAGGCCCACGAGACGTGTCTTAAAATGTCGCCTATGTCAATGGGAGTTACAGGTAGTGAAATAGCTCGGCGTTGCCACGTCTATCGATTTATCCGGGGATTCACCACGAAATTACGATTTCCTTTTAAAAACGATTACTTTCTAAGGAATATGTAGAATGCCTATGAAACACCTTCCTTACTGACCTTTCCAGGATTGAATATTGCACCATTTTCTGTTTTCTTGCTTTTTTACATTAAAAGTCACACAACTACACAACACAACATTCATCACATTTCCTAAATCTGTTGGGGACCTCTTGTTTCCCTCCGACATTCCTTTTGTTTGAAGCGAGGTACTCAGCCTGACGACCACGGAGGAGGATCCCTTCGCCAGAAAAACTCCAAAGGGCAACCAAAAAACACAACTGCACTAGCACACATTGCACATTGCACATGCATAGCACTACAGTAACTGTTCAAAGAGGCCGCCGTTCACCTCGATGCACAAATTCACTCGGTTAATTAAATTAAATTAAAAATTTCATAGCGACAGTATACCAATAAGTTGTATAGGTAGTGCTGACATGTTGAAATTTAGGTGAACACACTGGGAAACCGGAAACCTATTTGATTTAGTTTAGGGGTATAGGGGAATACTTCAGTTTGCGCATTGGTCAACATCGCGTCCTGACTTGCGCAGGAGAGCCAAGAGGAGAGGACAGTAGTAGTGGAGTAAACGGCACACGGGCAGCAGCCCGCTTTCGCGGGTCTCTTGGTATTTGGGGCTAAAAAGGTGGAGAAAAGGGAAGCTGGAGTGTAGTGAGAAGCCTCGAGCATCGCCCGAGGCAGAAGGAAAATTGTGGAGAATTTGGAGACGCCCTGTGCCCCGGATACAGGAAATCAAGAGGTGTTGCCACGGTGGACCGACCGGGTCCCCAGGCGACAGGTACTCGGCGCCAAGCCAAAAGCCTCGGAGTGTTGTGTACGAGGAAGCGGCACGATTAGTGAACATCCAAGCGAGGGAATCAACTGGACCAAAGTTGTTGATGCATCGTGGGTGAGTGCATACAGAGATTTGTTTGAGTAAAAAGGTATTTTCATCCTTCCGAAAAGAACGGCAACATCGCGGAAATCTGACAGTACGTTCCGAAGCCATATTGGATGACTTAATTAGAGGCGGAGATTTACAGGGAAAATAGGGGTTTTTACCCTTTTTTTTTAAAGATCGTAAAAAATCTAAAAATATTTTTCTGTTTTCTTAAGCTACCCTGCGCGCGTGGTAAAAATTTTTGGACTAAGTGATAGTTAACCCTGTATAAAAAAAACTCAGCCCATAAAAACTAATATGGTGAATATAAAATAAAAACTGCTTTCAAATCAGTATAAAAAGTCAAGTGCATAAAAACTCAAAACAAAGGAAACAGCTATCAGCTACACAGTGGCCCTAAATTATAAGATGGATACCTGTAATAAATGTAAAAAGACTTTGGATAGTGGTCTAATGTTTCCATGTGATAGCTGCAAAATATATCTGTGCACTGAGTGCAGCAGTTTAATTGCCTCTGAGATTAAATGCCTTCAATCTTAAGTAAATTAAAGTTCTTATGTGAAGATTGTGAAAGTTGTCTCTATAAGGTCCCTACATTAATAAAGGAAGTTGCTGAACTTAAGGAATGCATTAATAGAATCTAACTAAAGGATAACCGCTCGGATGAGTCTAATAACGCTATGTCACGAACATTGGACATGGAAGATATGATATCAGAAGTATTTGATCAGAAATCCAGGGCATCGAATATAATTATTTTCAATGTTAATGAGTCCCGCAAGAATACCCAGATGAATGGTCAAAATGAAGATAAACTAGCTGTCGAAAATATACTTAAAGACTAAAATATCAATAAAACTAATCTGAAGCTTTTCCGACTGGGTAAATTTGATGCTAACAAATCACGACCAATCAAGATTTTGTTGTAGATTCCTTGAGGGAAATGTGAAACCACCAAAGAAAAATTCCCCCCATGAATTTAGTAGACATTTGATTTTGTGTTTTTCGCTGACCTCCAGAAAATTTAAGTGTTTGTCGATATATTGAAAAATTGATATGCCAATGATATTTTGATACCAAAAATCAAACTTTTGGGGTTGATTTCATGGGAAAAGTGAAGTGAGCAAAAAATCCACTCTAGGAGAAAAAATTCAGTATAAAAAAGCAGCAATGTGACATGTGATAACTGACAAAATTGACATTTAACCAAGAAACTAAATTAATGCGGGCAATTATTAGTCCAAGAGCCGGCCACATGATTTAAAATCTTATAAGATTATAGAATAAGATGTTCTCTAAAATGTAGAGCGTATATTTTTTTTACTTAAAACGAGTAGGTTGTCTCAATTAATATGGGCCTGATCATAGTTAATTAAAGAAGTTGTGGTTAATCTTTAGGCAAATCTACTCTTATATGATTATAGAACAAAATAGGTACCATCGGAAAGACGGGCCATGGAGCAACAATAAAAAAAAGGGTTGCCACCTCCTAAGCGGTTCCTTCGCATTCTCAGCCACCAGTAAAGTGGCGTTGTTTTCTTGACTTTCAACTTTCATAAGCCTATTAAATAAGTCCGATGCCAAATGATAGCTTGAATTTTTTTCTACTGGATAAGATGAGGTTGCCTGCTACAGGGTGGGCCCAATAACCGCCAGCCAGCATTTTAGGATGCGGTGGGCGGTGGACCTCTGCCGTAGCCAGCGTCCAAGAAAAGGACAGAACATGCTGCTACGTGCAGTACACGAGGATGATGCTTCACTGGCAATTGAATGTATGTATGCACCTACAGGGTGATCCATATTGGTCACTTTTTCGGGGTTTCTCCTATTTCTCGACGAGATAGTCAAAAAGTAGCTAAGGTGTCTGGAACTCCATTTTTGAGAAAAGTTGAATGCTGCACCTGCGTCTCGATATCTTCGAGATACAGGGTGTTTCTCAAAATGTCTCATTTTCTTCAAAGTCCCATAACTTTTTTATCTCTGACTTTTTTCATCTTCGTAAAGCCATCCATAGGGCACTTTTTTATGTGTAATTTACTGAAGTAGACGGCAAGTTTATAAATATTTCCATTTTCGAGTTATAGCAACAAATATATTTTTTATATGGGAAATCCTAATTAGAATGGTTAACTTTAAAACAGTAAACTACAGAAAACTGTCCTCTTCACTAGTGGATTCTACGCAAAAAATTGCACCAAAAATGCTTTTAGAGAAATGAAAAATATTCACAATTAATACTAATTATTATTTTTTATTAATATTCAATTAAAAATGTTCTGGAACTTTGAAGAAAATTAGGCATTTTGAGAAACACCCTGTATCTCCTAAACTAATCAAGATATTGAGATGTGGTTTGCGGCATTCAACTTCTCTCGAAAATGGAGTTCCAGACACATTAGCTACTTTTTGACTATCTCGTCAAGAAATAGGAGATACCCCCTAAAAGTGACCAATTTGGATCACCCTGTAGGTCATCCTTGTGTCCCACATGTAGCAGCGTGTTCTGTCCCTCTCTTGGAGGTTGGCTATGGCGGAGGTCCACCGCCTACCGCATCCTAAAATGCTGGCTGCCGGTTATTGGGCCCCCTCTGTAGCAGGCAACCTCACCTTATCTTGTAGAGAAAAATTCAAGCTTGCATTTGACATCAAATTTATTTAATAAGCTTATGAGAGTTGAAAGTCAACAAAACAACACCACTTTACTGGTGGCTGGCACTGCGAAGGAACCTCTTAGGAGGTGGCATACCCTTTTTTTATTGTTGCTCCATGGGCCTTCTTTCCGATGGTACCTATTTTGTTCTATAATCATATGAGAGTAGATTTGCCAAAAAATTAACCACAACTTCTTTAATTAAGTATGATCGCTCATATTATTTGAGGCAACCTACTCGCTTCAAGTAAAGGAATATACTCTCCACATTTTACATAATATCTTATTTTATAATCTTATGATAGTTGAAATCACGTGGCCGGCTCTCATACTAAATCAATCATCCGCGCTTTAATTCACTAACAATGTCAACAATTTAATATTTGATTTACGTCGCCTGTAATTTATTTCCGGATTGGCGAAATTAACAAATATAAACCTTCCTTGTTACTGGTAAATACTTTCAAAGCTGATACTACTCATGTGTTTGCAATTTTTTTATTTTCTATTATTGTAACTAACAATTTTTATATAGTTTTCTGTTGGACTTTTATATATTTTTCAAGGTATCAACTTTGTTAGGGCGATGTAAAGTTAGGGAGCTGGTTAAGGTTAGATACTTTGGAAAGTACCGCTCTAGTCGGACGATGAATGAGTAATACCTTACGGATTATGGCGGCTCTGGGGATGAGGCAGACGAGGCTTATGGTTCGGGGTCCATCGGCTGTCTTTTCTGAGGGCTTCTGTGCCTGCCAAGAAAATAATTAAAAGGATTGGTGAGGGTTCTCTCCGGACACTGCCAGCTGGCTCGTCACCTACACCTAGGTGTGGGCGAGGAGCAGGAGTGCAGTTGGTGCCTGGGGGATGAGGAGACCCCTCACCACCTAGTCACAGAGTGCTCCCCGCTTAACAGGGTAAGGTTCGAGTCCTTTGGCACAGCTAAACTGGGCGAGGAGGATGTATATGGTGTCAGGATAGAGGAGCTGCGGGCCTTCATTAAGAAGGCTGGCATGATGACTGCCCTGTGATGCCGGCTACGGGGGCACAATGGGCCCATAGAGGCTGATCTGAGGTAGCCACCCCTGACTCTAGAGAGATAGATAGATTCACCTATCCAGGGACACACTATAGATAATTACTTAAAGAATTGATCATATTGAATATGTTTTATGAGTAAAATCAGAGAATTGTTTTACGAATTTCATCATATATGATATATAGAAAAATATATAGAAAAACTATAACATTCTTCTATAAAGATATTGTGGTGTCAGTAGTTATTATCGCTTAACTGTTTGGAGAAAAGCTGCTGAAACTGTTTTACCCCCTTTAGAAGTGGCACAAAAACCGATTAAAAAAAAAATATTCTTTAAAAATAGTTTGTTTTCATCAGATAAACTTTTTCAGGAAACTGAAATGTTTGATGAAGATCTGTTGTACACTAAGGCAGTTAGTAGTTATATGCTAAAAAAATTAACAATAATTAACCCCATCTCACATTAGGTAAATACTCGAGCACAGTCACATCAGAAACTATCTATGCCACCAATAAAAATTCTTAGAAGTCAAAAGCATGTTATGCTTATGGGCCCTAAACTTATAAAAGATGTTTCCAGTAGAATTAGAACTTAAAGCTTATAAAAAATGAAAAATAGCCTCGGCAAATGGATTTTTCAAAACAATATTAGAATATAAGGAACAAAAAGAGGAAATGCAAAGGGGAAAGGATACATAAACAGAAATAATAAATACTAGCATTGTAATCAACTGTCAGGTATACACACAAATAGGTTAGATTAGTGTATTTGACATGTTGAAAACTCCTGACAGCTTGACAACTTAATGCTTTACTCAACACTCTGCTATTTCGTATCAACTACTGAGTCCTATTAGATCATAATCAGACTATATTAACCAATAGCTGAATTTGGGTTGCCGATCCTTTGTTTTTGACTCAGCAAAAGATTTATGATCCATTGCATTACACATGGCTTTTCTACATCAAGCACAGGACCACACTGGACCATATTTGACAAACCAATAATAATAATAATTCTCACCCTCACAATACTCCAAACCAGGAGCACCCCAGAAGCAACTGAATGCTTGTACGGGGGAGGAGGAGCAATTACTATTATTTTGTCTTTCTTGCCATTTTCGGCTAGGGCTGACTTTTCCCGATAGAGCTAGGATAGCATTCGTTCAAGTACTACGGAAAACCCTAGACAACTTTAGTAATCTTAGCAAATGTAGGACAGTAAATCACACATATAAAGCTATTAAGGAGAATTATTATGAATCCATATTTTATCCAATGCTCTTGGCCATCAGCAGTGTTTTTCTATAAAGACTATGTGCCTACAGTCTGCCTCGGCCTTGATTCGAACCAAGGTCGATCGAAGGCAGAAAAACATGGAGTCTAAATAGTTAGCAAAGCTCCGAACATCGCCACTGTGGCCCCGCGGTCATTGAAATAACTAGAGTAAAAATATACTTTGAAATAAAGGTATTTTCATTACTTTAATTTAACCCTTAGTATATATTGTATTAGTGCTAGCGGTACGGAAAAATAAACGGCAATTTGTGATACTAAGGTGCCACTTTGTACAGTTGTTCCTTCCACTTGGTCGATTTGGCCCGAGGAACACTCGACATTTTCCGTGTGGGTAGATTTTATAGGGGGGGGGGGGTGGGGGTGGGGGAATTTTAAGTTTAATATTTTTAAGAAATTAAAAACTCTAGGAATCTAACCGTAGCCCCGGAAATGCGATCCGAGAATCGGAAGTCTATCAAAAGCCGTCATTTAAAAAATGGCCGACCCGCAGCCTATTAATGCTTCTAACGCACACTGAGTCATGTGACATGTCGATACTTATGTTTTTGAGGTGAGCAAGTTCCTTTATGGCAACAAAAGTGACCTTCGGTCACCGGAAGTGGGTTCTAGGCACCGGAGGGGGGCTCGATGCACCAGAAGAAGCTCCCATGCTACACTTTTTGAAGAAGAGGGAGCTACAGTTACACACAGTGTCACGAAGGATAATGAATGCGACATGTTTCAAGTAATTAGTAATAAATAATACGCTTACATTTTTATCTATTTAATACAATTTCAATATACAGGTTGTCTACTTTTAAACAAATACAAATCCATAAAATCTTTATTTTTTTTAAATAATTGCCTGAACTTTTTTGTTTGGAAGACCTTCAAAAACTGCTTCTTTCGACCTTCCTACCATTTTCAAAATGCAAATCCATGGCCGGCTACGATTTTTTATATCCCCGATTTTTACGAAAACCATTTAGCAATTTTTTTACTTAAAATCTGACACCACAGTGTGAATCAGGACACCCCAGAACTCCCATATACCAAATTTGAAAAAATATTCAAATAGTCCCATTCTGCGGGTGTCAAAATTGAGCAAAATAGGAATTTTAAAAGCATCTGACAAGTCAAGTGTGCCATAAATCCCCTCAAAACATTTTCATGGTCAATAGGACCGCTCAACTCAAAGTGTTGGTGTGCAAAAATTCAATACAAAAATGTATAGGATATTTTTCTTTAGGTCATCTCAAAATGCTGAATTTTTATGAAACTTTATACTGGTCAAGAATGCTCCGGAATTATTGAAAAATATGAATAAATACAAAAGTAAAACATTTTTTTACAAAATGCCAACCAACAAAAAAAACAATTTAAATTATTGGACCTTTGTCAACAATGTCACTGTCTAACAGTATACATTTTCTCTGCCTTTCCTGTTGTGGCACACCAGCTACTCATATGAACTTACTGACTATCGGGCTTCTGTATTTTTAGACTTTAGGGGCTGGGGCAGTTTTTATATACTCGGTTTTTGATCCCAAAAACTCAGCAATTCGAAATGGCCCAGAAAAAAACATCGTGTATATTTTTTATTGGATCCTTGGACACCAACACCTTGAGTACTTTGAGTGGTCCTGTTAGGCGGTTATCTCACCAGCAATACGCGACGGCAACGAGACTGCGACACGACGTAGCTTTGCAGTCGCGGCAAATAGTTTCAAATTGAGACCTGCTCACCAAGGCAACGGCGACGCGATCGCAACGCTACCTGGAAGATACTGGTCTCGCACGATGGACTGGCTCAGTCTCCTTGCGACCGTTAAGATACCTACATTACTGATATTATCATGAGTGAGGAACAAAATAACATTAGATTTGTGGAAATAATTGAAAAATACCCCTGTATATATAATTATAATTATGTATAGTCCAGAAGAGATGTAACAGAAAAGGCGTTGAGTGAAATTGCGGAAGAGATAAAAAGCACAGGTAAGTGAAAAACATAATGTCTATAATATTATAAATTGTTATTACAGTTTAATTCAATTATTAAACGTAGTATTGCCATTGCCATGGCAGTGCTCCTGTGTCTGTGATAAAGAAATTTGCCAGATAATTTCTTAAATTTTGTGGGGATCGTCTTGGCATTGCCAATAAATTTCCTGGTATGATTCCTCTTGGCCTAATAATAGAAATAACTTCTTCTGCTTCTATTTGCGTAGGGTTCTGGTACATGCGTCCTTCTCTAATACGTATAAAGTTATGTAAAACACAACAACACTTGATAATATTCGTGATAGTTGTTGGTTTCATACAAAGAATTGCAGTTTCAAGAACCTGAAATTTCTGGGACATCATTCCAAATGAACACTCAACCGTTTTGCGCCCTCTGCTCAGTCTGTAATTTAATATTTGTTTAAAATTCTTTAATACCCTTTGTGGATATGGCCGCATCAGATAACGTTTCAGGGGAAAAGCTTCATCACCCACAAAATAACTCTAGTCCAGATTCGTCACATGGTAAAACTGTCTCTTCTGGTAGATCCAGCCCTTCTCTTTCTAACCTTTCCAGCCATCTTCCAAGTCTGGATTCTCGAAAGATTCCACTGTTTCGACCAGCAAATCCTGTTTCAATGGTAGTAAATATTCCATCTCTGCATCGCTACAGGCCATTAATATAATTGAATGATAGCCTTTGTAGTTGAAATTAGCTGACCCTGTCTTGGGAATCTTTTGAATTTTTATGTGTTTCCCATCTAAGGCCCCTAGGCAGATTGGAAGATTCCAAACCTCCCAAAAGCGATCGGCTATTTTTTCCATTGCTCTTTTTTTGGTAGACTCATGTATTCAGGTTGCAACGTATTCCATATAGCTGCAGTTGTTTCAGCAATGATCGTAGAGATGGTACTTTGACCTCTAGCGAAGTAAAATGAGAGGGACTGAAACGTGTCTCCTGTAGCACAAAATGCACAATATGTTTTGATTAGTGGATAAAAAAAATTTTCTGTGTCATTGGCGAAAGCAAAATGGAGGAACTTAAGACCTGTTTTTGTCCGCAAGCGAAAACTACCTCCTAGTGGATCAGGAAAGAAAGGAAAGCCATATTATTTAAACAACTATATGGAATTTATAGTTCCTTTCATTAAAACTCAAACTACAGGGCATGGGAATGTACCGTCACCGCCACCTGCCAGCGATACTATCGTTGAACAGGTTGTGGAAAACGACGACATGACAGAACAAGAACACAATTCAGTCGAAAACGAACAAGATACCGATTCTACCACTACCCCTATTATTACTAAACCAGTGATGCAAAAAAAAAAAAGAAGAAAAAGGTCTGCTTCTGAAACGTCAGCCAATCCTCGAAGACAATTTTTGGAAAGCCTACTTCCAGAAGTCGAAGAGATGCCAGGCATTCAGGCAGTTTAAACGTAAAGTCTTCGAGCTAATTGATACTCTAAATAACAGCCCTTCTTTACGTATTCAAATTTCTTCCCCTGGCCCCTATTCACTGCTTTCTGGGTTAACATCTCTGCACTGCTCTAACCCATCTTCTGTTTCATCAAGCCACATACCTACTCCAGAACCTACCTATTATGACCTAACTCCTGTTTGTACTACTTCACTATCTCAGCTTGGAACAAACACTACCCAATCTATTGACCTTCATTCTGTTTTTTCTCCTTAATTCTTTCTTATTTTAATATCAGTAAGCACATTATTGTATTATTTTTTTTTATAAATAAATACTTATAAATAAACTTACCTTAAAGTTATTAGTAACCGTTCCTCAACACTCACACTTTGCCTATAATGTGTATCCAATTTTTGAATAACGGGACCCGTTATGGACACTAGTAACCTAAATGTTTCTTTTGACATTCTATAAAATGATTGAAATTTTTTTTCGTCACATAATAATTCTCTTGCGCAAATGAAAGCTGTGCGATGTGCGTTATTAGTAATGTACGGATGAACCCAAAATCTGCGCCTTCGCTTTTTTCTTAAATAATACAATGCCACTACGACTGATTCGTCTTCACTTGACGAAGACATCTTATACACTAGTTGATTATTTTTGCAAAATAGTAAAATTGCGTAGCCGTAGCGTAGTCTTGATGTAAAGTATTCGTAGGGACTGGTCACCGACAAGTCGCTAGCATTTGAATCTCGTCGCGGTATCGTGCTGTCGCGTATTGCTGGTGTGATAGTCACCTTAATCATTCAAATGTTTTGAGGGGACTCCACAGCACCCTTGACTTTGCACAGCTGCCTTTGAAATTCCTATTTTATTAAACTTTACTCTGTAGAATGGAACTTTCTGTACATTTTTTGTTCAAATTTTCTATGTGGGGGTTTTGGGGAGTCATGATTAACGCTGTCAGATTTTAAATAAAAAAATGGTTAAATGGCTAAATGGTTTTCGTGAAAATCTTGGGTATAAAAAAATCGTAGATTTGGACGAAAGAAGGCGTTTTTGAAGGCCTTTAGAAAAAAAGTTCAGGCGATTATCTCAAAAAATAAAGAATTTATGGATTTGTATATGTTTAAAATTAGGCACCCTGTATATTGAAATTTTATTAAACATTACTCTTTACTTGAAACATGTAGCATTCATTATCCTTCGTTACTGTAGCTCCCCCTTCTTCAGAAAGTGTAGCGTGGGAGCTTCTTCCGGTGCCAAGAGCCCACTTCCAGTGACCAAAGGTAATTTTCGTTGCCATAAATAAACTCGCTGACTTTAAAAACATAAGTATCGACATGTCATATGACCCTGTGTGTGTTAGAAGCATAAATCGGGCGTGGGCCGGCAATTTTTTTTAAATGACGGCTTTTGACCGACTTCCAGATCCCGGATTGCATTTCCGGGGCTATGGTTGGATTCCTAGAGTCGAAATTGTGCCATTTTTAATTTTTTAAAAATATTAACATTAAATTTCCTTACCCCTCTATAAAATCTACCCACACGGAAAATGTCGAGTGTTCCTCAACCAAATGGGTCTAAGGAACAACTGTACCAAGTTGCTCCTTGGTATCACAAATTGCCGTTTACTTCAAGAACCGTCGATGTACCGCTAGTACTATATAGAGGGTGACTACAGTGCTAAGAGTCGACTGGAGTAAAAACACTTGATGCGTGAAATTCTTTGGATTTGTTAATTTATTTTGGTTTGAGTTATTCTAGTTATTCTAACGATACGTACTCACAGAAACCAAAAGTTTTCCATTTTCGTTGTTAACAACCAGTGCAGAACTTTTTGGTGCATACTCACCAAAACCAAAGTTCAGAAATTAGCTCAGAACCAGTTTGGAACTCTGTAGTTTGGAGTTCAGTTCACAAATAAATACTCTGAGCTGGTTCGAAAAGCATCCACACTGGCACCGAATTCAGAACCGGTTGTGAACTGCCGGGCCGGCCTTTACTAAGTGGATTGTGTTCAGAACAAAGTTTTGAATTCGCTGTACACACTGAAGTTCAGAAGTTCATTCTGAACCTTTTCCAAACATTGGTGAGTACGCACCTTTACAGGTGTTTTGAAAATCAGTGTAAAATCGAGTTCTGCTTAATCGTTTAACTAACTACTAAACTTGCCGAAATGGGCATCTGATAAAAACAACTTCATTTTACACAATATTATTTATTGACCTTACCATAAAAAAAAAACAAAAACGTAATTCTTGTGTTCTACAAAAAGAAAAGATGAATATTTATGATGCCTTATCGAGAAATCAGGTTATATGGAAAAAATATTAAAAATTATAATTTTATAGATTATTTCCATAATAATAATTATTCTCACTCTCATAATACCTACTCAAAACAAGAAGTACGCCAGAAGCAACTGAATGCTTGTGCGGGAGAAGGGGGCAATTACTATTATTTTGTCTTCATTGCCATTTGTGGCTAGGGCCAACTTTTTCCTGATGGAACTAGGATAGCATTTACTCAAGTACTACAGAAAACCATAGAAAACCACAATAACCCCAGTGAGTGCAGGACATTTTGTCCAATGCTCTTGGACATCAGCTGCGTTTTTCTGTAAAGACATGTGCATACACAGTCTACCTCCACCTTAATTCGACCAAGGCCGATCAAAGGCAGAAAAACATGCAGTCTAAACTCATGATCAATAGCTAAGGAATCTTTCAGATTTACAGGTAGTAAAAAACATTTAGACTGCTTGGTAATATTAAGCTGGTTTAGTTTTAACCACAGAACTCTACTGTTAGTGCCTATAACAGAGCGAGGTCTGCTATAGTTGGGTCTGTTCAATAAAACCTTGTTACCTCAGTGAAATATATATAATTTATTGATCACGATAATTTGCGTCACAATTATGCTTGTTCAACTTTTAAATGATAACAGTATAAGATAAATCAACTTTAGAATAAGGTCAAATTTGAGCAACTATTTAAATGCAATAAACTAGAAAATAAGAGTTAAATTTTCAGTTAAAAATTTGTTCGAGAATAAAGAAGGTCAAATTGTATTTACAAATAAACTCTGACTGTTCAGGTTCGATTATGATTCACTCTGAATAATAAGTTCGAACTGCGTCTTCAGTTGCTTACGCTCAAACGAGGCTTGTTGTAGTGCGGGGCGAGGCTAGGGCTTCCTCCGGTCCTTGTCTGCTCGTGTAGGCGCTGCTGTTGTTGTGGCTAGCAAATCTCAGGGGTTTTTCGCCTAAGTAGAGCTGACCAGGAATCCACACCTATGCCTACGCAACTTCTGTTACATTGTTCGTCGTCAGAAGGCTGTCGTCGTAGCGTCCTCAGAGATGGTGTTGCAAGCGTGAACAGATCAGAAAGAAAGTAGCATTAGACAAGGTCTAAGCCTTTCACAAAAATTTATAAACCACTAGGTTACGATTAATATTTAAAATTGAATTACGATACCAAAATTATGTAATATTGACAAATAATGATGAAAATTAAATGTTTAGAATTATACTAAACTATTGGGAACTATGCATAGTTTTTTAAATTCCCTAGATACTATAAATCAACTGACCAAAATAGCAAAATGCTTAGTATTTAATTAAAAGAAAAAATTGTGAGAATGCTCCAGCCCAAATTTAATGAAAATTGTGATATTTTAAATCAAATTTAACGCGAAAAATTTATTTGAGACTTGAACGGTAAGTATAGAATTTAAGAAAATTGATGAAACTATAATCAATACGAATTTACTAAAACGCTGAATTTATCAGTGTCAGATTTATCCGAGTGGCTCCGCATTAAAGAATCGAGACTTAACCCGAAAAATAAAAAAGGTAACGTGTGACTAATGTGACCAAAACTTGAAAATATTCAACCAGAAAACAACCGCAAGATGGTGGGTATTCAAAGAAAGACAGTGCTATGTTTTTGAATCAAAGATGGCCGGGGCCCTAGACAAAATGAGTCCTTCAAAAAAACACCACGTTAAAAAAACGCCACAGGTGAGTAGTAAAGTCGCTGAACTAAGCAAAAATCAAAAGAAATTACTCACCTGTAGGGTTTTCCAGGAGAAACAGCCACCACCTGCTCGCTGTGTCCCGCGTTTCATCCACTACGCAGCGAAAAAATGCCTCGTGCAAACGTCGTCGCCTCTCGACGCCATGTGCATGCAAAGAAAAAACCAGAGATATTAGTCACAACAAGTCAATCCCCAATATAAAAATACCAAACCACTCAAACAAATCACCGATGGCAGAAAATGAGCGAGATAAATGCCGAAAATGTCGAAAATTTGGCGGAAAATGGGCAAATGCCTCTGCGAACTTAATACAAGCGAAGGCGGGAGCAAACTGGTCTGGAAAAATGGTATCCTCCGGCTGGTGGCCGGTAGGACCTAAGTCATCCGTCCGCTCTCGACCAATCAGGTTCGGGCATGAAATTATCTAAGAAACTAGACAGAGTTTATATTCAAATTATATGTCAAAAGAACCGAAAAATTTAGTAATTCATAATACTGATTTTTTATTACATACCTGCTGATAAATAAACACATAATTTGCACTTGAATTTTCGCATTTTGAATCTGGGTTCGAGGCTAGGCGGACGTATACGGCCATTGACCATACGACGCGCGAAAATTTGAATTATTTGAAATAATTTAAGTTTTAAAATTTGAGAAAGTCGTAATAAAATTGAATACAACATTGTAAATGAACTGGAACTGTACGAAAAATAAATTGGTTATTAGGTATGAAATATATGTTTCAAAATAGTGACTTTATGTTAATAAAAAAATATATAAAAATGAGTAACGGATTTACAAAAGGAAAAATCCGTTACGTGCCATGCCTCCTGACAGTCATTAAGGAACTCAGCTTTTTCGCGCTTTATGGCATTTGTAGTGACGTTCTTGATTTGCTTGTAGTATTCCCAATGTGCCAGATTTTTACTGATCCTAAATCGCGAATCATCCGCCTTATTGTGGCTTTAAGCCATGGTGGATTAAACTTACGAACAATAATATCTTTAATGGGGGCCACCGTGTCGAACAGCCCCAACAAGAGATTACCAAAACATAGAACTTTAAGATTAATATCGTCAATGTAAAGAATGTTATGGAATGGTGTTAAATTCGGTAGTGTATTTGTTAGATTTCTAGTTTGTATTTTATGGGGTTCTAATCTAAATACCAAAGCTCTGAAAGAACAATAAACAAATTGATGACCCGATAGATGACCTGCATTATCAGATCCAGAAGTAAAATTGTTCATATCATTGGAGATCATTATTAAATCTATAAGTGGTAGGTGTCAACCTAGTTGGCTTATCAATTATCTGCTTAAGATCAAAGCCCTCATAACAAGAATTTAGTTGGAAGGTTTTATTTATTATATTAGAAACGAACCTAATCCCTGTAATTTTTTATTTGATATTTATTTGTTTTCTTGAGTGCCGATTTGAAACATTTGGGAAAATCATATAGGTGTACATTTTCACGGGTAAAAAATATTTAAATATAAAGAAGGTAGTGGGGGTGTTACTCTTGAATGGATCATCCTGTACATTTAAAATGACAAAACAACTCTGTGAGATAGTAGGATAGTTGTAAGAACTTCTCAGAAAATGAGTTTCTCTTTATACTTTTGGAAATAATCTCAGGATTATCTATTGTAGATTTTTGCACATGCATGCACTGGCAACTTCATAGTGCAATAATTAAAAAACTGTTGATTTTTTATGGACAATTAGGATGCATCACTTTTCAAGGTCACTGCGAATGAAAAATTTCTTTCAAGTGCATCGCCATCTACAATAATTATTTGCAATAAAAATATTCGATTTGAGCCTAAGAATAAAGTCTTTGATGATACCTACCAGCCTTTTTTTACAGAACTAAAATATGTAATTTTTTTGCTGAGTTATAAAGCCCAAGAGTTTTAAGTGAATCACCCTGTATATGCAAATTAGCTCACATAATAAAATATTGAAAAGGGATCATAAAATCACATGACTTTGTGGGTATTTTTTATGTTACACTATACAAATCTTGAGAGTGAAGCTTTATAATATTTTTTGTTAATGCCATTTAATATATGTACCTATCAAACCTATCTTATTTTGAACAAAAATTTATTTGTATCGTTTTGCCCATGCAGCAAAGAATTATTTTTAGACTGTTGGGTTGCTATCATTTCACAGATATTATTTCTTTCCATTTCTCTACTTGAGACTGTTTTGAAATCTTGTTTTTATTAATGCTTTTGTTTCTGTAGGATCTAACTGCAGCAGAACCCATCACTCATCCTATCTTTGGTTCTACACCTGTTGAACAACCTAATGCCCCAATGAATGGTTATGATAGAAACACTCAACTGATGGCTCAATCATACACTGCCAATGTTTCTTCATCGCACCCTTCCAATCCACCACCAGTGAATCACACACAGATGTTCCAACTTCCTACTAATTTTAACCCCAGCAATTTCAACAACAATGCTATTGTGGGTCTAGCAAAATCTTCACAGCCCCAACAGTTCCCAGAGAAGTCAAAACCAAACATTATAGAAAAGGCACCCATTCCTGAGGAACACATTCATATGAAGGTTGTGTTTGATGAACTTAGGGAGCGGTGTAGTTGCTCTGCAAATAATCCGGTAAGTGAGTTTGATGTTAAATTTGAACTAACAGATATCGGTTATAAGGTATGTTAAATTACAACTTTAATCTTAAAAATAAAATTGGAATTGAGGATATGTCGACCAGATGCTGCTTTAATGAAATTCGATTGTAAGTTTATGAATTCCTCCGCTTCGAAGATATTACTTGAGATGCCAATTTAGTAATAATAATTTAAATGAGATGCCAATTTAGTAATAATAATTTAAATAATACGAAATATTCAGCCTTGACAGGAAAATTATGAGCTAGCGTGGAAAGTCATATCTTCAGACTAGATAATTTAGTCAAAATATAATTTTTATGGGAAAGAAATATATATTATTTTCAAAATTTGGCAATAACCTCTTAGATGGGTTGTCAATACGAGCCAAAAAAGTTCCTAGCCCTATTGTGGGTGGAACATCCCTTTTTGGCAAAGAAGTACCTGCAGAATATACTTGACTGTGGAAAAAGAACGGAAACACCGATGCAAACATAAAAACTGCGGCTGCTAAAATTAATTAGCTTGCGGAAGAATCTAATTAGTCCAACTAAAAAAAATGTGCATTGTAAACTAAGAAAACAATATTCAGAAAACGGGTAACTTCGTTACAAAACCATTGAGTTGCGTTTTTATTTACTGTGTAGCTAGGGTACCCTTTCCATATAATGCATTGAAAAGTTTTATTAGGAAAACTTGTTGAGAATTGTAATTAACTTTGAGTTGTCTAACTTTTGCATTTTTTAACTTAGTAAAATGTAATTTCTGTAGGCAAACTGAAACCGACTTACTTTGGAATGACAAAAGACGCAAGTGTTAGGTAAATCATTGGGCGATTATCTCCAAACATTACATACTTTGGAACGTAATTCACAACAAGTTTTCCTAATAAAATTGTTTGATATATTTTACAAAAAGAGTATGTACTAAAAAGTTACCACAACTTTTGTCTTATTTTATTTGTACCTCCACTTAAGCAAGAGGGGCAATTTAGATCGCATCCGGTATAATTTTTCTGATTATTTTTCATACATAAATAAATGGTCACGAACATACAGTTGAACTCGGCTATAATGACCACAAGATATAACGTTATAATGAACGAATTTGAAATACCCATCCAAAGTCCCTACGCATCGCATATATTTTGTTTGACTATAATGGACAATCGGTATAACAACTGCATTTTTCATCAGCGAGACCTTTTAACTCCTTTATAACAAACTATATTATGTTTAAAAGTATACACCCATTATGTTATATTTTTTACTACTAACCTGAGAAATCACCATTATTTACCCCATTCCTCTAATGAGAAGTAATATTTCTCACCCTAGGTAAATAATGATAATAAAAAAAATACCTAGGTAAATAATGAAAAATTTTCTTTACGACATTTAAAGATTAGTGTCATTTTATCAGCTTGACAACTGAACTCCCAGGCTACTTGATATTTCGAAGTATTTGAAAAAAGCGAGAAATGACTAAAATAAATTAAAATATGGCAATATTTCAATGTTAGTAGTAAAAAAAATTCTATATACACTTCGGTTGAGAAGGCCATTATTTACCTCGCATATTATATCCTTCGGCACTACGCGCCTCAGGATATAAAAAAGCTCGGTATATAATGGCTCACTTCTCAACCTAAGTGTATAATATACTATTTCATATTTAGTCATAAAATATATTTAAAAAAAAATTAAGCTAGCATTTCTAAACACTACAATAATATATTCCTTCTTATAAACGCCCAGTCCGGTCCTGCCGGACCTCCTAGGTGTTTCTAGTCGCCCTCGCTTCTCAAAAAATGTAGTATGTATGTAACGCTTTTGGTCAGGGCTAGCGGAGGCAGTTTTCGATATTAAAGTCCAAATTTCGCGTGGGACGGCAAAAAAAATAAGTGCCACATCGCTATTGAAGCGCGCCAGGCACGCTGAACTCATGCTTTTATTTACGCCAGGCATAAGAATTGCTTCATAAAGCAATGTCTCCGAACGATTTTCAAATGCATGCCAATATATTGTACGATAAATTTGAACTACCAAATGACGATTTACCGATTGGCATGCAGTTCTGCAGTGCAGAACATTGTCAAAAGTTAATGCGAAAAGTGCAAAAAAATTCAGGTTATTCTAGATATGAGCACCCTCATGGAAAGACTTTACAGAAGTAGATATAGCCGAGTGGGTAAAGGCGTACCAGCGAAAACTTTATTTTTATTTCATCGTAGGTTCAAATCCCACACAATACTTCTTCTTCTTTTTTTTGTTATCATCGAAAATTCAGATTTAATTTTTTATTTTTAATGTATACTATGATCTAATGTTATAATAGTAAACAATACAATCTGTTGATAATAATAATAATAATCGTTTGGAGACATCGCTTTTTCGTGCAAAGGGAAAATTGAATTGCACGCGAGCGGCGCTGAAAATTCGTTTCTTAGGCGCATTCATAGCATTTATTATATTCTTATAAATGATTGGCATGCGTTTGAAAAACGTTTCATCTGACTGGTCGTGTACCACCGGTCTATAACTATGTATACTGGTCTTCCAAATAGTGCCATTTTTGAGGCACTATTTCATTTGATTAAGGATGTAGAGATTAATTATTATTTAAGATGGAAGGTAGAAAAAATATGTACATAAAATTGATCAGCTGTTATTAACATTAATGAAGCTTTGATTAAATACGCCTCACCTGTATTTTGCACCATTTGCAGTCTCACAAGTTTCAGGTTTTTTTATATGGGGGATTGTCCAAAAGTTATTTAAAGAAAACAAGAATTTTATCATATATTTTATATATATTGTGTCCCATTTTGATACTGGACACCTCAGAACTATATGATAATTGGATGGGGTAATTATTTCATGGCCTGCTATGATTTTTTAAAATATCAAATTTTCAAGAAACCCCATTAGGGATTTTTTTAGGACAAAATGTTATTAAGAAAACTTGTTCAGAATGAAAAACTGATTAGAACTGCAAAATTTCAAAAGTCTAGGCCTACTTTGATTTTTAGCTTTTTCGCCTTTTTCTCCCAATTTTTTTTTTAGAAATGTGTCCTTTCTTCAGCTTTCACGTCAAAATATTATTAAAGAAACTTGATTATCGTAAAAAATAAAATTTTGACGTGAGAGCTCCAAAAAGGACACTTTTCTAAGAAAAAAGTGGGAGATAAATCTAAAAATAAAAAAAATATCACGGCCTATGAGATACTTTCCCTTGGTACTACCAATATAAAAATAGAGACCATTTGTTTTCCTTGCCCTTCATATATTTCTGAGGTGTCCAGTATCAAATTGGGACACACTGTATATACAGGGTGAATCAGTTTTTTGTAGCAGGACTTTAACAGGTCATAGATCTTCAAAAAATAACTGCACTTTCTTCTATAAACTATATCATTTTAAGGCCTTATAAAAAAGTTACAGGGTGTTAAAATTGTAAGAAATATGTGGACTTTATTAATTATTTACCAAACTAGTTGAGATATTTAAGTCATATTTGGTATACACTATAACGGCACAGGTTAGCATAAAACCTGTTCATATCGCACATCTTGCACAACCAGTGGCGGAGAAGTGGGTAATTGGTAAAATTATTTTTGGAAAAAAAATGAATCACCTTGTATTTTAACAAAAGGTATTGAATTTCTTATGTAGATTTTAATTGCAGACAAAAAGTCCTCTTGGTATTTGTTTGCATGTGTTATAGTTTAATGGCAAATTTCGTTTTTTTTTTTTTATTTCGGGGTATTTCTGAAAAATTATCTAAAAAAATTGCTCCATAAGTAACACTTAAAAGTTAAAAAACGTGTTTGCTACTTTAAATAAAGTAACTTTTTCCAATAAACTTACCTATTTAAGGCTATACTTTTGAAGTTACAGGGTCTAAAACATTTAAGTCCTGCTACAAAAAACTGATTCACCCTGTATATATATATTTCCCAAACTAGTTGAGATATTTCAGTCATATCTGGTAACCTATTAATATCAATATCTTAAACAATCAGTGGCGGAGAAGTGGGTAATCAGTATATTTATTATTTAAAAAATTGAATCACCTTGTACAGTAATAAAATATATTCGTTTTCTTTGTGTAGATTTTAATTGTAAACAAAAATATCCTCTCGGCATTTTTTGTATTTGTTATGGTTTCATAACCAAATATGAGTTAAATATCTGAATTAGTTTTTTAAATATTTAGCAAACACAACATATTATTTTTTAATACTTTAACAACCTGTAGGTACCTTTCTTATATGACCCCCGAATAAAAAAGTTTATACCGCGTGACCCACTGCACTTACTACGTCACTGAAGTGGGCATCCCTCAAACCCGATTTCTACCAAATTTTGTTAAAATACAACGAGCAATAAAAATTCTAGGAACCAGTGAAAATCGCGATTTAAGTACCCATTTTGCCTGCCTATTCGCTTAAATCAAGTTGCATGGGGATTTAAAACAATTGAAATTGTAACTTGCTTTATTACAAATAGGTTGTTCTGAATTTGGACCTAGTTTGCTTGAAACGGTAATAGAAATTCTGAGATGGAGAACAGAGGGGCGAGAATTTGACAGGGAGATAATTCTAATTAATTAATCTTACCTTGGTCTGGTATGGTAGTATAATAGAAGGGCCAAAGCTTGAGAAGGAGAGGAATGGTAATTTCCTGCTTACGAGTTTTGAAAACACAAGCTTGGCGAATTAATTGAAGTTTTAGAGATCGCGGAACCCGCTCGAATCGAACTGTCGAGTGGTCTTATTCAGAATGAATACTCAATTTTTTAACGTGGCATCGTCTGCATATAGGTTTTTCCCTTGGAAAAGGAGTAAACACATTTTACATTAAAATAGACTGTAAAACCTAAAAAATATATATACAGTGTGACCCATTCTGATGTTGGACACCCTCATAAAATCTGTAATTTTCGTCTGATTTTAGCCGTTTTTTTTTCTAAAAATAAATCACAAAAAACTCTATTTTGAATACCCCAAAACCCCCATATACAAAATTTGAACAAAAAATATACAGTGAGTTCCATTGTGCAGGGTGTCAAAGTTGAGCAAAATAGGAATTTTACAGGCATCTGGCGAGTCAAGTGTGCCATGGAATCACTTCAAAACAGTTGGATGGTCAACAGGACCACTCACAGTATTGGTGTACAAAGATTCAATACAAAAATATACAGAATATTTTTCTTTGGACCATCTCAAAATGCTGAATTTTTATGAAACTTTATACTGGTCATGAGTGCTTTGGAATTATTGAAAAAACATTAACAAACACAAATGTAATTTATTTCTTTACAAAATACCAACCAACAAATAAAAAAACCATTTAAATTATCGGACCATACTCAATAAAGTCACTGTCTAAGATGATACATTTCTGTGCGTTTGCTGTTGTGGCACACCAGCCACCTTAACTCATATGGACTTACTGACTAGTAGGCTTCTGTATTTTTAGACTTAGTTCGTTTATAGTGGCTGGGGCGGTATTGATATACTTGATTTAAAGTTCAAAAAAATTCGGTACTTTCATATGCCACAGAGAAAGACACTCTGTATATTTTTGAATTAGATCTTTGTGCACCAACACTTTGAGTGGTCCTGTTGACCATTCAACTGTTTTGAGGGGATTCCATGGTACACTTGACTTGCCAAATACCTTTAAAATTTCTATTTTGCTCAACTTTGACAACCCGCAGGAAGGAACCCCCTGTATATTTTTTATTCAAATTTGGTATGTGGGGGTTTCAGGGTGTCCTGATTAACGCTGTGTTGTCAGATTTTAAATAAAAAAGGGTTTTCGTCTTTTTTTACTAGAAAAAAATTCATAGTAGGCCTTGAAAATTGAGATTAAGATCTGAAACTTGGCGCCAAAATAGAGTTTTTTGTGATCTATTTTTAGAAAAAAAAAGGATAAAATCTGACAAAAATTACAGATTTTGTGAGGGTGTCCAACATCACAATGGGTCACACTGTATATTATTATCCTTAACCTAATAATAAAACATAAATGGGACAACACAACTTGCTTGGTAAACGATTTATTTTTGCAAAACAATAAATGACCCGACAGACGTTGTCCTGACCCGTCCTGACAGACGTTGTCCTGACCCGTCCTGACCCGGGATTTCCAATGACATGCCATTTGACTTTAAACGATTACAATTTCCAGTGCGGCTTGCATTTGCAATGTCGATAAATAAATCCCAAGGGCAGTCGTTAAGTGTTTGTGGCATCAATCTTGAAAATCCATGTTTTTCACATGGCCAATTGTATGTCGCCTGCTCCCGCGTCGGAAAATCTTCAACATTATTTATTTATGCACCAGAAAACAAAACTAAGAATTTTGTGTATCAAAAAGCATTACAATAGACACTATGTTTTGAATATTCATAGTTAAGACAGGACAACGTATGTCGGTCACTACCATAACTTGAGAACTACTTCATTAATCTTTTCTTATGTTTTCTGAAATTTTCCAATCTTCTGCGCGATTTTCTTAATTTTTCTTTCCGTGAAAACCTATAAGGCTTTAGAAGACTTATTAAAAAAAGATAAATGGAATCGGTAAGACCGTTCTCCAGTTATGGCGTGACCAAGGGAAATAGGGATTCATATATATATATATATATATATAAGGATGTAAGATTAGCAAGTGTAAATGTAACAATTACAAATTCCCAAATCATGCCTATCTTTTGATTTGGTTAATGTTACACCGTACTGATGATTGCCAAATAGCATGAAACACGTATATGCGGTTACTAGTTTTTTCTTTTTGTTAACTTTGAGTGTTTGCCCATTATCACCTTTTCTTATATATATATATTGAATGAATATCGATTTTGGAAAATCTATATATATATATATATATATATATATATATATATAGATTTTCCAAAATCGATATTCATTCAATACTGATGAAATACTAAATATCGAGAAATATTTACCATCCCAGCAATTTTTCAGACAGTATCGAGAAATTTTTCAAAATCGATATTTGTACGATAGCGATAAAATACTAAATATCTTCTGCCCGGGCATTTTTTCGGGCAGTATAGAACAATTTTCCAAAGTCATTCGACACCTATAAAATATTAAAAATCGAGAAATATCGTCCATTCCGGTACTTTTTCGGACGATATCGACCAATTTTCTAAAATCGATATTCGTTCAACAACGATACAATACTAAAAATTGAAACAAAAATTCTAAACAAAAATTTGAAAACACTTTGACACAGTCCACGATCTGTCTATCTTTAATATGATTGGAAAATACCTATAATAATTTTTATTTTTTACTAGTTACCAGTTTGATTAATTCCATGATAGAGAATGGGGAACATAAGAACACTGAAATGTGTGTCCATGAGTTTGAAGGTCTGAACTGGCAGAAATATGGGATCGGATTTATTTTCATTTAGGTCATTGTTGCGCCCTCTCGGACTGAAAAACTGGACTTATTAGTTCACAGATGGCCATCATTTTAGACTAGGGCATGCAAATGTCTCCTTAAGTTGAATTTTCACACAGAATATTATTATAGATAACTATATACAATGTGTCCACGGCAAAGTGGTATTATAGGTGTACGAGTATATGACAATTTTTTTTGCATTACAAACACAATTTTTTGTATTCTGCTCTTGCTTCACCCAAAATCTATTTTTAGTATCTTGGACTTTTACAAATTTATAGAGGGCGCTGCAGTGGCATAACTACGAAGAGTAGGCCCGTGTTCAAAAATTCAGGTGGGCCCCTGTGTTTTTTTTTATGTTTGAAAGTGGTGTAACAATGACAAACATTGTACAGGATGTCCCATTTTCAATACTTTTGCAACTTATATTTATATTTTGAAATTCTTACCTCCTAGAAAAAAACGTGTACGCCAGTGAATTCTACATGAAAAAATCTATAACGGTAGATTTTTACCATTTCAACAAATTAGCGTATAACAGATATATGGGGGTGCCTGAAAATGGCAAATTTTGAAAATCACCTTGTGTTTAAAAAACTAAGGAAGCCGCAAGAAAATTCTGTATATGAGCCTTTCTTTTTATGAAAAAGGAGGTCAGTGTCCCGAAAACCGCAACTCCCTAGTTCCAGAAATATCCGAGATACCTCACAAAATTATCGAAAATGGGACACCCTGTAGGTGCATATAGAGAATAATCTAACTTAAACTTTGTATTGACCAACAGTTAAAAATGATGCACATTGCTCACTATAGGTCAAAAAACGCCATTTTATAGGTCAAAATGTTGAATCACCAAACTCGACGCCCCAGGAATACTGCGGGAACACGAAAACTGAAAATAAAATTTCGAACAGGGGCTCTTAAATGGAATGGAATGAAAAACATGGAATTTTTCTATTCACTAGGATCGGTTTTTCAAAATCTAGTTAGCCATGAAAACAATTGCGAAAGTCAGAAATTATTTAAGAGTATGTTAGGGTGCACCATTAAATTTGTTCGACTGGAGTATTTTTTAAATTTTTGAATTGTGCTTGTTACTGACTTGTTTGCTATTATAGTTTGTTACAACAAATTTTATTTAATATTCCAGTTGAAAAAATTTAAGGGTGCACAAGACAACCTAACATTCTCTTAAATAATTTCTGACTATCAATTGTAAATTTTGAATAACAAAAGATACAGAAAATATTTTCCTATAAAAGTTGTTGAGGATGATAAATGATAAGGACTTTCAATATTTAGGAAAAAATTGTATGTTTCTGGGGAAAAATATTGATGACGTCACAGCGGCCATTTCCCCAAACAACAAAAAAGCAAATTTAATTGGGCCTTATAGTATGTCCCATTTAAGAACCCCTGTTCGAAATTTTATTTCCAATTTTCGTGTTCCCGCAGTAGGCTTGGGGCGTCGAGTTTGGCTCATCCTGTAGGTACATTTAGGTACTCTTAAGTTATTATACATTTTTTGTACTACCCTTGCATTTTTATTGTTGCGAAATTTCAAACGCCCTCTATGTAACCGATTAGAGATTAATTCTGACTCGTTGGTTATTACGCAGCACCACATCAATCGGCTCGCATCGGAAAAACCGAAATTTCTGCGTCCTGCATGAACCTAGCAGCTCTGGGCCCGTGTTCACCGTACACTCTGAACGCCCTGTAGTTACGCCACTGGGGCGCTGGTAGCAGCTTAAAAATAAAAATCGCATCAAGTAAAGTGCCTTTTCTGTGCGAAATATTGAAAAATTTTATTAGAAAAACTTGCTCAGAATTAAAAAATATGACGTATCAAATTACAAACTAAATATATTTTTTTAATTTCTTTTAATTATACAGGGTGAATCAGTTTTTTTGTAGCAGGACTTTATGAGGTAATAGATCTTTATAAAATAACCGTGCTTTTTCGTATAAACTATGTCTTGTTAAGGCCTTAGAAAAAAGCTGCAAGGTGTTAAAGTTGGAAAAAATATGTAGACTTTATTGAATATTTACCAAACTAGTTGAGATATTTAAGTCATATTTAGTACACGTTATAACGGCAAGGGTTAGCATAAAACCTGTTAATATCGAACATCTTGCACAACCAGTGGTGCAGAAATGGGTAATTGGTAAAATTATTTTTAGAAAAAAAAATGAATTACTTTGTATTGTAATAAAAGGTATTGAATTTTTTTATGTAGATTTTAATTGCAAAAAAAATGTCCTCTTGTTATTTGTTCGCATGTGTTATAGTTTATGATCAAATTTAATTTTTTTGTATTATTTCGGGGTACCTATTTCTGAAAAATTATCTAAAAAATTTGCTCCATAAGTAACCCTTAAAGTAGAAATAATGTGTTTGCTACTTTAAATAAAGTAACTTTTTCCAATAAACTTACCTATTTTAGGCTATACTTTTGAAGTTACAGGGTCTAAAACATTTAAGGAAGATACAATTAAGGGTTCGCTCTGTATCTTGAAAAGTAAAACCTTGAATGGTTTAGTTTATTGGAAAAAGTTACTTTATTTAAAGTAAGAAACACGTTTTTTTATTTTGAGTCTTACTTATGGAGCAAATTTTTTAAATAATTTTTCAGAAATACCCCGAAATAATACAAAAAAATGAAATTTGCCATTAAACTATAACACATGCGAAAAAATACCTAGAGGATATTTTTGTCTGCAATTAAAGTCTACATAAAAAATTCAATACCTTTTATTACAATACAAGGTGATTCATTTTTTTTTCTAAAAATAATTTTACCAATTACCTATTTCTCCGCCACTGGTTGTCCAAGATGTTCGATATTAACAGGTTTTGTGCTAACCCGTGCCGTTATAACTTATACCAAATATGACTTAAATATCTCAACTAGTTTGGTAAATATTCAATAAAGTCCACATATTTTTTTCCAAATGTAACACCCTGTAACTTTTTTGTAAGGCCTTAAAAATATTGTCACGAAAGTGACACAGAGAACCATTTATTGTAAACAGTGCCGGCAAATTTATTTATTATTTATGGAGAATGCAACAGAGTTATATCGAGAACTTCTAATACCTACATTTGCTGATAATAAATAAATTTAAATATTAAATAGTCTTCGTTTGTGTAATTTAACCGTGCCGGCATTGTTTACAATAATTTTAAACTAAATGGCATTTCTTCATTCTCCGACAATCGTATAATCAGCCATGGCCAACTAGATTCATCAAAGTTAAGAAAACGCCCACTTGATGAAGAAGTGGAAAATTAGTTTTTTGTAAATAAATCGAAAATGCTAACATTTAGGTATAGGGAACCAAACACAAACTTTACCTAATTTTTTGTGCTGAATACGGCCACAACAAAAAAATGGGGTTTCTATTTGAAAATTTTGAGTTTTTTGGCATTTTTTAATTAATATTCGAATAATTTTTGTGAGCACCCTGTACAAGATCGGAAACTTTCTTTATAGTATTTCTCTCCACCAAGCCTTTGACTGCAAAATGCCAAGAGCGCGTTAAGAAATATGTAGCCGTTATGAAGAAACTGTCAATTAAGTACGGGTCTGCATCTGTCATTTTTTTCTCTAAAATGGCAAATATCTCAAAAACGGTTTAATTAGGTATAGGATATGATACATGAAATGTACCTAGAATTTTCCGTAGAATCCAAAAATGCAATAAAATATAGGGTGTTCCATTTAAAATAACGAAGTTGTCATCGACTTCCGGTCTAACCGGAAGTGCAGCCATTTACCTCAATACCATTTACATCAATACTTTAAATGAATAGTACTCATTGACATTGGTCAGCTGCCAAATTTTCAAAAAAATTATATGCTTACTTTTTTGTGATATCGATCGATGCAGTTCATGGTGAGACACCCTGTATATTTTTTATGAGTTTGAAGCGCTGCTGACGCGGCCCATTGCAATATTTTCAAGGCTGACTACATCCACATCGTTGTTTAGTTATTTTGCTACTAAATAAACCAAGTTTTAGATTTTTTAAAACAGTTGCTACATAGTTGGTTTTTTTAAACTGAAGCCGCCCCTGCGCCAAACGCTAACGAAACTGGCTGACTGACTGCAAGGCTATTCTTATGCACCCTAAATACTACACTGTATCAAACCAGCCTTTCTAAAACTGTTGCATTTTTCTGTCACTCAGCCCCCCGACTAAATATTCGACAAAATCGGCGTAGATTTACTAGGACCGTTTCGAAAAAGTGACAGAGGCAACAACACAATAATAGTATGTTACGTTCAGAATTGACTTTTAAGCCCAAATATTAAAAATAGGTAAATCTCGATCATTGTCATTCTTTTATTAGTTAAATCGTGCTTGAAGGCTCCTTAAAAATAAGTAGTAGGCCAATGGTAGTGAGAAACTGACCTTTATTAGAAATTATTCATATAACTTTTGTCGTAACAATATTGTTTTGGTTTTTCCTCGCTTGTAGAGTGGGGTGGGTCACACTGCCTTGGTAAGCGACGTTTGGGCGACCTTTGAACATAACTACTGCACTCTATCAAGACGTAATGAGCCTACAAAGTTGTAAACGATTAATTGCGAGATTTGCACGGAAATAACTGGGTTACCTTTTTTACTGGGGTTGTATTGTCGTCCCTGTTCACTTTGGAGAGTTGCCCTGGTTCGTTTGTTGGTTGTGAAAGCCTATTTTGTCGTGTTTTGTTGCGTTATGTGGGTGATTGTTTTGGAATTCTGTTGTGTTTCCAGTGGCTAATGTTTTGGCCTGAATTGTGTTCTATTTCGTGGCCGGTTGTCTTGTGTTCATTTCTGCCTCCAGTTTTGCCATTTGTACTGCGAGATTGTGGGTTTTCGGTCTTATTTCGCCCATTGTTGACACTCTAGAAAACACTCAGATGTAAACAATACTGACACTCGTGAGTCCCGCATTTTTCTGATGAATGCTTACGTGTCCGACCCGGCGTAGGTTTTGCCTTGAGTTTAGGCGCCTAGGTACTCGATTGTCGTGTACGAAATGGTATTCCGACGGAATTTGTTTGTGTACGACCGTGGCTGGCGCTTTTGCCCGCCTTGGCTGCCGTTTTGACGTGACGTCGGTGTCTGTCGATCGTCGAACGACTGTCGAGAGGCATGCACGGCCGGTACGCACAGTGGCGTGCGCTTTTCAGTGATCTGCGCATGGGTGTGTTTGTTTTCAGGTGTAATTTTTGTTATTACAACATGATAGGTTGTCGGGTGAAGGGTTGATGATCTGTCGTCTTGTGCGGGATGTTTATTTGAGGGTTTTGTTACTCTTGAGTGGGTTTTAGGCAATAAGTTGGTGTGCGAGAATGCGTGATGAAGTCTACTGGAAAATTGTCTGGGGTACTATTGTGTTTTGTTGTTTTGTGGGTTGACAACACGATTTGCCTTTTTTTATATATATAAATTGGAGGGAATCTCGCTTTCTTTTTCGATTGAAAGGTCGTCCTTGCAGTACACGTTTTCGGGAAATCGCAGTTTTTGAGTTTCTGCCGTGAAATAATTTATCCGTAGCGTTCGTTGTGGAGTTTTTGCATACGTTTTTGGAGTTTGTGTTCGTTGGTTTTTGCGAGTTTTTTGGATTCGTTAGGGATTTTTCCCGTGTCAGGTGAGACGCCATTTTGTGGTTGAGGAAAGTTGAAGTGTTCTAATGGGATTTTCTCCTTTATAGCACCGATTTTGGGCGTCTGTAGCGGTCTCCTACATCAAGGAGCTACCTTTTAGCCACTCAACAACATTGTGAGTAATTTAGTGGGAATCAACTTGGGACTCGAGGTGGACCTAAGTCTTTTTCTTTAGGGCTATTCTGTGGGGGACTTCAAGTTTCCCCATCAGACGTTGGAACAGGAGAAGAGTGACAGATCAAGCAGTCACAGACAGGTGCAGTTCAAGACCAGGTCTGCCGATCAGGTCATTTTGGAGTCCATTACGGTGTAGGCTAGGGTGCCTTCATCAGGGTACCTGATGAACCATTCGGGGGCCCTCGGTAGCTAGCCAGCCAGCCAGCAGAGTTGTTGGAACTACTTCGAGCTTTTGGAGATCACTTCAATCGTGACATACCACTCATAGACCACCACCAGAAGGATTCAGAAACTAATATTAATCTTGTCGTCCACCCAATTGTTTTTAGATTTAAGCGCACTGTATATTGTCCATTCTAGTTTTTTCATTATCGTTGAATATTCCTTGATTTAGTAAATTAATTGTTGCTCGAGGGTATAAAAGAGGGGTAATTTAGCAGGGTAACCTTACAAACGTCTCTGCTCGCGCATTGGACGTGACCATATTGTTAGGGAGTGATCACTTCTCTCTTATTGCTTGTTTTTGAATTACAATAAAATAAGGTTATTTACCATACTTACCCCTTAGGCAGCGTTTTTCTAGTAAGTTTTTGTAAGCCAAATATTGTGGCCATTTGAGATATTGATTATTTATTAATTCATTAAAGTAAGGTAAAACGAGACCATCATGCTTTTTATTGAAGTTTATGTTAGCAGAAAACGTGTGAGTACCCACCGAACCACCCTTGAGACAACTCAAGTCGGGTAGTGTCCGAGCCACCTTCGGCCCCTCGGGCACTCTAAATACCAATCCCCTTTCTTGTTACTTCGAAAAGGTAAGGAGGCTACCAACCCTTCCTTCCGGCAACCAACCTGCCCACCGGCCACTTATTAAACGGGGACGATTACGTAATAGTAGTAACGGAATATGCAACAAGATATGTAATAACAGGGGCCTTACAGGATGGCAAAGCAATCTCGGTAGCTCGATTCTTACTAGAAAATGTATTATTAATTTATGGTATGCCAAGAACCATCCTAAGCGACAGAGGCAGATGTTTTCAATCAGAATTAGTTCAGGAACTAGTTAAAATAATGGGAATAAGAAGTCAATTTACAACAGCATATCATCCATGTTGCAAAGGCTTAACAGAGAGATTTAACAAGACACTAGCAGACATGTTATCGATGTATTGTAACACACAACAAACCGACGGGGATAGCTACCTCCCATTCGTAACATTTGCATATAATTCAGCAACGCAAGATACAACTAAATTTAGCCCGTTCATGCTAATGTTTGCCAGAGAGCCTACTCTACCCGCAGAGGCATCATTGGAATGTACAGAGGAAAGTACAGCAGCAGTGGAGCTAAGGGAAAAGGCCCTGGCAGTCAGAGCAATTGCAGCCGAAAATATCAAGAAAATACAAGAATTTGACAAAGAGCGTTATGATGCAGGCCACAGAGAGCTGAACTTCAACATAGGAGACAAAGTAAAATCTTTACTCCGATAAGAAAAGTGGGGAAGAGCGAAAAACTCCTACTTAGATGGTTTGGACCATATACAGGGTGTTCCTTAATGACATGCTAATACTTAAGGGGGTTATTCTTGGGCCCATTTTAAGAAAAAAACTTTATATGAACCTATGTCGTAAACGTCCTAACTTTTGAGATACAGTTAAAGTTCATTTTTTTTAAATTGAATTTTGGCTATATCTCTCGAAATAATCAAGCTGCTGAACTGAAATTTGGCACTGCTATGTTTTTGGGGATGGAGAATAAGCTGAAAATGTCAATTTCACCGTATCTCACAGAGGGTGCCACTTGCGCTGTTTTTTGATCACGCTTTTACGCGTAACTTTTTTGAGGTTATCTTTTTGGTCCTGCAGGTCCATCATTTTAGTGCATCTTTTCATTCTGCACGAAAAAGGTACTCTTGTTTCATAACGATAAAATCAACCGTTTTGCGTTGAAATTGGCAAAACGTGCCCCAAAACACCTGTTGAATTCCAATATTCGAAACATAAAATTTTCACCTACTGCTTTCAAATGTTACAGATCAACTGTACATTCAAAATGATGAAAAAAATGCCAAATGGGCATTGGTCAAAACACCATTGGTTTTCTTGAAATAGAGTGTCAAAATTTTGTCAAATTCAATCATTTCCATTTTGAAAGCGAATAATTTTTGGTACATTGTTCATAGGGATTTCTTTCTCAGTTTAAATGGTACAGTCGATGTGTAACGTTTAAAATCGGTAGGTGAAAATTTTATGTTTAGAATATTGAAGTAAACAGGTGTTTTGGCAATTTCAAAGCAAACGGTCGATTTAATCGTTATGAAACAAGAGTACCTTTTTCTTGCAGAATGAAAAGATGCACTAAAATGATGGACCTGCAGGACCAAAAAGATAACCTCAAAAAAGTTACGTGTAAAAGCGTGATCAAAAAAACAGCGCAAGTGGCGCCCTCTGTGAGATACGGTGATATTGACATTTTCAGCTTATTCTCCATCCCCAAAAACATAGCAGTGCCAAATTTCAGTTCAGCAGCTTGATTATTTCGGGAGATGTAGCCAAAATTCAATTTAAAAAAATGAACTTTAACGCCCTGTATCTCAAAAGTTAGGACGTTTACGACATACGTTCATATAAAGTTTTTTTCTTAAAATGGGCCCAAGAATAACCCCCTTAAGTATTAGCATGTCATTAAGGAACACCCTGTATAATAATACAAAAAATAGGGGAGGTGGACTATAAGATACGGACGATGAACGGGAAAAGGTAGACACAGTGCATGTAAGCAGAATTCTACCATACAATGACCCGTGGACGGCGTCAGTACCAATGGAGACACCACAGACTGAAGAAGATTTGGAAATAATATAAGAAGTTAAAGAGTCAAAAGAAGTATTAGAAGAAAAACTAAAGGCAGTAGAAACAGGAGAAAAAGTGCCGAAAGAAAAAGAAACGGCCGAAACAGAAAATAGCAAAGAAGAAAAGGAAGTAAGCAGTGCATTGCCAAGATTGATAGGGGCAAAAGTTAAGAAAGGACCAAAAGGAAAAAAGAGCAGTAACGCAGATCAGGTTCTTAAAAAAGGAACTAAGAGGATAAAAGCGAGGACAAACAAGAAGAAACGAAAATATAAAGACAAATAGATGCAGCATCATTATTAGCAAACAAGAAGCAAGATAGAAAAGAAAAAAACCGGTAACATTTTGCAATATTAGCATAGGGTACCCATTAAGAACTTAATTTAAGAAAAATACATATATACGGAATACAAAGATAAGATATAACATTGAGGGGAAAAAGAGAGGTGGAATCTGGGTATAGGTGGTCTCAAGGAAGAAAACGAACATTTTATTTTATTTTTCAAAAAGGAATTAGAAAAAAGTTAGTAGTTACCTAATATTGTGTTTCCAGAGTCGCCATAGCAAGCGTTGGGACTGCACAAACACAGCATGTTGAGGTCTCTGCGGGAGCAGCATGGAGGCTCCTACCAGATACAATATGTTACGAAGCAACAATTCCATTAACCTATTCAGCAAAATGGTCAGCAGACTATTCAACTCCAAGGGTACGTCAGGCATATAAGGAAGAAACCAATCTAGAATGCAAAAGAAAAAGATTAATAGAGCAAACTACAAATGCGGTGAATGATGAAATAGACCTTCTTTCAAAGGAATGGGATATAGAATACTTACAAAATTTGACACACCAGTATAGGAGAAAGAGGGCACTCTCTTTATCATTCATAGCAGATGGTTTGAATTACTGTTGCGGGGTTGCAACACAGCAGAAGTTGGATGCAATGGTGATGGACACAACACTCCTAAAAAATAGATTAGATACAATAAATCAAGGTTTAAGCAAAACATTAATAGCAATCAGTAAAGAATCAAAAAATTCGGAAGAATCAAACCGACAGGACGCTATTGCTAGAAAAATCACCAAAGAAAAAATAAAAGAGTTAGAAAAGTTCGCAGAGGATTCTAGACATATTTCGCTGAAATAAGAAAAGTACCAAGACAATTTACATATAACTACGAGCAATGACTTCATCGATTTATCAAGAAAAATACTAAGACTCACCCGCATTAGTAAGCAGCAAAGAAGCATCCAGTTGTGTGCCCAACATCTCAAACCAACGACAATTTTGAAACCAGCAGTATTCCATGCTGATTTAGTGAAACCTGAGGCAGAACTTCGGACCAATGCACAATGGTTAGCGATACTACTCCATCAGTTAGCAAAATACTATGAACTTCCGATCTGCGGGTGTATATTCAGTGACAGTAACATCATAGTTCACGTAAAAGTACCTATAACACAAGAAAACAATTTTTGGAAACTATATGAATTAATAACTACACCATTTGCTTGGCATAATCACACATGCATTATCGAACACAATTCTTTATATACAGCAGCTTCAAACAATGACATAAGACAGATTTCCGGAATGAGTCTACACACGTGCAAGCCTTATGAGAACAAGTTATGCTACTTACCAAGATTCTCAGGAGACATCCTTCAGGGTCCAGCATGGGCCAAAAAACTTCTAGAAGGCACATCGGTAGAAGAATTAGCAGCACACTGTCCAATGATATGCTACAGGTCCACAGCAACAACAATTGCAGAGGTAGTTGAAGAAGTATACATGGTTACACGCCCAAAACCAGAGACAGTAATCCAGTGCGACGCCAGCACAACATCGGTAAACCATGCAAATCAGCACCCAAATTTAAAAATTTATCTGAAGGCCTGAACACAAACTGGACTCTTTCAGTCCCGCATTTGAATTTAACGTCAACAAGATACACATTAAATGAGATAACACAACAAATTAAAGAAGATAAAAGCTTATTCGACAACTTACCCATATCACTAAGTTGGACGAACCATAATCAATCAATAATAGTAATTTGGAACACGGTCTAGGACAACTCGCCGCGGCCGACACGCCGCGACCGACACGCCGCGGGGCCAACCCGCCGCCGGGACAACTCGCCGCCAGGACAACTCGCCGCCGGACCGACTCGCTGCCGGACCATCTCGCCGCCACTTCACATATTTTAGATGTAAATTCAGGTGGAGACATAACACTCACATGCACAGTCATCACAAAATTAGTACGCAAGTAACAGGCCTAGTGTTTTGTAATATATAATTATTGATCCATATCAAAGTTATGCGATAAACCAAGAAGAAACTCTATACAATTTCTATTACCGTAATCGGTGACAATGGACACAATCCTTCTATCCGCGTCTCGATATTTCTTTAATTTTTGTAGAGGATTGTGTCCACCTACCAATTGTTCATAAAACAAGTCCCGCCCTCGTTGCACTTTTCTTAGAGAATCAATAAATTTCCATAAAGTAGGATGGTTCATGCCTAATTCAATTTGTAGCCTGCGGTGAGCTGCTTCGGCGTGGTTGTTGGTTCTCTCTTCGTCATTCATCACTCTGTTGTGCAGATTCCACATAGCATGTGGGAACAGTGGTTGTCTTCGTCCAGGTCCTCTTCGATTTCTTTTTCCCATATAGTTGTCCTCGAACCAATCCAGCTCGAGCTCCCCTGGCACGGCATCTCCTAATTGTCGAATGGCTTCTTCCATGTCGATAATGGGCACAAATGCCAGCGATGAAATCTTTTTCGCCCACATAGTAAAATCGGTGTCGCTGTTGTACCTCGCCAATAATCCTAATGCTCCTATTTGTTTCTTCATGTTCTGTACAAAATGAAAGAAGCATCCGTTGATACTGGCATCAGGAAATGTCTCCATCAAACTTCTAAAAGCTGCTTGTTCAAAATCGCAGGCTATGGATCTCGGTCTTAAATTCGGGGCTATATGTTTCACCATCTCGAAAGTTTTATCGTATGTAGACCTCGACTTGTTTGGTAACAGGCAGTAAAACATCGGATGAACACCGCCCCATTTTCGTCCCATTATGACATATACTTGAGCAAACAAGGGTGGGGCAATTTTAAAAGTTCCATCGACGAAGAGATCTGTGCAGTCCTGGAATGTTTCGATGGAGTGTTCCCGACCGAATATCAAGATACGGTCAGGTGATGGGCCGCTGTTCGCCAGAAGAAATGTTTCTAGACCTGTTGCTGCTTCGTTCAATTTGTATACCTCAGGAATTTCCAAATCCAAAAGACTTGTAGGATTTGAAGGGGCTATTTGGGCGATATTCCTCTTTCTTCTTATGGTTTTCTTCATGGCAGGTAACGTAGGAAGTTTTCCTTGGCAAGCTTGACTGCAACCAGCAACGCAGGCATTTATAATTTGCGCCGTGGACTCAACGGTGGCTTCAGCACGTTCTTTTACTTTCGTAACAATATTATCAGCCTCAATTTTTGCAGCGCATGAGTCATGCACATGTCAATTGATTTCCTTAACTACAACGTTATTAAGGACGTGGATTCGGGCCTTGCACTCTCCTCTTCTTTCACAACGCCAAAATGATGTAGAGCCGTCGGTGGACTTTTTGTCGAACACAAATAAAAATCATCCGTGGGTGAACTTTTCTTTGGAGCGTTGGGACAAAATCGTCGAAGAATCCATGCTTAATTTCCTCGGAATTCAAACAGGTGCTGTCAGCAACAAGGATCGAGTAGAATAGATACAATCTTTTAGGGGACCTTTTTATATATCTAGGTATAATTATAGGGATTAAAGGAGATTAAATTATTGTATACCTATAATATTATTATTAATTTTAAATTATACCTAAATATTGTGTGTATCTCTTTTAATCTCTAATTTATAACCGATTACGGTGATTTATGGCGTAACTTTAATAAGGAGGAATAAATATATTATATTACAATGCACTAGGTCTGTTACTTTTTGAAGTGGTATGAGAGTGATTTTTCAAGGCCGCGTATGTTCAGAAAGACAGAAATATGTGAAGTGGCGGCGAGATGGTCTGGCGGCGAGTCGGTCCGGCGGCGAGTTGTCCTGGCATGCTGCAAAGACAGAAGAATATGTAGGGTAAAAGGTTTATGTATCATAATTTGTATTTAACAATCATAGGATAGGATTTTGTTTTTAAGACGGTTCCGGGGTAGAGAAGTTTGTTTTTAAAGAAAAGTATACCAGAAGGAAGCAAACCCAAACTTTTTTTCTTTTTCATTTTTCAAGACCGGATTAGGTAAAATAAATATAAAAACTTAATAGAGACAAGTCCGAGTAACTGAGATGCGCATTAGGTTACACAGAATTGTTTCTTGCAAGCCAATTCACAGCATAAAACTTTTTCTAATAATACCTTCCTAAAGGGAACTAATGGATGAATGAATCAGAAACTAGGGTATTAAACATTACTTTACAAATAAATAGCCAACCACACGGCATAAGTTAAATTAGTCAAAACGGGCTGTGATAGAACAGACCCAGGTGACTTGGTTATTTTTATTGTTAGAAGTAATCTCAATATAAAGAAACAAACTATGGATCAAATAGGACCAAATACAGATATTATTGTTCAAACTATATTAATAAGGTTAGGATAAAAACAGAATCAGACCAAAATATATTTTAGTAATAAAACTGGGGATTATTTTTTAATAGTTCGACACAGGGAAAATAACATACATAAAATAATTATCTATAAATAGTAAATATCTAGAACAGGCCGCAGAGGCCGCAACCAATTCAGCAGAATCGACGGGTATAAATTCAGCGCCAGCCAAGAGCTGGACATCAGTGGCATCGGCTTCTTAGTCACCACTAGATCCTCGACTACTCCCCTGTAGAGACCAAGGCATCGGTGTGTTCGCCACCGGGGTCAAAACAGGTGGAGTTCCCCCTAGTTAGCTGCAAGGGCATCGGCGTGTTCCCCATCCTTGGAGCGCTGGGGTAGTTGATGGTCGAAAGGTGTTCCGAGAAGTCCGGTTCCCCGGATCCGCGGCCCGTTCGCCGTAGGTCCGAACGGTTGCGAAAAGCCTGCCTCCCTCACTCGTCCGAGTCGCCGCCCTGATCGCCGGGATGCGTGTACAAGAGTCATACTGTGAGTCGTTTGAATAAAACCAAGTTTTTATAATTACCTCGTGTCGTTAGTACGTGTGTGTTTCTCTGGGATTACCTACGTCCAGCATCCACTGCCAGTCGTCCTCCCCAAAGATCACCAGCAAGTCGCGAGGGACAACAGGGTTCTCTCGTGGCACACACAGGGCATTCCCAGCCCGGTGTGACACAATATAGTTTATTCGAAAAAGTGCGGTTATTTTTTGAAGATCTATCACCTGTTAAAGTCCTGCTACAAAAAACTGATTCACTCTGTATAATTTAAATTTGTTTATTGTACCCATGTTCCTCCATTTTCAGCGCACGTCTCAACTCTGTTCTTAAATTCTTTGTAGCTATTTTGAATGGCTTGAAGGTCAATTGAATTTATAGCATTTGTAATTTGAATGTTTTAATAAGAGTATGCCATGGAAACAAAAATGAAAGTGATTCTTCTTTGTGTCAGAATAATTTATTGTTGGAGAAACATGGGTAATTCTGAGCAAGTTTTTCTAATACAATTTTTCAATATTTCGCTCAGAAAAGGCACTTTACCTGATGCTATTTTTATTTTTAAGCTGCTACCAGCGACGTCTATAAATTTTTTAAATTCCAAGATACTAAAAATAGTTTTTGGGTGAAGCAAGAGCAGAATACAAAAAATTGTGTTGGTAATGCAAAAAAAAAATAATACCGCTTTGCCATGGACACATTGACTAACTATATATGATTGGAATTGTGAGAAGAAATATAACCTAAAAAATAGTAATTTCAGGTCACTTCGGGAGAAACCTGAAGTGAGAAATGAGAACCGACAATTTTTCCATGTCTACTCATTACTAGTATTGTGTTAAAATTCAACTTTAAATTCCTTTGGAAAGGGGTATTTTTTAAATACACCCTATATATTAAGTCTGACTTCATATTCGAATTCCTCGGAAAATTCTACTCAAGCTTAATTTTTAAACCATCAATTTATCTTTTAAGTTACCAAGAAAATCAATTTTATTTGAATTTTTTACATCGAATGCATATTTTTTTTAGCCCTGACGAAATTCAAAACATTGAACAAAAGCTTGTTTATTTGAAAGAAATGTATTAAATATTTTTTGGCTGCAAACCCATTATTTTCAATTCTGCAATTTAATTTTTAAACCAATACTCGAAGAGCTAGAATATTTTAGCAAAACTAATTGTTAAAGTTAGCTATTTATTAGTTTACCATTTTTTTTTGCTACTGACGGCAGTACAACTGTCAAGAGTCATGACACACAAATCTTTTTGTTGTATTTATTATCCTGGACATATAAAAGATGCTTACTTTGTGTTCAGAATATCATTGATGATACAAAAAAATATAAGATTTCTATTGGAAAACTAAACATGCCACATGTAACCTTGTTAAATTGCCCTTATACACCCTACCTATTTAACCTCTGGTTTTCAAACAAAGTATTTTTTATGTTTCAGCAAATAAAAAAAAAACTGGATGATGTGGCCCGACGACTGGAAAATCTTTACGATTGCCTCAGAGAACACAAAGTAAGTATTGAATAAATATAACTTTTTTGTGACAAAAAAACTATAGTGCATTAAGCCCCTTACGAGAAAAAGGTATAGGTAAACATAGACTTAAACAATGGGCCTTTTCGCTAGGTGGAAGTTAGATAATTTGTATGGTTAAAAAGAAAGAACATATTTTATATTATTGATCATTTTCATATGTCGTCACAAATGGGTGGTCATGTTTGCTGGAGGACAAAGACGAGAAACTGCCATATAATCCTGTTATTTTTACTATTTTCTTGGTGTAAATAATTGAATGCACGTTAGTTTAATCAGTTAATATTTATCTCAGCTTGTTAAATCTGAAGATGCAGTCCTTCTGTGAGGTGGAAACAGGAACAATTGTACCTTTTTATCAGATCCCTGCAGTCCTTCAAAATATGAGAAAAGCTTAATTTTGTTTCAAAAGAGCGGACTGGAGTGACGATTATAGCTTTAAAAAGAGGTTCTTTGAGTAAAAGCCAGTTAAAATATTTGCGAATTTGTTCCAGACATTTTATAGGCAGTAAAATTTCATATATTATGATGAATTGAGAAAATTACTAAAAGTGATAGTTTTTGGGTGCGCCAGTAGATTTAGCGGATAAGAATAACTGACCTGAATCCTAATAATCAAAAATGCTATCACAACCCTTCAGAAAGCGTTCACACTCAGGTTAAGAGTCATGAAAGATCGATCATATGCAAATGAACATAGAGGTATGTACATATATACAATATACATATATACAACTTAGGACAAGTCAGAAACTAGCATTCTCTAGTTTTTTTTAAATAAATAAACCCTCTTATTACAGGTAAAACAACTTGACGGTATAAAATAGTTAAAAATTTTTAAGGTCATCAGTTGTGATCAAGCATTTAGGAAGAAATCTTGAATAATACAAAATATATATATGAACGTCCTGGTGGTTTTTATTTATTACTGAGAATTTTATACATCTTCTAATACATGTTTCTTAAGAGGCTACGATACTTATGAAATCCGCCCGAAGTGCCCGACTCAATTCAGGACAAACGTCGCTCGATTAGATATGCCTATGCTTTTCCTTCCTCTACTCCCCATGACTCCCCACTCCAGCCTGCCCCTTCACAGTGCTACGACTGAGGCGGCCGGTCGTGGGCACTACACTGAGAAAAATCTGTTACTTTGTAAAAAAAAACCTGTTTAATTCAATATGAGATATTATTCCTCAAACTCAAGCAGAAGCTTTTTTGTAACTAATAATAATCAATTCAATTACAATTGATATTGACTTCGAATGAATAATTTAAATGTAATATTTCATTTCAATCAATACAATGTCATGTTCTGGAATTGATTCTATAATACTTCTTTTCTAAGCACATTCTTTTCTCAGAACAACATAACGTTTAATTTGAGGCCTCATGTTCATTATTATACTGAAATTACAACTACTGTCATTGAATTTTTGCTGGATTTGTAATAATTGTGGGTACTAATATCAGTTATAATTATTAGTAATATATCATATTATTGCCTGAATAATAAGCAAATGATGTGTAAAATGCAAATCAAGTTGCTAGTGCAGCAACTTGTAATTGACAAAAACAGAAATGTTGCAGATGAGATCAATAAATTAATAACATTTAATTTTAGTGGATACAATAGTTCTAGTAACCCCCAGTTTATTAATAGCTCTTCTATTGCCATTCACATGCACAGTGTTCATTATGACTACGAACGATATAGAGTGTAGGGTTGATTCAAAACCTTAACTGAGAAATTTGCCATCATTCATTTTGGTAAATTGCTCAGTCAAGGTCACAGTTTTTTTTACTAACGTGTTTGATTTGGTTCAGTCGAGTTCAATCTAACTTGTACTTGACATGAATTCTAATATGCAATTCTAATAATTTCTTGAATACCATAAAAATTGAAAAACATGATTTACTAATTATATTGATGAATATAAGAGTTGCAATTAAGTTGCTTTGTTCATCCAATGAATTATAATGTTTTTTCAGTTGCTTCTGGGGTACTCATATAGTTTGGAGTAGTCCGAGGGTGAGAATTATTATTATTTAAATAAAATAAATTTAATTGTTTAAATAAAACATGAGACATTTTAAAACCGAGCTTATGCTTTCATTGTAGTATGCCAGTTTTAGTATCGAAGTGGCAATACGTCTTCTTAACGGAAATTAAACTATTTTAAACTTATTGGTTCATCTGCAATTACGACAAAAGTATAGATTATATTGTTGGGACCACATGGATTTGCTTGTATATTTAAAGTAATGTAAAAATGACTATATACACGAACTCACTAAAATCACAACAGTCTTTTTTTTCTGTGTAGATAATATGAAATAATAAGTCGGGAGCCGGCCGCCGCCGAAGGGACACACGAGTCTCGCCGATGCCGACGAAGAAGCGCGAATATATATTTAAAAAATGGCGGTGGCCTGTTTGCTTTATTGCAAAAATTATATTTTTTGGGAGTTATTCAGGGCGTTCACTTTTCGTTGGCAACACACTGCATAGCTTTTTGGCGTCAAGGCAATTTTACTATTATTTCACAGGTGTTAAAAATCATTTTGATATCAGCAAAGGCGCATACTATGAAGGGTTCGTGTATAAAAAAACTTCTGTAATTGCTCAATTATAAAATCTAAATTAACGATTCGATTACCCAATTCTTCATGAACCACATTAGGGTCAGTTGAACATCTATCAATGCTTGATTGGATAATTGTTCTGCATAATAGTGTTGCTACGGCTATGACTAGACAAGTGTCTAAAGTCTACTTCTATAAAATGTTTTATATCTATCTATCTAATCTAATTGAAAACTTTCTACCCTGTAAGAGTTCATTTCAGAGGGATTGGAAGTGAATATGCCCTATTAGGATATCACAACTATTATTTGTTTATTTAAAAACAGTAAGCGGTTTCGTTAATCTATAAAATTACATCATCAAGGACTACAATATAAGATTTAAAAAAGTAAATATAGTCTAAGAGCTTGCAGAAAATTTGGAGGAGATACTTAAAAAAAAGATAATAATGATGTAAATGTTTTTAATTGTTTCAACTTTCACTTGTGGCTGAATGTATACAGGGTGTTCCTTAATAACATGCTAATACTTAAGGGAGTTATTTTTGGGCCCATTTTAAGAAAAAAACTTCATATGAACGTATGTCGTAAACGTCCCAACTTTTGAGATACAGGGCGTTAAAGTTCATTTTTTTAAATTGAATTTTGGCTACATCTCCCGAAATAATCAAGCTGCTGAACTGAAATTTGGCACTGCTATGTTTTTGGGGATGGAGAATAAGCTGAAAATGTCAATTTCACCGTATCTCACATAGGGCACCACTTGCGCTGTTTTTTGATCACGCTTTTACGCGTAACTTTTTTGAGGTTATCTTTTTGGTCCTGCAGGTCCATCATTTTAGTGCACCTTTTCATTCTGCAAGAAAAAGGTACTCTTGTTTCATAACGATTAAATCAACCGTTTGCTTTGAAATTGCCAAAACGTTCTCCAAAACACCTGTTGACTTCAATATTCGAAACATAAAATTTTCACCTACCACCTTCAAGTTTTACAGATCAACTGTTCCATTTAAACTGAGAAAAAAATTCCTATGAACAATGTACCAAAAATTATTCGCTTTCAAAATGGAAAGGATTGAATTTGACAAAATTTGGACACTCTATTTCAAGAAAACCAATGGTGTTTTGACCAATGCCCATTTGGCATTTTTTTCATCATTTTGAATGTACAGTTGATCTGTAACATTTGAAAGCAGTAGGTGAACATTTTATGTTTCGAATATTGGAATCAACAGGTGTTTTGGGGCACGTTTTGGTAATTTCAACGCAAACGGTCGATTTAATCGTTATGAAACAAGAGTACCTTTTTCTTGCAGAATGAAAAGATGCACTAAAATGATGGACCTGCAGGACCAAAAAGATAACCTCAAAAAAGTTACGCGTAAAAGCGTGATCAAAAAACAGCGCAAGTGGCGCCCTCTGTGAGATACGGTGAAATTGACATTTTCAGCTTATTCTCCATCCCCAAAAACATAGCAGTGACAAATTTCAGTTCCGCAGCTTGATTATTTCGGGAGATGTAGCCAAAATTCAATTTAAAAAAATGAACTTTAACGCCCTATACCTCAAAAGTTAGGACGTTTACGACATACGTTCATATGAAGTTTTTTTCTTAAAATGGGCCCAAAAATAACCCCCTTAAGTATTAGCATGTTATTATGGAACACCCTGTATATTTCAACTATATAATGGCTAGGTAAGTAAAGGTTCTTTATTTATTTATACATATACCTACTACCTGCCCTGAGGATGTAGGTAAATTTATAGAGTTACGAAACCGGTCTCCTTTTTTAAATAAAGTAATAGTTGTGAGATAATAGGAGCTATTAATTTCTAGTCCCTTGTAAATGTTCCATTCAAAGCCCTATTATTCCCAGAAAGTTTGTTTCTCAAACCCTATGCACCTGCCACTACTACTTATACCTAGGTATACCTAAATCCGAATAATAAGTGTGCAAAATATGTGTTAGTACCCCAGTAGCCCTGTCTCAAATTCTGGGAATCCTATTAGGTACGGGAATAAAAGCACACAAGCCCACAAATTACTCCTATTGGTTTCACTGTGGCTGTTGTGACATCATTATCAAACATTATCCTGACTGCCGTTCAGTTTCAGAACCTTCTGACAAATCTGAATTATCGAACCTCCTAGAAAATGTATTAAAATGTCGTAAATTCGACAGACTGGAACAATAAAATGTACTATTTTTATTTTGCCCGATTTTCAACTCCAATGACTTTCGAACAATCTTCTAACGAACAAGTTTCTAAAACTGACTGGATGTCAGATTTATCATCGTTCTCTCTGGAAATTAGCTTTTATCATGCAGCAATTTGACACAATAATCGTATTACATAGGATATTATTCGTTTTCAAAGAAGCTTCACATGACCCATTTATTTGACAAAAATATTGCTTTTACCTATCACATTTTTAAGTAAACATCAAACGCACAATATGGTCTAGAATTTAAATTACTCTTTTTGCACGACCAGGCCATTTTATGCCCTAGGGATTAAACCATTTTACACAAAAGCAAACAGTACTTTGTGAATAATAATTATTTATTTATTATTCCTGAAGGAATAATAATAATGAGTATTATATTATGTCAGTCGACATACATAATGTCGCGGTAGAAAATATTTTCTTCACCTTCGGGTACTCGGAAATATAAATATCTGCTAATATTCAAAACAAGCGAAACACAAATAACTCCCTAATAAAATGAAATATGAAACATCTGATATCGATTGAAAGTTCCCCTGACGTGGTTCCTGAGCCCGGTGAGGTAGGCCGAAGTAGGGAAACCACGAGTTCCAGCGAACGCCCGCCCGCCCGTCTATCTCCGTACGTCTAATTCCTGCTCGGATGGCCAATTCTCGGATCATTTTATTGCCGGACAATGGGTTCGTAGTTTTCAAATCATAGCCAAACGAACAAACGTATCGACTTGAAAGTAGTCTTAAAGTAATGTTATCGAATGCCTCAATCGTCGTTGTGTCTTTCGAATTATTTTTGAGCGGCGGAAATACTCGAAATTCTTAACCGAATATAGTCGAATTTCGAGTATGTTTCTCATTTTTTTTCACAGTGTCGCATTAGTCCTGCACAGTTCGTGATACACAACGACGATTCTTCATAGTTTTATCTAAGCCACAAAAAAAAATCAAGTGAAAATATTAAGAAATGCAAGTAGGAGATGTAAACTACGAAACACTTGCAAATGGGGGGTATCGTAGCGCCTTAAACTATATTTCTGAAATCTCTCTGTTCTCATTCCCCTTATTTACTTAACTATTACTTCTACTATCAACTGTTTCTCACACCACACTCGACCTCATTCTCTTCTAGAACCTTCTGGAAGCTTTCCATTTAATGACGATTGTCAAAGGAGAAAAATAAAGTGAGGTTACATAAGTCATCTAAAAACTATATACTGAGTATAACGTAAAAGATTTTGGTGTTAATCTCAACATCCTACCTCGCCAAAATCTGTTAAACCTATGTCCTCTCTAAATTTAAAAAATACATATTTTCTTAACCCCTTACTAAATATATCTGCAACCTGTTTAATTGTCTCTATACAGGGTGAGTCACAACGAAAGGCAGAGCCGAAAACACAAGGTAGAATTCGCTAAAATAAGGACATATGCTTAATAAACATTAGCTCAAAAACGCTTGGTTCTCCATATACGCGTGTTGAAAATTTTCCAAAAATATCATATTTTTTTAATTTCTTTCGAGCTTGTTTAGTAATTCCAACCAAATTTGGTACACATTACGCACTGGTGGGTTGCCATTTTGTGCAAGTATGCAAGTATAATCTGGCCCCATTCAGATGACCAGCGGAGTAGATACAAATAGTTACTCTAAATAATAGTACGGTCCTGTGCAAGAACGAAAAATGTTTCCTTCTTTGGATAGCCCATTCAGTTTGGAACAAAAAGCGACTCTTGGTATTTTTTTATATGTTACAGTTTTTTATTAATTTCGGATTTTTAAACTAGTGCGAAGGCGGTTATGCTGGCATTTAAAATAAAGTAAATACTCGTAACATTTTATTGTTTAAGGTGGCAACTGAACTTTCTTTCTTTATAAGTTTTTGTTTCTTTTGCAATTTATTATTTTTAAACAAGCGAACTGGAATTTAATTTTGCCTGTATCGAGTTATCGATGAAAAAGGAGTGTTGATTGTTTTTTGAAGTGTCAAATTAGTTTATTAGTGTGTACTACGTTTGCAAATATGCCTTATAAATTTACTAACTTGGAATATGGCGATATAATATTTTGTTGTGGGTTTTGTGACGGAAATGCTGAGGCTGCTGCAAGGGAATACTGAAGACGTTTTCCGAATAGAAACAAGTATCCGGGACCAAAGGTTTTTGCAAGAACCTACAATAGCATCAGAACTTGCAGATCCTGTTCGTCAACAGGGCATGAAAATGTGTTAGAGACACCGAAAGAAGAAATCTACAAGTACTTACTGCTTTCGGCCATGATCCGACTACAAGTACTAGAATAGTAAGTAGACAAACTTATGTTCCCCAGAAAACTGTAAGCGGAATATTAAAGAAAGATCGCAGACACGCATTTCATTTTTGGCCTGTACAAGAATTATTGCCTTTAGATCATCAGAAAAGAACCGAATTTTGTGAAACTTCAAGAGAAATGATACAAAATTCCCAATTTTTTTAAGAAAATACTATGGACCGATGAGACAACATTCACTCGTAGAGGTATTACAAATTTTAGAAATTTGCACATATGGGCTTATGATGCAACACGAATAAGAAATTATCAACATGAAATTCGTGTGAAAGTCTGGATGGGACTCATTGGAGAGTTTTTGTGTGGCCCTTTTATTTTCCCGCAAAAATTAAATTCAACAGAATTTTTAAATTTTCTGGATCAACAATTGCAATACCAATTAGAAGATGTCCCATTAAATATCCGAGCAAATTTCTGGTTGCAGTTAGATGGAGCTCCACCACATTTCGGTCGTAATGTTAGACAGTGGCTTAACCACAATTTTGCAAATGCATGGATTGGAAGAGGAGGACCGATTGCATGGCCACCTAGGTCCCCTGATCGTACCCCTCTCGATTTTTGTCTTTGGGGGTGGATGAAGCAAATCGTTTATAAAACAACTGTGAATACCATGGATGAGTTAATTGAGTGGATCAACGACGCTGCTAATGTTATCAGGAACAGACCTGACAGGCTGAGGGAGATACATTGGCAAATTGGGCAGCGCATAGAAAAATTTTTAGTTACTATTGGAGGACATTTTGAACAATTATTAAATTAGCATTTCTTTCTAAAACTTGTTAAAATCAATCTTATCGATAAAATAAAATTTACAAAATGGTAATATTCTTATTGTGTATTTTAAACGCCAGTGTAATCGCCTTCGCAATAGTTTAAAAAAATCCAAAATTACTAAAAAACTCTACCAGATATAAAAAAATACCAAGAGTCGCTTTTTGTTCCAAACTGAATGGGCTATCCAAAGAAGGAAAAATTTTTCGTTTTTGCACAGGACCATACACATACCAAGCATTTTTGAGCTAATGTTTATTAAGCATATGTGCTTATTTTAGCGAATTCTACCTTGTGTTTTCGGCTCTGACTTTAAATGTGACACCCTGTATAATGCAAAGAAATTTTTCCTTTATTTTCCATATCAGAAACAAAGCTATATTTTATATTTATATGTTTCACTCTTGTTTGCTGGATTTTTTTGTACAGAAGGGCATAATGCTATCAATTCTGCTTGCGTTGTCGACAAAGAAATAGAGCTTTGTTTTCTCGTACTCCACATAATATTATTAGTATTATTAAATTTAAATATTTATCCTGACACTGATTTTCTGTCATTTTGATCACTCGCCCAATCAGCATCTACATAACAAGTTAAAGAATTATTTTGAATATTTTATCTTTTAAACTCTAATCCAAAAATTTTAATACCCTTTAAATCACGTAAAATCCTTTTAAGATGGATCCAAATTTCTTCAGTCGCTTTATCTTTAAATCTTGAAAAATAATTTAAAGCATAACATTATATATATTATCTGGTCGACTTGATTCAGCTGGTTTTAAATCAATTTTTAATTTTGGGTCAATCGGTATTTCTGAACTTTTACAATTTTCTATATTAAAACGTTTTAAAATTGACTCAATATATTTACTTTGACAAAATGCCTATATCTTTGTTAAATAAATTTCCAAACCTAAAAAATGTGTCAAATTTCCTTTTTCTTTCATATTAAACTTGGACATTAATAAGTTTCAGTTCATTTAGATCAATCATATTTGGTCCTGTCAAAATAATATCTTCTACATATAATAATAGAAATATACAAGAGAAAGTGATAATGGGCATAAGCACTCAAAGTTAGAAAACAAAAAAAAAACTAGTAACCGCATACATGTGTTTCATGCTATTTGGCAATCATCAGTATGGTGTAACATCAACCAAATCAAAAAGATAGGAATGATTTTCGAAGCAACAAATGAAATCCAGGCAGGAGCCAACAGCACATTTGCAGCTTCTGTCAGCAAATCCCCATCATTCTTTTTTTGTTTTCTAACTTTGAGTGCTTATGCCCATTATCACTTTCTCTTGTATATAAATTTACACTCGCAATCTTACATCTCATAATAGAAATACTTCCCTATTTTCTTTATTATATTTCATTACATAAAGACAAAAATCATTTTCCGATCTGAAAAAATTCAAACTTAGTAAAAAATTATTTATTTCCACATTCCAACCCTTTCGTGATTGTTTGAATCCATACAACGATTTTATTAGTTTTAGTACTTTGTCTTCTTTTCATTTTATACCTTCTGGAGGATATACAGGGTGAGCCTGAAATAACTCGCATCCTTTTTTTGGGTAATAGAGATGGTCATTCTGAACCACGTTTCTTAATAATTTTTTTCCTAGCGCCGAGATTTTTCTATAATTCATCCCCTCAAAATTCCCCGTCTAAGAAAACATGGCACTGGCGCTCTGCCAACAACCGAGTAGAAATGGTAAATCATCAACTAGTATAGTATTTTGAGACCGAGTTTACACTATTCGTCAGTGCCGTGTCTTCTAGAGGGGGCATTTTAGGTGGGTAAATTAGACAAATGTATACATTTTCATTCGATTTTCCATTTAAAAATGCCGTTTTTACATCTAACTTGTTGCGGAATGGGTTCTACCAGCACAAAATGACAGTTGGACTTGGACAAACGTATATTTTTGAGAGGGCTCCGTCACAGTCTTCCAATCTACAATCTGATACAGCAATATTACAATCCCGACTACTTAAACCTGTTACAACATACACAAATAATATTTTCCGCAATAACTATTACAAATAACTTTTTTAGACATCTCCACCGCCAAAAAAAAAAACACTCATCTCCCATCCAGATCAACCCAAACTGTACGAAACCTTACCTGATATCAGGCTAGCGTATCCACAACCTTAGAGGCTTTTTTCACGGCACAACCCCGAGGTTATCAAACCTTCGATTAGAAAACTCGGCCGCGGCTTCTACGGCGTCCTCAACATGCAAATTCTAAAGTTAAATTAGTTTCATCTAGTGCTTCAACTTCTATTATATTTTTCTTGAAATAAAAATTTCCTTCATTAAATTTCACATGTCTGGTAGTTTATGTTCCGCCCTTAACTTTGATTGATGATTTTGAGTTACTTGTTGATCATTTTAGCGCTTTAGATCTAATTTCTAACAATAAAAAGTGCATTTTCCTTGGAGATTTCAACATACCCACTTATGCTCAACACAATAATAACATTTTTTACTCAAAATGCATGATTATAAATAATTTCGCTCAATTGTATAATTTGCAGCAGTATAACAATGTATTTAACGTAAATAATCTCCTTTCGGATCTAGTTCTCTCCAATCAAACCTGTCACATTACAAAAAATGTTCTTCCTTTCGTAACAGAAGATCCATACCATCCATCAATCACAATTGATATAGCGCTGAACTGACACACGTTAACAGTTTTCCGGTGGAGAAGACAGACTCTAGGGCTTATAACTTTCATAAAGCGAATTATCAATTAATGTATGAAATCTTAGCTGAAACAGACTGGACAGCTCTGTACATCAATACTGATGTTGGTTCTGTGCGTGAAATCTTTTATAAAACTATAAACAGAGTCTTCAATTTAAGTGTTCCTAAGAAGGTAAAAAGACGATGGAGGTTTCCCTCCTGGTTCTCCAAAAGCATTATAGATAACATTTATTTAAAAGAAAAGGTCCGTCGAAATGCAAGATTATACAAGTCTAATTGTTATAGGGTAAAATATGAAAGCCTCCGCAGTTGGTTAAAGCACAGATTAGGGATGCATATAAGCTTTATGTGTCCCATCTGAGTTTTGGTCATATGTTCGTGGCAAGAAGGGTCACTCGCGTATCCCGTGTGCCATGTCTATTGGTGACCGAGAGCCTACTGACCCTCAGAACATAGTTAATTCCTTTGTGCTTTTCTTTAGGGACGTTTATAGTAGCTCAAACCCACAAATACCTCAGGTCACTGGCGTCAAGACATCTAATTTGCTTTTTATTTCGAAAATTACATCGGGGCAGGTTGTACAGTAGGGTGGAGCGATATTTGCAAAATTTTAAAAATTTGATTTGGAATAACTACCAAAAGTTGCCTATGGTAACGTTGTTAAAAAAAAAGTCTTATTACAACTTTTTGATCAAATCACATCTTCTGCCCTCTACTGGCCGTTGAAAAAAGAATATACAGGGTGATTCAAAACTATGCGGCACCCTTTCAGGGGCGTAATTCACTCGTTAAAATATGATGAAAAGTTCATATCAACATGGGTCCAAAAACGCTTCGTTACGAAGATACAGGGTGATTAAGCTTTTAAAAAAATATCGATTTTTGTTTACACCTTCCAAACCAATAAGAATATTTAAACCAAACTTGGTACACAATAATACCCTCATAGGGTGACATAGCACATGTTAATATCAGGTCTCCAAAGTAACCAGTGGCAAAGGTATGGGTAATCAGTACCATTAATTAAACAAAAAAAATAGTAGGGCCCTGTACAATACAAAAATTTATTATCTTGTTGAATAAACAATACAACATGGCACAAAAAATGTCTCTTTCATTTTTTTCATATCTCTCTCCCTTTCGCGGAAAATTGGAGTTTTTCCTATTTCTCATCTTTTTGGACTCTTTACTTTACTTTGATGTAACTATTATTTTAAGTAAACAAAATGATTTTTCAAATGGAATTGCAGTAGGAGTAGGTAATTTTTGATACTAGAAAGGCGCTAAGGCACAAAATAAAAATAATAATAATAATAATATTTTTTTGAAAGCCTAATCACCCTGTATCTTCGTACTGAAGCGCTTGTGGACCCATGTTGATATGAACTTTTCATCTTATTTTAACGAGTAAATTACGCCCCTGAAAGAGTGCCGCATAGTTTTGAATCACCCTGTATAGGTATAGGGTAGTCTGGGTAGAGGGATGAAAATAACATTATTTCAAAGATATTTCAATTGGGTATTATCCGTATAATAACAAAAGGTACTTATTAACAAACATTTCAACTAAAAATCATAAGTTTGTATTTTTTATTATTTTTTATAGAGGGCAGAAGATGAAAAAATTTTGAAAAACCGAAAATAGACATTAGTTTTGTAATACCAATTGACAACTTTTGCGCACTATTCCAAAACGATTTTCGATTACGATTGTATATTTTTTTTCAAAGCGCAGTAGAGGGCAAAAGATGAAAAAATTTTGAAAAACAGAAAATAGACATTCGTTTGTAATACCAATTGGCAACTTTTGCGCACTATTCCAAAACGATTTTGGAAACTTCAATTTTTCGCTCCACCCTATTGTACAGGCGAGTAAAAAATTGAAAAACAAAATGACCGTCGGAGTGGATGGTATTCCAAGTTTCATTATCAAAGATTGTATCCAAGTTCTATGCGAGCCACTCGTATTTATTTTTAACTTGGTCTTGGAAGGTTGTACATTTCGGAGATCTAGAAAATAGCTAAAGTATGCCCGGTGCTTAAAAAGGTAATCCCGCTTGTGTTAGCAATTACAGACCAGTGTCCATACTTGTAATTTCTCTATAATTCTTGAGGTTGTGATACATGATTGTATCTTCAATGATGTTAAGAACCTAATAAGTCCACAACAACATGGTTTCATGACCAAAAGATCTTGCGTGACTAACCTTGCTTCTCTATAACAAAAAAATTGTGAGAATTTGGATGACCAAGGCCAGATGGATGTCATCTATACCAATTTTCAAAAAGCTTTCGATCAGATAGATCATTTCTTGTTACTTGGAAAACTGGGGGTGTTCGCGGCAATGAGCAATATTATATCACTTTTCGCTTCATACCTTATCAACTGACAACAGCATGTTGAGGTGGACGAGATGACCTCAAACTGTTTATCCCCATAACATCCGTTGATAACTGTATTTCATTGCAGCTGAGGGTCAATACTGTGGTTGAGCGGTGTGACCAAAACAGGCTGTTTCTTAATGCAAGTAAATGCAATGTTGTGATTTTCACAAGAAGAAAAGAGCCAATTATTTTTGAATATAAAATTCGGATCGGCAATATCCGCAATATCCGCCAAGAGGCTACGATCAAAGTCTGTTGTTATCTCGATTTACCAAACTGTCACTAAATAACAGGAGAAAAATTATTGCAATTCAATTCTTGTATAATTTATTAAATTATAAAATAGATTGCAGTTTTCTGTTGCAGCGGATCAAGTTATTAGTTCCTCGACTTGAGATCAGGCATCCGCAATTTTTTTTATAATGATGCAATCAGAACCAAAGTTATGTTGATGTGCCCAGCTCATAACATATCGTGCAAGCTGTTTAACGCGTTATGTAGTAACTGTAATATTTTTTATGATACTTTGGCTCGCATTGTGAACAGTATAGAATTCTAAGCGGATAATTGTAAGGCTTTTTCTTTTTTCTCTTTTTTTTCTATTTTTGTGCTGGGCGTTCAATGTTTGTTGAACGCCTTTATAATCACATGTAGCATATATACCTACTAATTAAAGCTTATTTCACTAATTGAGCAAAACATGATTTGCTAGCATGTATGTTTCCTGTAACTGGGTGTTTATCCTGTAGGAAATAAATTATACAGGGTGATTCATTGGGAATGGGAAATCCCGAAACTGGGGGTAGGGGAGACCAAAATATTGCGATTGAGTCCAACATTGCTTAAACAAATGTTGTTTGTTTGAGAGATACAGTGCGTTCAAGTTCTTATTTTTAAATTGAATTATGGCTATATCTACCAAAATAATCAAGCTGCTGACCTGAAATTTGGCACTGCTATGTTTTTGGGGATGGAGAATAAGCTGAAACTGTCAATTTCTACGTATCTCACAGAGGGCGCCACTTGCGCAGTTTTTGGATCGTGCTTTTACTCGTAACTTTTGTGAGGTTATCTTTTTAGTCTTGCAGGTCCATCATTTTAGTGCATCTTTTCATTCTGCAACAAAAAGGTACTCTTGTTCCATAACGCCCAAATCAACCGTTTGCGTTTAAATTGCCAAAACGTGCCCCAAAACACCTGTTGACTTCAAGATTCGAAAAATAAAATATTCACCTACTGCTTTCAAATATTGCACAACGACTGTACCATTTAAAGCGAGAAAAAACCCATATGAACAATGTCCCAAAAAATGTTCACTTTCAAAATGGAACAGATTGAAACTCGACAAACTTTAGACACCCTATTTCAAGAAAACAAATGTGTTTCGACCAATGTTCATTTGGCATTTTTTTCTTCATTTTCAATGTACAGTTGATCTGTAACATTTGAAAATAGTAGGTGAAAATTTTATTTTTTGAATCTTGAAGTCCACAGGTGTTTTGGGGCACGTTTTGGCAATTTAAACGCAAACGGTTGATTTGGGCGTTATGGAACAAGAGTACCTTTTTGTTGCAGAATGAAAAGATGCACTAAAATGATGGACCTGCAAGACTAAAAAGATAACCTCACAAAAGTTACGCGCTATAACATGATCCAAAAACCGCGCAAGTGGCGCCCTCTGTGAGATACGTAGAAATTGACATTTTCAGCTTATTCTCCATCCCCAAAAACATAGCAGTGCCAAATTTCAGGTCAGCAGCTTGATTATTTTGGTAGATATAGCCATAATTCAATTTAAAAATAAGAACTTGAACGCACTGTATCTCTCAAACAAACAACATTTGACAAAATGTAACAAAATAAAACAAAAATTATCATGATGGAGCTCTACCACATAATTATTTGCCCGTAAGAAATTACCTAGATCAGCTCTATCCAAATAGTTGGATAGGGAGAAATAGACCTAGGTATTTCCTGGCAGCCTGATCCCCAGATTTGTCTGTTTTGGATTTCTTTTGTGGGGAACAGTACAAAATAAAAGTATGAAACAATTGTTGAATTAAGAGCAGCTGTTTTAGAAGCAATTGCCAGTATTGACAGGCGCTCTCAAAGAAAGGCGACAATTTCAGCTTTAAAAAGATGCAATATTTGCATAAATAATAATGGTGGATTGTTGTTTGAACACCTTTTTTATTTTAAAAGGTGACATTTTAAAATAATATTAATTTGAATTTGAGTTTTTTAATTTTTGTTTTATTTTGTTACTTTTTGTTACCAGCAAATCAGAAAATTAGCCATGGCTCTTTAATTTTTATAATAACTATGCAGAGTATTATATCTTTGGAAAGCTCAAAAAATTGCCGATTTTATAAGGCCACAGCCAATTATGATTTACATTTAAAAATCATAAGTTTATGTCATATCTCAAAAATCACAAACAACATAAAAAAATTGGAGTAGATTATCTTATTAAGCCCAAAATTATCTACAATTTTTGTCTCTACAGTTATTCTGTATTATCAGAAATAACGGAGCTACAGAGATCTGATGAAATAGCAAAAAATCACTCTTTTCAAAATATCTAGTGAGCAATGAACTTTTTTAAAAATCCAAAAGGGTCATTACATTGAGCATTCAAAACTGCAATTCTTTCCCCATTTAACCTTTGTTCTAGCACTGCTAGTTTCCGAGATCCCCATACTGGGCATCGAGAAAAACTCACCCTGTATATATCTTCTTGTGCCTCTCATTGGTCTCCATCCATATCCTCTTCCTCTAAACTGCATCGGAGTACCCTTTTGTGTAGTAGTACCATCACTTCTTTCTTCTCCATATATTATATCTTGTCTTGTCCATATATTATATACCTTGTAGTCACCTCATTATAATTTCCTTTTTGGTAACTTCTTTGATCGCCTCTCTTGTAGTTTCTTCCATAACCTTGATTAAGTCTTAAACCATAACCTCTTGTTATACTAAAATTTTTGAAGTCCTTCTTAAAATACGATGTATCCCCACATCGATAACATCCACTTATATTTGATACAAAAGCAGTTTCTTCATAATTTGTATTTTGTTGACCATTTGTTGTTTGCCTTTTTTCATACTCTGACAACAATTTACTCTTTACTATGTCATATGTTAATATGCGGAATATTTTCTATTATTGTCACTACAGTTTCATAACTTTTTGGGACACTCAATGGCAAAATTGCAGATTAAACTTTGTTCATAAATTTTATCGCCACTTAGTTTTAGCTGTCGTACAATTTCTTCAAATGTGATGATGTATTTATCCAATGGTTCATTTTCTCTCAACTTTAATGATAATAACTTCTTTAAAAATAACTGACTAGATAATCCTTACTTCTCATACGTTTCTTCTAATATCTTCCACATTTGGTAAGCATTTTTCTTGTTTCGATGATATTCAATTTGATTGTTATCAATGCATTGAACAATTAGAGCTTTTGCTTTACTTTATTTCTTTATGATTTCTTCTCTTTTCTTCTGGTCCATAATTTCATCGGTTTTTACATCTTCCTTTACTTGTTCTTCTAATGTTATTTCCATTCTATACTTCCATGTATTATAATTTTTCTCGTTCAACATTTCTATTATTACATTACTTTTTGTTACTTGAGCCATTTTCTAACTTCTCAGTTTTAAACAATTTTTTCAAATCTATATTCCCCTCCTGCTGGGCCCATAACCTCTTGGATAATACAAAGTATATTGGACGTTCTGGTGGTTTTTATTTATTACTGAGAATTTTATACCTTCTAATACATGTTTATTAAACATTTTTATTTGTTTATTAAGTTTAATAGCAGTTGTTCCCTTTCATAAAAATTAAAATATTGCAAGCTCCTAAACACTGTAAAAACTGTGAGTGGGTATCAGATAATTCACCAGGTTGAAGTTGCCAAAATCTCTCGCTTTAAACACCTATGGATCGATACTGTCAACAACTTTCAATTTTTCTTAATATGTGCACTACATTTTCATCAAGAGACTTGTAATAATCACTACTTTCCATTTTATAGAGTAGAAAACATGAACAATTGCACAAATCTTAAACAAATCCACACACTGCAATTTTTTATTTCCCTATCATTCAACACCCCCAAATTTTTGAAAGTTATAAATAGCACCTACCAGTAAACTGGTTATTTTTCTAAGGTAATATGAATCCTCTTTAATTTTGAATTCTCTAGTGAGCTTTTTGTTTGCCTGAGAACTATGCAAATTAACAATTTCATATATATTTTATAGTTTTGGTTGTCCTGCAGGCAAAATGGCTGACCTGTCAAACATGCCCAATATTAAAGTCAGTTTCTTGCCATTCACTCCAAATTTGAAATATTGAATTTTCCAGGCAATTTAAAAACACGAGAAACATAGATAATAGCAAATCCTTGGCAAGGCAGTTTGTGGCATAGCATATAAAGTACAATCAGTAGTAGTAGTAGTAATAGTTATAGAAAACGCCAAGCCTTCTACATCTCACCCTACTTAATAATAGTCGGATGAATCAAATAACTGATGGAACCGATATGCTCCGGTAGCTTAGTTGGTTAAGGTTTACATGCACCCGTGTTTATTTTGTTTCTGTTCCAGGAGATAGCGATTGCTTGACAGTGTCGGAAAAAATTACAGTTTATCTTTGCAAGTAATTGAAAGAGACTAGAGGCATTCGCATCGCTCAGAATCTGCAAGGCAGCGTTGCCAGTGCCAAAATAGTGGTTAAAGCTCAGTAGGCAATGCCAAATAAGTCGAAATAGAAATGTTATAACTGACAGGCATTTTAACTGTACTTTGAAGTGATTTTGAAATAAAATGAATAATTATCGGGATTTAAATACAAGTGCAATAAAATGTGAATGATAGGTTTTGTAATGTTATCTCATCTTGAAATTAATGGAAGACAATGGAAGTGATTATTAGAGAAAAACATTGAATATCGATATAAAAATGCATCCATATTCATTAGATAAACGATAAAAGTTGCTGTTTTTTGAAATATTTTATCGTGTTTCTAAATAAAGTGGATAACCCTGGAATGTGGCTTACTTATTTTATTAAATACTGAAATTTTAACAAAATCCGAAAACCCTCATTTGAATTTACTGACAAAATTATTCCCGTTTCTGCACACATCTTTCCACGAAAACCTCTATATCTATATCTATTGAATTTGCTTTATATTAAACCATATAATAAATGCTTTTCCGAAGAAGATCCCAGTATTTCCAAAAATGGCAAGTTCAATTGTTTTTAAGCTATTTCTCGTTTGAATTACCACCGTTATGTGAATTTTAAATAAAATCTGTCAGGTAGTTTAGGAGATATATTATTACACTTTTTAGACTTTTTTTAGGTTTTCTCAAAAATTGATCGAGAGATTTTTATAAAAATTTCTCAATTTGTAAAGGTTACCTGAATTTTTACAAGTTTTTGAACTTTCCGTTTAAAAGTAAGGTGGTAGGTATACGTAAATCTTAACGAAGTGCCTACAGCCCCAGTAGGAGTCCTGGGTTCTTTTCCCGACTGGAGCATATTTTTTTCAACTGATTATCCTTTACCTGCTATGCCACAAAAACATCCTTCCTGATTTATATTTACTGGTACAAAAATTCATCAAATTGCTTAATTTCTGAGATAGTGCCCAAAATTTATTAACCTTTCATATTTTTTAAGTTGCAAGATAAAGATGAACAAATCATCAAAAATAAGAGTATTTTATCTCTATAATAAAAAATATATTACCAGTATTAATCAAAAAGTCAATAAAAAGGCAACTCGAGCATAAAAAAACTCAACAAAACAAAATCGCTTACTCTTTTATCAGTGCAAAGTTCAAGGGGTGCTTTCACATGTTTCTGGAGTCGATCTTATGGCAGGCTCAGCCAGTTGGATCTTCTGACTTCTTTCAGGCTTTCGGGCAGTATCTACTTCTGCTTTTCCCTGCAATTGTTTTAGTGCTTGTGCCGAGGGGCTTTTTCTATTATGTATCATAACGGGCTGAATTTTTGTGAATGATTTTGTTTTGACGAATGCTACAACTTTTTTCTCTTCGAGGATTCTCGATAATAGTCGCTAAGGCAGCGCGCAGGCGTGAGACATGTCGATCGGGTTATTTTAAAATTTTGTATCATAACCATTAGTTGATTAGTTAAATCGAGATGACATTTGATAAATAATGCGGAAAAAAGTTTAGTTTATCCTACAAAAAAATTGTCTGGCCGACCTTGTCCCCCACCCAAAAAAATGTCAAAATAATGAGATAAAAAAAACTTTATCATAACAAGCTGACTTTTTGATTGGGGCTTACTAAATGTTTGTATAGTTTAGTGTCAACATTTTCCTACAAATTAAATTGTCCGTTTTTCCCTGTCCTACACTTGGAAAATAGAAAATCAAGGGACAAGGTGGGCCAGACTATTTTTTTTGTAGGACAAACATTTTTCCGCATTCTTTATCAAATGTCCTCTCGATTTAACTAAACAACTAATTGTTATGATACAAAATTTTAAAATTACCCGATTGACATGTTTCACACCTGCACGCTGCCTTAGCGACTATTATCGAGAATTGTCGAAGAGAGAAAAGTTGTAGGACTCGTCAAAACAAAGCTATTCACAAAAATTCAGCCCGTTATGATACATAATGGAAAAAGCCCCTCGGCTCAAGCACTATTTAGACTGATCTCCACACAGGTGGAATCCCCTTCTACAGTCCCAATGGCTTTTGTGATTTAGTCACCTGTATCAAAGTTTCGGATTCAATTTATGTTTATTACTTTTGATCACTCGGATTTCTCCTCGGTGGTTCGCTTTATTAGAATTGTTTCTAGGTATTGAAATATAGTGTGTCCCCAGATGGGGTACCGTACTCTTGTAAAGTTTCTTATATTTGATTTTTTGAGAAAGATCATTCTTGATATAAAAGTCTGCTTGTTCTTAAAATAAAATTGGAATGGAAAAAGTTAACATTACTTATACTGGGTGACCAGTGACTTCTCTGCAAATTCATGTGTGGGCATATGGAATTTATTTTATGAAATGTTTGACTGTGAAATTTCAAAAAAGTTAGCTTTAAGTCCTAAAAAGCGAGAGACATTTTTTTAAAACAATGCATCTAATTCTTATTTTTCACTTTTATATGATGAAACTACAAATGTAGAGTCTGAAAAGGATTTTTTTTGTAATGCTGCGGTATTATTATTCTATGAAGAATCAGATTGTTTTTATGCATTTGGAAACTTTTTTTAGGCAGTTCTAAAGCAAATGATATATTTTGTATTAACGATGCACTACAAAAATCAAATTTGTCAAAAAATAAACTAATAACTTGTGGTAGTGATGGTCATAATGTTAATAAAAAGGTCTTTAGTCTGTTAAATGATGAATGTAATAAGTCTCTCATCGATGTCGGTACGTGCAATTTACATATTCACAATGCTTTTAAGCATGGGTTAGACGAATTTGGGTCAGATGGTTCAGATTTTTTATTATCTGTTTACTATTTTTTTGATCGATGGCCCTTAAGGAGACATGCATTTTGTGATATACAAAATGATCTGAATTTGCCAAACCATACTTATTTAAAATATATTCCAAGTCATTGGTTATCTATGGAACCATGTATCAAAAGAGTTGTGGAGCAGTGGGACACATTGGTACATTTCTTCGTAAAATATGTCCCCAAAAAGTTGCCTGAACTTATGAAGGTTAATCATTACCTACTCCAAGATCGTTTCGTGTTTAAAAAATCCAAATTTGAAGCTCAGTTGCATTTTGTACAAAATAGCTCTACTTTATTCATACAATTTTCCAAAAATTTCCAAGAAAATAAAATAAGTATATTATATCTACCCTGTCCTTGTATTATAGAAATAGAAGATGAATGAAATATTTATTCTTGTTGCAGCTAAATTTTTTATTTTTGAGATTTTTTAGTGTGAATAAAGTTAAGCAAATGCTTTTATTAAAAATAATATAAAAATTTTTCTTTATTTTCAAAATAAGTCAGAAATTTATTAGTAAATCTGACGTTTTCCTTGTCGAGGATACAACAACAACCGATAGATATTTTTACGGACATTTGTTTAGTAAAAGAGTTACATTTTGGTTACTTGTTAACATCCATTGGGTTACTTTATTACTTTTTTTTCTAAAAAGTATTGTTGTTTATTAAATAACAGCCTCCTTGACAAATTTGAAAAATCATTAATTGCTTTGTCATTTTTGACTTTAGGATAAAAGGTTATAGGAAATTTTTTTGCAGAATTCAATTTCCTATTGATTGAGAATATTGTATCCTGCGTGTGTCCCATTTGAATAAAATGGCACTTTTTGACATATATATATTATGTCCAAACAAAATGTAAATCTGGTATTTGACTTGGCAACACATTCAACCATATTGAATTTCATTTTTTCTTCCTAAAAAATGTATGTTTTACCTACGATTTCAAAAAAAAGTTAAAAATTTCCTCCTTTGACCTAGCAACACTTCGTCCAACCAGTGTTGTGATCACCAAACCCTCTTGCCGTGTATACTTACAAGACAAAAAAAGATATGTTAGTTCCTGTGACTTCTTCAAATCAGCCAGCAGCACCTGAATTATTAAAACTAGTGTCATGCTCCTGTAAAAGATCAGATATTGGATTGTGTCTACCAAGCACTGTGAATCTGAGTAATCAGGATTGCAATGTTTGCCAATGTGTGCCGTATGTGTCCTAAGGAAGACTCCAAAAACTTCACAAACAGATTTTGGTATATCCAGGTTTATCTTATATTTTTCTTGTATTTATGCTATAAAGTTCATTCCGCATATGTACCAATTTTTACCCAGAAACTCTTAAGAGAATACCGCATTTGCCCATATTATAACAAAAATGTTTGTTACAGCACCAGAAGCTACCTTGATGGCTAAATAAAATAGAACATTTTTCTATTTACAATTTATTTACAAGTTGAAATTTGTAGGTATACATATAAACAAGCTGTTACAATAAAGTGAAATACCTAGGTATTTTCGTGTGGTCTTTAATTTTTGTATTATTTATTAATTTTGATAAATGAAAAATTCCACTATTATTTATTTAAAACTAAAAATAAACTTACGAAACCAATTTTCTTTCCTTTTCAAGGCATTTGGACTTTTCCTAAGAAGCTTTTGTCGTATATTTTGTGAAAAAATATTGTGATTTACCACAAAAATATCCAACATCCTAAAAATGCAACGAGACCAAAGTAGGCAAATTTTATAACAGGATCTACTTAGTTTTAAATCCGTGACAACTTCCTCTAATAAAATTGTTCGATATCTTATACCGTAAAAAATAATGAATGACTTATAAAACATTACTTTTATACTGTACTGAATCTCAACAATCACTGTCCAAACTCGTTGCCTTGGTTAGCACCTTTATTGTTTACCCTTCAAAAATCACAAATAAACTTGTCAGGTTACTGTCACTGTCCAAGAATATTCTTTCAGCTCTAAAATTCGCACAAAATCCTTCACTTTTTCCAGGCCCAATTCCCAGGGCTTATATATTCAAAAGGAAGACTGGAGAATACTCTAGAGTATTCCTGGCCAATGATAGTTCACAAATCATAAAGTTCTAGCAAACTTTCTAGAAAGTTATGGATGCTTTACAGGGAAAACAATGAAAACGAAAGGAAAATGGGGCCCTGGGGGCCTCAGGCCAACAAAGATTTGACGGAAAATGCCTCTAAATTAATTACAAAAATTATAAAACTAAGTAGAATACCCAAACTTAAAATTTATCTGCTAAATTTTTGAGTAGGTTAGAAAACCGTGCAGACATTCATTGAAAGCTGATATAACAACTTTAGAGGCATTTTTCGTTACACTGCCCCCCTCTAACATTTGATCGTCCCGCTCAAGTTATATGATCTTCATCTATCTTCTCATGGTACGGAGACAACCTGACGATATTTACTATCTTCGTTGGGCTATGATATGATAAACGACATTATTAATCTTGTTCACGACGATGTATGGTCCTTTCCAACTTCTATCGAGTTTCGGAGACCGACCTTTTGTTCGCTTGGGATTGTATAACCACACTTTGTCACCCACATTAAATTCAACACTAGTTGCTTTCAGATCGTAGCGGATCTTCATCTTGTCACTTTCTTGATGCAACTTCTGGCGAACGTCTTCATGAACCAACTGGAGACACTCTCTCAGGTAACTCATGTAGTCATCAGTAGATTCTGGATTTTCTGGTCGGCCGGTTATGATGTCGATAGGAAGCCTTAGATTGATCTTAGCTGGAGACTTTCCTGTCGCTTCATGCACAGCATGGGACAATAGAAAAGGTGGTATGCATGTGTCCCAATTACTTTGTTTCTGGTTCACTACCATCTTCAGGTATGTTTCTAAAGTCTTATTGAACCGTTCCACCATACCATCAGACTGGGGGTGCAGGGGTGTTGTCCTTGTCTTGGAAATCCCTAGCAGGCGGCAGACATTTTGGAATACCTCAAGTAGTCCATGATGACTAACACATAACGGTTGCCAGATTCGCTGGTTGGGAACGGTCCCGCTACGTCGATGGCAATCCTTTCAAAAGGAGCTCCGACCAGGTATTGCATCATTTTACCCCTGTTCCTAGTTTTTTGTCCTTTCGCCGAAGCACATTCTTCACACCGGTGGCACCACTCTTCGACATCTTCCCGAGAGTTTACCCAGTAAAACCTCTCTCTAACTTTATTCAAGGTCTTACTAATGCCAAAGTGTCCACCTCCAACGCCTTCGTGCACGGCTTTCAGGACCTCCAACACTCTCTTCTTACGAAGTACTGTCAGAAAAAGCTTTCCTTTTCCATCTGGACTTTCCCAAACTCTCTTTAGTACACCATCTTTAATTAGTAACGAGTCCCATTGTGCCTTCAAGTCTGGTGATTTGTCCGAAACATCTTTCCATTCAGATTTGGGTATGTCTTAATTTTAGGTCAAATATTATACCAAATATGGGATCTTCGCTTTGCTCTCTGACGATGACTTCCGAATCCCAATTTTCAGGTCCACGGACAGTAGTTTGTTTACATAAAATTAGGTCCGGGTTTTCTCTTAATTCCTGTCAACTACAGTGATGACAGTCTTCATTACAGGGTCTTCTTGACAATGCATCAGCATTCTTATGGTTGTCCCCTTTGCGGTGTTCCACTTTGAAGTCATATTCCTGCAGCCTTTGAAGCCTTCTTGCCACTTGCCCTTCTGGATTCTTGAACTGGACTATCCATTTTAGTGATGAATGATCTGTTCTTAATAAGAAAGGTTGGCCATATAGGTACTTGTGGAAGTGTTCAACGGCCTTGACCACTGCTAGTAGTTCCCTTCTTGTCATGCAGTAGTTTCTCTCTGGCTTTGACAGAGTTTTACTGAAGTAGGCAATATCTTATTGTTGTCATTCTTGCTCCTCGGACAGTACTACTCCACACCAAAGTTGTTGGCATCTGTTTCCACGATAAATGTCTTTGCAGGAACAGGAAACGTCAAAATCGGTGAAGAACATAAAGCTCTCTTCAAGATCTGAAATGCTTCTTCACAATCCGAGGTCCACATATAATCGATCCCATCCTCTGTGAGCCTATGCAGCGGCCTGGCTATGTGTGCAAAGTTTAGGACGAATCTCCTGTAATAAGTGCACAGGCCCAGGAAGCTCCTTAGTTCATGTTTATCTTTCGGTCACGGCCATTTTTCAATTTTCTCTGTCTTTTCTGGGTCTGTTTTAACTCCTTGCTCTGAAATTACATGCCCCAAATAGCTAACTTCCTTCTTGAAGAAACAGCATTTCTTCGGGCTTAGTTTTAGGTTAGCTTCTCGTAACTTCTGGAATACCTCTCGGACATTCTTCAAGTGATCTTCAAATGTTCTTCCCAAAATAATGACATCATCCAGATATACTAGACAGGTTTTCTATGTCATACCTCTTAGCACAGACTCCATGAGCCTCTCAAAGGTTGCTGGTGCATTACAGAGGCCAAATGGCATAACATTAAATTGCCATAAACCTGTACCAGTAGAAAATGCAGTTCTCTTTATCTTGAGTGTGCATTTCGACTTGTCAGTACCCACTCTTCAAGTCCAACGTGGAAAACCATTTAGAACCAGATAGTGTCTAAAGTGTCATCTATTCTGGGCAAAGGGTAGCTGTCCTTGATGATGTCATTTAACTGTCGATAGTCTACGCAGAACCTCATAGAACCTTCCTTCTTCTTCACTAGGACAACTGGAGAAGTCCATGGGCTCTGTGATGGTTCAATGATTTTCTCTTGTTCAGTTTCCTTTATCATAGCTGAGACCTCTTCTTGCTTAGCAAGGGGTATCCTTCCAGGAGCCTGTTTGATCGGAGGGCTATTACCAGTATTTATCCTGTGCTGTACTAAACCTGTCCTTCCAAAATCGCATTCAGACGTAGCAAACACATCGCGATTTTCTTCAATCAGTTTTCGCAGTTGGTACTGCTGCTCCATTGTTAAGTAAGCAGCAACCCAATCTTTTCGCCTTTGTTCAAATTTTGATCATAGTTATTCAGGTTAGCAATCCGCACAAATATTACACACCCTCTTTTGGTGGTCAGCGTCTTTGCAGGGAATATACCTCTTTTATACAGTCGGCATTCTTCTTCGGGTTCCACAATAATTGTTTCGCCATTCAGTCCATCATAGGTGGCCTTGATAACCTTTTCTGAATTAGCCGGAACCGTGGTATCTTCAGAACCGGTCACAGTTCGGGTAGTGTTGCCAGCCATGTTAGAACATAACTGTCTTTGTCCTCAAAATCCTCTCGTGAACTTCTATCTTGAACCGCTGTTCACGCCTGACATCTAGTCCCAATATGACATTGTTGGTTATTTTGCCAATTTGACAATGTAGTTTGATGGTGGTGCAATCTTGCAGTGGGCTATGATGTTTGGCCTCACGATGGTATGACTATAACCAGTGTCCACCACGATGTCACATTCCTGGCCGCAGATCTTTCCTGGTACTACCAAGCTGTCTCCTGAATTCGGAAGCCGGTTAACTTTTATCCTAATAGGCGGGGCTTGCTAGCACCCAGCCAGCTTTCGCCCCTCAAAGCTGGCTACTCGGAATTTTCCTGCTTCTCACCATCAACAGGATTGGGGCACTGGCGTTTCAAGTTCCCCTCAACTCCACAGTTCAGTGGTGTATTTCTTTGAACACCCATCCTGTCTTTGGAGGTCGTAGCACGTGAAAGGATGTTCTGGATACCATTTGTTCTACGTTGGCATTACTAGTACTGCCTCTGTTTTGTGGTCGCACCTGCCTTAACCTCACTTGTCTACGTGCTGCCTGCATGGCGGCTTCAAATTCCAAAGCACGCGCCAAGGCCTCTGAGATATTTTTGTGGCGGGCTAGCCAAAGTGCTTGGCTAGTCTCGCTGTCCGCCATCTATAAAGCCGCTTACCGAAATTTGTTCCCAGAATTCTACCGGGGCCGATGGATAGGCCAAATTTACCAGGCAGGCAATGTCAGCTTCAAATTGTTGCAAGGTCTCATCAGTGCGTTGTCGTCTACCTTTCAGTTGCGCCTGGTATACCTGCTGCAGATGGGCTTCCCCATATCGCATTTCAAGGTCCCTAACTAGGGAACTATAATTATGCTGAGTGTCGGCCGGTATCGTTTGCAACACTTCGGTGGCCTCACCTTGTAGACATAGCTTCAAATTCCGGGCTTTCTCTTCTCCTGTCCAGAAGTTTCCTTCTGCAGCAGCCTCAAACTGGTTAAGATAAGTGCTCCATGCCACTTTTCCATCAAACTTGGGAGGCTTCATACACCCTGTAGTGATAGCTGATTCATCCTCGCCTCCAGCAGTTCCATTCTTCCTTCACTGTTGTCAAATCTCGTTTTTATTTTATCAAGTTCGGTTTGTATCTCATTTTTCATTTCTCCGATTTCCGTTTGCACTTCCACCTTGATTTCTGTCTTCATTTGGGTTATTTCTTCTTCAACAACTCCTTCGAAGTTGGTAATTTTCTTTTGTAACTCTACTTGAATCTCTTCTAATTTCTTATTGGTTTCGTCTCGTCCGGTTTTCATTTCTTCTTTAAGATTACTCATTCTTCTTGTTTCAAATTTCTTTCTGCGTCATTCTTCTTTAATTCGTTCTTCATTTCTTCATGGAGATTCCTCATTAATTCTTCTTGTTTCTTTTCTCTCTCTTCTTGAAGATTCTTCATTAATTCTTATTGTTTCTTTTCTCTCTCTTCTTGAAGATTCTTCATTAATTCTTCTTGTTTCTTTTCTCTCTCTTCTTGAAGATTCTTCATGAATTCTTCTTGTTTCTTTTCTCTTTCTTCATGTTTTTTGTCAAATTTGTTCATAAATATTTCCATCAACTTTTCCATTTCCATTGCGGTCTGTTTTCTGGTTGTGGGCATTCACCTCAGGGTCCTCTTGAAATCGCGCTTCTGACACCAAATGTACTGAATCTCAACAGTCACTGTCCAAACTCCTTGCCTTGGTTACCACCTTTATTGTTTAGCCTTCAAAAATCACAAATAAACTTGTCAGATTACTGTCACTATCCAAGAACATTCTTTCAACTCCAAAATTCGCATAAAAACGCTTTCTAACCTTTCACCTTTTTCAGGCCCAATTCCCAGGGCTTATATATTCAAAAGGAAAACTGGAGAGTACTCTAGAATATTCCTGGCCAATGATAGTTCACAAATCATAAAGTTCTAGCAAACTTTCTAGAAAGTTATGGAAGTTCTACAGGGAAAACAATGATAACTAAAGGAAAATGGGGCCCTGGGGGCCTCAGGCCAACAAAGATGTGACCAAAAATGCCTCTAAATTAATTAAAAAAATTACAAAACTGTAAGTAGAATACCCAAACTTAAAATTTATCTGCTAAATCTTTGAGTAGGTTAGAAAACCGTGCAGACATATTCATTGAAAGCTGATATAACAACTTTAGAGGCATTTTCGTTACAATACCTTATACTTGTATTTTAAATAAAATCATGCTCCTGTAAAAGATCAGATATTGGATTGTGTCTATCAAGCACTGTGAATCTGTAAATCAGGACTGCAATTTTCTCCAATGTGTGCCACATAGTGCCCTCCTAAGGAAGACTCCAAAAATTTCACAAACTGAGTTTTGGTGTATCCAGGTTTATCTTATATTTTTCTTGTATTTATGCTATAAAGTTCATTCCGCATATGCACCAAATTTTACCCAGAAACTCTAAAAGAATACTGCATTTGCCCATATTATAACGAAAATGTTCGTTAGAGCACCAGAAGCTTGATCTACCTTGATGGCTAAATAAAATAGAACATTTTTCTATTTACAATTTATTTACAAGTTGAAATTTCTAGGTATATAAACAAGTCGTTAACTTTATTATTTACAATTAGAATTTGTTCACTGTTGAAAAGTAAAAAAAACACTGAAAAATGTTTAAACTTTACAATACAACATAGGAGATGTTCGTGAGCTTAATACGAAAACACTATTAGCACGAAATGTTCACATGAGCATTTAAAGTTTTGTTTACCAGCACTTAGAAAATTTGGACTACTGAGTTCGGTTCTTAATCAATTTAAAGTTAAGTTACAGAAGACCATAAAAGTTCTGGGTCGTTGACACTGGTGATTCGCCACCATTGTTCCAAGCTTCTTGTCATTGTAGTTATGACCTCGGCTAGACTCGAGACTCAAAGGGGGACCATGGACGATTCAAGCTGGGGCTAGACGATGTGCGACCACTGTCAGACTTATATCATAGGATGGTGTGTAGGTATGTCTGTATTCCGATGGTGCTTCGCTCATGTACATGTAAAAGAAAACACAATGAACAGTCTCCGAAAAACTGCATTCAAAACGTTGACGCGTTTACAATGGATAGTTAAATTTCTTAAACGTAAAAGTTAAATTGGATAGTTAAATTTCTTAAATGTAAAAAGATTGGATGGATGAAAGCATTTAACTTTGACGTAATGTACCCGGAACCCTGACTATGAAATAGAATAAAAATTAATAACCAAAAGCGATCAATTATCTTGACTTAACCTGACTTATAAATTTACTGCACAATATTCGCAAGACAAAAGGTATCATTGACAAAATACAGAACGATTGGCAACTTCCCGTTCGATCTCGAAAAACAGCCTCAAAGGCTAGATAGCCAAAAAAACACCGTGGTAGAGTCCACGTCAATCTCGGACGACTTAAGGGTTTCTTCGATAAGTTTGTGCTAATAAAACAAATTTGTAACCAAAATTATGGCCACAGCTTGCAGCTTGAAGCCCACGGAGAAAAGGGGAGAACAGGCCTAGGTGAGAGTAGCTTCAGAAGTCGTCAAATAATGGTACTTAATAAAAAAAATTATTAAAATTTAACAGCTAACTCACCCACACTATGCTCCCGGGAATCCTCTCCGTGGTTCACCTGCTGCACGTCCCTAGCGGAACTCGAAAAATGCATGGAAATCGTCCACTCCCACACCTTAAAGCAAGTGCTCGCAACATACATCTAAAAAAAAAACAGAAAACCTTCATTAGCACACTATACAAAACACTACACAAAACCACTTAAGTGTAAAACTAGGCTTTGATAGAGATTTTCACATGGAAATTTCCGAGACAGAAATAATCAAAGCCGAATTTCACCTGACGTGACCTTACAACAACATATGGGAATTTTTTTTATTAATTGCACAACCAAAATACAAATATTGCCGAAAGTTGGTGCATGTTCGATAATCATATTAGGTGCCCTTAGAATGGTTGCAAGTTAAACAGCATACAGGGTAGGTCGAAATATATAAAAATTGCACAAGAGTGAAGTACCCTTATTTCAAAAAATTCAGGAAAGGTTATTAAGAAAAGTTGTTTACAATTAAAAGCTATGCATAAATACCAAAACATAGCCTCAAAAAAAAAATTTCGTTGATGAATTTACAGTTTCTTATTAAACATTTAAAATAAAAATTTTGCACCCTAAATGAGAGTTTTTTAATAGACACTTTATCATTACTAATGTTTTACCTTGTTCGTAAGAATTTTTGCGAAATTTTAAAGTTGTGTTTAATATCGTTGCAACAAACATGAAGTTTGTGATTCCCTAAAAAACTAAAAATTTAAGTTAATTTTACAAATATGCTTGAATTTGAACAAAGTTATGAGAAATTAATTTGATTTTGATTAATTTATGAAAGTGTTTAGGGGGAATATTAAAAAATATATATTTGTAGAAAATTATTAATGTTTTTCAAAAAAATATTTTTTTTCTTAGGAGGCCATGTTTTGGTATGTAGGTATAACTTTTAATTCTAAACAACTTTTCTTAATAACATTTTGCTAAATTCTTTGAAATAAGGGTACTTTACTCTTGAACAATTTTTATATTTTTTGACCTACCCTGTATACTGTTTGACTTGCAACCATTCTAAGGGCACCTAATATGATTATCGAACATGCACCAACTTTCGGCAATATTTGTATTTTGGTTGTGGAATTAATAAAAAAAATTCCCATATGTTGCACACTAAAATGGCCACACTGTAGAGTAACAGAGATATACTGTTATACCTACTGTTATAACTACAAATTCATAAAATCTTTATTTTTAAAAATAATTAAAAAATAATAAAAACAATTTTTTTGTACCTACAAAAACTTTCATTGTCAAAATGCAAATCCAGAGTCTGCTACAATCTACTCCCTCAATTTTCATTAAAACCATTTAGCGTTTTTTAATTTAAAATCTCATCACGGCAAAATAAAGACACTCCAAAACGACCATATACCTACCGTTTTTTTTGTATTAAAAACAATTATATTTGAAATTTTTTTCTGGCTCCAAAAATAAAAAAGTTATTACGGGTGATCCGTATAACTTGACCACCGTGTACACAGATGCACGGTACATAAGGAGGGTTGTGCTGGTATTAACTAAAATACTGGGAATAGGTTCAAATCTTCGAAAACAGTGACCCAATTCTATATCGAATTTTTTACAATTTCCTTCTCCCTAACAGTTTGTACTTATTCGAAGCTCAGTATGATTTTTTTTTTAATATATGTTTGTCTTTTTAGCTTTCTCCGAATGCACTGGCAGCGTTGCACCAATTGGCCCAGTTTATTCAAAATGGAGATTACACAGGAAGCTTGCATTTACATACACAATTAGTGCAGGGTCCAGATTTTGCTCAAATCGCAGGCTTTATGCCAGGACTTAAAGTATTATTGCAGTCGGCCTTGCAGTTACAAATTTATCTGCGTTAGTAACTTTTGTTTAAAAGTTTATGCCTTAACACATTATACTAGGGGTAATTCTAAGAATACTATATTTTTTATTGTTAACATTCAGTTAGGTACAGTCTAATATACTGCAGTATTGTATGTAATTTTCATTCATATCAAATTAATACATACATATTAAGTTGTACCTATTGTGTAATAATTTGAATTATTGGTCATGATGAAATTATAAATAATAAAAATGTTTTTAGTTAATTTCTTTTCCCTTAAAAATCCGTTATAATTTGACCAGTACAAAAATTGAAGTTCTTGGTATAAACGCGTAATGACAGCAGACAACCTATGGATGATTTATATTACCCTTGCTGTGTGCAAGGCATGTGTGCACAGGGAAGGGGGGCAGGGGGGCTTGGCCCCTCCTAATACTTCTAGGCTATATGTAAAATTTATAATAATGGTGATGTGATTTTGTATTTATTATTATGCCTCATTTAAACTGTTTATACTTAAAATTTCTAAAGAATTTCCCGTGACCCATTTTGCTAAGCATACATCTATACTTTTTTTAATATCCACTTTAACAGACAACAAACAAACAATGCATGTTACATCCAGAATATTCCTGACGTTTCACTTAAATTACGCACTACCTTTACTTATCATGTTTACCATCTTTGCGAATTGCTGACTCTTTCCTGTATTCAGATTTCTGCTAATAATAGTTCCTTAATCAAATTACACTTATAGATGTTTTTCTCTAGAAAAGATCCAGAAGCTTGTCTAAGCATTCTGTCTCCCTATAAATACTTCAAACCCAAGAACCAGCTAGTTTTAAGTTAGAAGTCCAGATAACAGATAGACAGAAATCAGTTATACAGATAGTTAGTTTCTACTACTTCAAGTTATGTTGTGTGCCATTCGACGAGCTAACATCCCAAACCAGTGTGTAAAGTTAAATCCAATAAATATTCTTGTTTAAAAACTCATCCACTAGAAGAGAGTTTAAGAAGACACCCAGTGGATCCCAATCTACACTTCGAAGAGAAACCAGTGTGTAAAGTTAAATCCAATAAATATTCTTTTTTAAAAACTCATCCACTAGAAGAGAGTTTAAGAAGACACCCAGTGGATCCCAATCTACACTTCGAAGATATTACAATTCCTGAGCAATGAGTTCCTGAGCAACACAGAAGAAACTACAGATTTTGTGAGTGGCAATTTTGAACTTTTATTTTTTCTGGTGCATTGTTTATTTTTATGTATTTGTTTATTTTATTATTGTTTATTTCGAATTATCATTTTTTCAAAATTGTTAATGAACAAGAAGAGGTAGTAGGAACTAACGAACCACAATACAATTTAAGAGACATTTTTGCTTTAAGCTTCTGGTGGAACAGCAGTTTTTAATAAACTTTTTCCGGACGAAGTGAACGACGAGGTGCAATATTCGCAATAATTGGAAATTTATGGTCTTTGACGAAGCCTAAGGCCTTCTTCCATAGCTAACATCTGCAATAATTGTTACATTTTTATTTACAACAAAGGAAAAAACACACCTGTGAGATGTTGGCTTTATATTATTCAACATATATTATAATATTTCGATGACTATAGAAATAATTGATTAAGGCATTTTTCTTATACTTCAAACTAAATCTTACCTTTCAGGGCCTTTAGGAATTCGAAAAAAGGACACACAGTCTTTTGAATTTTGAAGCGCCGAAGGCCGAAGCGCCGAAGCGATGTTGCCAATTGGAAACATCGCAGCATATCTGTCGAGTTTACGGCCACGAAGGTGCTGCAGCGGCCCGCGGTCGCGAGTCTGTCTACCATTGTGATTGCGACCAATATATCCCCCTCCACTGCCACCTGTGACCGAACCCCCAAACAAACGATATCGGGATACCTCTATATTTCTATAATTTATTACAAGACATGTGGGATGTGAGCATCAGCCCCAAACCCAGCGGCCCTTTGGGCGCTCACCCGAACGCCCGACCTCCCAGTCCGGCTCTGATTTTACACAACAAGCCTCGGACATTACTTCACACATGAGGAATCTAAAGTCCTCGAAGTAGAACCTGCCTATAAAGTAAATTTGCATTTTGAAACAAACTAAGAACTTTACTATATCAAAAATTCAGATAATTTTAATTTTTTAATTGATACTGGTTCATCTATTTCATTAATAAAACCTCATGTAATTCAGCACTTAAATAAAGTTATAATGCCAGATAATATAAAAATTAAAGGTATTTCAGACGAAGTATACACTGTCACAGAATCTTGTTTCCCCTCTTCTTGGAAGAGATGAATTTCCATAAAAAGTATTTTTCTTGAAATCGGCAGTGAAGTGTCCCAAAATCGTCATTAAAAGCACAGAAATAATACAATAATGTAGCCCATTATTGTACGATTTTTTCAATAAGTAGGCCTTGGCGAAATAATGTAAACATCAAACGTCAGACGCGGAGAAATCGCCCGTCAAAAGTGACCAAATATTCAACACCCGGCCGATAAAGGCCCATTTAACTTTTCGTACACATTGCGAAATTGTTTCCTATAGAAGCGCAATCCTTCAGTATACATATTTTAGTAGGTTTGAATATCAATAGATTTGTTGTGGAGGCTGCACAAGAAGCAGCAGTTTGGTTTTTCTGTACGAAGGTGCCGTGTCTTGTCTTACTTGACCTAGGTAGAGCGATCGTCAAAGTCAAGCAACGACGCGCGTAGTCGGTTCATGAACGGATGATCCCTTATTATTATTTTCTTGCCTAATAAAACATTTTTTTCCGATTTCAAAAAAATATATAATATGTACCTCGGCACTGAAGTTCTTTTTATGACTCATGTGGTTTATTTGCCTCAGCCAGAGGCCTCGGCAACTAAATTCCACATGAGTCATAAAAAGTTGAACTTCAGTTCCTTGGTAAATAAATAACTATATTTTTAACCCTATAGCTTTTGATGGACTTTTTGGAACCGATTTTATCAAATTATTTGATGCTTTTATTGACATCCCTGGAAGACAATTAATAACTTACGAAGGAATGGTATCATTATATTGTACCTTAGATGATTCTCCACAAAATATAGAAAATATAGTTTCAACAGAACCTCAAGTAGAAAAGATATGTAGGCTTAGAACTTTATGACATAAAAATACTGATGCAATCGTTTCAGCAAAAATTGTCGAGAATGTTTATTTACCTAACGCCTTAGTACATAATAATAAATAATAATAATGGAGAATTTATCACAATAATTTGTAATAATGAGTAGGTAGTTAATTTTAAGGAGTTAGAGATGGAAGCTTATAATGAAAATATTTACTATGATCCTACTGATAAAGTAGAAGAAAACGGAGTATATAAAAGTGTATGTCCTATAATGAATATAGATGATGTTGATCCTACTGAAAAGGTAGATGAAAATAATACTTATCCTACTATGAGAGCAGATAAATATAATAATGAAGTTTATTATAAAGTTGGTAAAGTTGATGAAAATAAAGTTTATAAAATTTTTGACGACAAAGAAGTATATGATGATGTCTTTACTGCGGATAATGTTAATAAGTTTTGTATTATTAATATAAAAAATGATAATGAGTATAAGGAATTTAAGAAAAGTAAAGGTTTAGATTGTCCTAAGATAATTGAAATTAATAATAATTTATTCGATTGCCAGTGCGATATTCGCTAGCGCATTGTGTTTCTTTAGACTTTAAAATGAGTGAATATAATATAATAAATTCAAAGACAAATATAATCAAGTTAATTATTAACTCCCTGTATATTTGTTCAAATTTGGTATATGGGGGTTTTGGGGAGTTCTAATTAACGCTGTGGGGTCAGATTTTGAATAAAGAAATCGCTAAATGATTTTCGTGAAAATCAATGGTATAAAAAAATCGCAGCCGGCCCTGGATTGGAATTTTGAAAATGGCAGGAAGGTCAAAAGAAGCGGTTTTTGAAGGCCTTTCAAACAAAAAAAAGTTTAGGCGATTATCTCCAAAAATGAAAGTTCCTAGTATAAATAAAAAATATGTAAGATGTGAACCTTATAAAAAAAAACTAAAAACATACAAATTTCGCTAGAAGGAAACACAGAGATCGTATACAGGGTGATTCAGTTCCGGTGCTCAACATGGGGATCTCGGAAACCGTAACAGATACGAAGTCGGTCGAATGGAGGCAAACTTGCGCCTTTGGGCGCCTAACAATATGCCATTGAGAAAGTTAAAATATTTTCATGGGTTGCGGAGATAATTAATTAAAACCGAATTTTTGAAAATTAATTTTTATTTTTTTCTGGCGCCATTTGCGATATTATGGAAAAATAAATTATACTCTTTCATTGCAACTTTTTCTGGACTACATCATGGTATTTTTAGATATTCGGGGCGAGGTTTCGTTTTTGAGATAGAGGAATCATCTTCATTTTTTTAAATACGGCCCTGGATTTTTTATTGCATATTTCGAAATGAATCGTTGTCCTGAGTACAACGATGTATGACACATGCATATTTTTTCTCATTTTAGCTGCTGAAATGCACATTTACTAAGAAAAAAATTAATACGGTCCTGGACTATGCATTTTTCTCTTTTTTTTTTCAAAGCCATTCCAATTATAACAGGTGATCATTTTTTTATACCTACTGGATTAATTAAACTCTATGAAAGAGTCCGGTTGGCCTTCAATATTCTCCACCAAAGCGGAAAAAGAAACATACATAGAAGCATTCCTATGACTGAGATGTTTGGCAAAGCTTATTCTCAACACTTTTTGGGCCAAGTTCGGACAAAGAAAGAATCGGACAAAAACGAGCATAATCAACAAACCTGACGAATTTTTCAACATGCTTCAGGATCCCGCAATAGATGTCAATACAGCGACCGCTATTAATGAAACCACGCCGATGGTAAATTGGGCATTTAAGGAAGAGAGCTACAGCCCCCTTTCCACCGTAAATGTAGCTATCGCTTCTTACACCACAACCCAAGCCCGTCTCAAACTCTACAGCTACCTGGAGCAACTGGGCGAGAGGTTCCTTTACTATGATATGGACAGTGTTATATTTGTATCAAAACCAGACGAAAATTACATACCTACGGGAATCTGTTTGGGTGAAATGACTGATGAATTAGAGGAATGAGGCCCCGGCACCAATATTACGGAGTTTGCGTCTGGTGGGCCTAAACTATACGCCTACCTTGCCTACACGCCTGTCACTAATGAATACCACGAGGTGTGCAAGGCATTAAGATCACTTATGACTCTTCAAAGTTGGTAAACTTTACCAAACTACGAGATATGATTTTGAAAGAAGGACCGCCAGTGTGTATAACTGGAACAAACATCAGGCGTACAACAGGACATGAAGTAGTTACCGTCCAAGGAAAGAAAATCTTTCGAGTCAATTTTAGAAAAAGGTGGCATGTGGAAACTACGATTCTGTACCCTATGACTCTAAAAAATTAAAATCGATGTAATCCTTATTTGAAGAAGTCATTTTTTATGATGTTAGACCGAGTGTTAGACTAAGCTACTATTTAAGAAAATCTGTACATTTAGTTCTTAGCTCATTTTTAAAGTCATAATTTGTGTAAACTTGTAAATAAGTAATATTTTTATTAAACAACATTATTCGTCCACGAAGTTTTAAGTAATTTTTACTATGTTAGACCGAGTGTTAGACTAAGCTACTATTTATGAAAATCTGTAAATACACATTAGTTCTTAGCTCTCTTTTAAAGTAATAATTTGTGTAAACCTGTAAACAAGTAATATTCTTAATAAACAACATTATCCGTCCACAAACTGTTTTCCCCAAAGTAAGCTTCAATAATGAATAAAAATTAGTTGAGAAATCACAAATTTTATGCAGAGTCTTGAATTCTTCTCATTGTTCGTTGACTCACTGAGGCGATTATGTATTGCTTTCTCTAAAAAAACTAACAAATGCAATTAAATATTGGTTCAAATTACAGAGGCATTTAAATACTTGGAGTAGTTTTTCCGTTTGTTACGGCCAACTGTCAATTTTCAAGTAATACCATACTTTTTCACTTCCTAGAAGGTGGTTTCCACAGCTAAGTTAACGCGTTGTTAACGCCTCGTTAACGTGTTGTCAACGCCTCGTTAACGCCTTGTTAACGAGATTTTTACTTTACATTATATACTGTACTGTATTTCAATAATCACAGTCCCAACTCGTTGCCTTGGTTACCACCTTTAGCCTTCACAAATAAACTTGTCAGATACTGTCACTGCCCGAGAATATTCTCTCAGCTCCAAAAAACGCGTTATAACCTTCAATTCCCTCCAGGCCCAATTCCCAGGGCTTATATACTCAAATGGAGTTCTAGCAGACTTTCTAGAAAGTTATGGAAGCTCTACAGGGAAAACAATGAAAAATAAAGGGCCCTGGGGGCCTCAGGCCAACAAAGATGTGACGGAAAATGCCTCTAAACGAATCATTAAAATTGTAAAACTGTAAGTAGAATACCAAAACTTAAAATTTATCTGCTAAATCTATGAGTAGGTTAGAAAACAGTGCAGACATGTTCATTGAAAGCTGATATAACTTTAGAGGCATTTTTCGTTACACTGCCCCCCTCTAACATTTGATCCTTCCGATCAAGTTATTTGACCTTCATCTATCTTCTCATGGTATGGAGACAACCTGGCGATATTTACTATCTTCATCTTTGCTGTTGGGCTACGTCTTATACGATAAACGACATCATTAATCTTGTTCACGACAATGTATGGTCCTTCCTAACGTCTGTCGAGTTTCGGAGGCCGACCTTTTATTCGCTTGGGATTGTATAACCACACGCCAAAACATTGCGTAAACGTCGAAACATCATGTTAAAATTACAAAAAAATATTTTTATAACCGTATTATTTTTTTCCTTTGGAAATTCTAAAACGAAAAAATCTCAATAAATCGTTTATTTTTAAATGTTTGCGATACTAAGTCTGTCTGCCCGGGTTGTGTACCATTGCTAACTCTATATTAAGTTATTTTCTTGAGAAATTACTAACCATTGATACCACTCCCGTGGTATTTTTGTTGTTTTTTAATATGTGTATTACTTGTGATGTTGAAGTGTTGAATTAATTTTTATTAGACCAGTTTGTCTAGTAATTTTTTGATACACCTTGTATTGGTTTTGACCAGCCTGTACGCAGTCTGAAAAAAAACCTGTGATGCCACATGATGAGGTTTTCCTATGGTTTTTATCCACTCTGTTGGTAATTATACAGTTTTTGAGATACCCTGTACATGTTTTTTTGACATATCAGTTATTTCCGCCCACCCTGTTTTTCGACGACACGTGATGATTAAAGCCGTTTTGGCTTTAATATGTTTTTTGTCGAATCTGTACATATGCTGAGAAAAATTATGTGACGTCACGTACGAGTAAGGCCTTTCCTATGTTTTAATCCAACCCGTTTTGTTTTGGAATGTTTTGTCCCATCCAGTATATGAATTTTGAGACATGCCGTATTTTACTTATTCTTAATGTGTTGAGACGAGTAAGGCTCTTTTAGCTTTAGTTTTTGTCCTATCCTGCACCAATGTGAATTTTGAGACACCCTTCTGACGAAGAGTTTCCACAAATCGCGTGTCTCATTGACTCCAGTGGATCAAATTTTATAAGAAACTATTTCGTGAAATGTTTTTCAATATACTTTTTGACGCTGTCATTTAGGAACAGTGCCTTTTGGGATATGCCGAATTTTGCGTGGTGAGATGCATTTTTTGCTTCGTTTTTATGTTCGTTGTATTTTTTTTATTCACTTTCGCGTATTTAAGCTGAATATCGTCTGTCTCTAGAAGGTCGTTTGGAGATTGGGAGATTTATTACGTAGATTGTCTCGCCCTGGCAGTTTTGACTTAAAATTGTTTTGAATCTTACTACTTTTTCGTAAAAGTCTTTTGATAAATTCGAAAAATGCCGTTCTAAAAATTGAAGGAGGTGGTAAATATCTTAATTGGGCCTTGTACTTTCTTCCAGTACCGAGAGAAACCTCTAAAATTATCCGATCGAAATTATATGAAACATCCAGTCTGAAGACATCCATTTATTTACCACGTAGTCCGCCTCTGCGGATCTGCGAGCCCGAGTGTTTTATAGATATGTTAAGAGAAGAAAAATGGCCCGCCGCCAATGGATCCCCACCACCACGCCTTGGGTTCCTATATCTGGTGCCGCCATTTCTTGCTCATTCAGTTTAAAGACTGTTTTTACCAAAAAGAAATGGGTGGGAGGACTTGCGGGACTGGATGTCTTCGGACTGGATGTTTCATATAATTTCGATAGAACTACACAGGTAAGTTAGTTTGATCGGATAATTATATTTCAACATCCAGTCCGAAGACATCCATTTATTTACCACCTAGATGTTCAGAGATATGGTATTTCCTTTGTGGAAAAAACGATTGAATAAGTAAACCAGACAAGTTGCTTACTACACTTGTATGAGGGCAAGTAGATTCATAAGGATATTTCTCAATTATTTCGAAGCTAGGATATTTACAATGATTGAGGTTTATAGCCAAGTGAAAATAGACGTCTATGAGGTCTATGGAAGTTAAAAAGTAGTTCCTTTGCATTAGCCACAACACTGTATGTATAGACCGTCAGACAGTGACAGATTTTCCTTACTGATTTTCTCATTTATGCCTTGGAGAGGGTTGAAAGGTAAATCGATGCTGAGTCAGAAAATAGTAATTTTAAGTTTGGCCCCCGGGGAAAACATATTATGGAAAATTCGATTTTTCAGAACGGAAAAAAAGGTACTAATTATCACTTATGCCATGTTCATCGTATGATTTCTTATACTATTGCGACCTCGAAAACCCAAAGGCATAAGTGTAGCGTGTGAAAAAAGGGTTGAATTAAGGGTTGGCAGATCACACAAATTAATTCAACCCTTTTTTCACACGCTACACTTATGAATTTGGGTTTTCGAGAATAATATAAGAAATCATACGATGAACATGGCATAAGTGATAATTAGTACCTTTTTTTTCTGTTATGAAAAATCGAATTTTCCATATGTTTTCCCTGGGGGCCATACTTAAAATTACTATTTTCCGACTCAGCATCGATTTACCTTTCAACCCTCTCTAAGGCATAAATGAGAAAATCAGTAAGGAAAATCTGTCACTGTCTGATGGTCTAGGATGTAACCATTTTGAAATGGGGTACCTTAAGGGGGTTGTTGAGGTTTTTGACATTTGAAACAAAACTCACATTGCAGTCAGATTTTTCTGTTAAGGATATCCTTGAGAGGTGCTGTGAAGGACAGGGGATCACATTTTGCTACTGTTACCTGCTCTATTAATTGAGCAATAGCTTTAATTTCAGATTTGGAGCGCTCACGAGCATTAGGAGGATTGCTTTGTACTTGACTTAAGGACAACTTGTAGTCCCTGATCCAATCTAGTATGATTAAAGAGTCAGTATAATGTGTTTACACATATCGGAGTAGTTTGAAAGCTTGCCTGCAGTGATACTCACCTAGTTTTCTATCGCCTCTTCGGAAATTTCTTTGCTCTCGCATCCGTTGAGGGCTGCTCGCAGTGCTCACGTGGTCTCACCGCCCCCCTTCGGTGAACAAGACCCCTCCTGTATAGAGGCTAGAAGCCGGTTCTCTGGAGAATCCGAGTGGGTCGAGGCGCAAGCCCTGCTACTCTCTGCAGTTGCCCCCCCCCCCCTTTCTGCAACCTTGAGAGTAACTTTAACTGGCACTCAGTAAAGACTTTGCCACCGTGTTTCGGTATATTGGGACCAAACAAAATTCCGAAGGAACTAACTTCTCGATATGCTCCCTCATGCCCCTACTAAGGGTTGGTGTAATTGCCTTACGCCTAGAGGATGACTCAAGGTGTAGCAAGTTGTCGAGAATACGGCCATAATCCACTAGAGGCAATAAGATGCCCTCCCTCCACTATCTAGGGGTGCTTGCAGGTTTGTTCGAAAAAATTGAGATAGACTTACCTGTAGTGGGTAATGTTTTGCCTACCTGCACTACCGCAGCGGTTCCTTTAAGAAAACCCTTGAAATGTCCAACATTGGCAGTTGAAGGACAGAGCAATTTTCCGCGACGGGGTATTTCTGCAAAAGTGCATTTGTTGATTCCGTCGGTATGCCGTTGGCCACCAGATGTCCCCATCTGATTGTGCTCCCTTCCTGCAGACTGTCTGAGGGTTGGGCAGGGACATTAACCTCGTTCGCGAGTAGTCTGGTGAGGTCATTCGCGTCACTTGGTCCTTCCACCTGCTGTGGTAAGCGGTCACTACTACCTGGAGCACTATAGTTCTCGGGAGACAGCCCTAAGGAGAGTGTCGGTGGCATCCGCCCGCTTAAAGAAGCAGGAGACACGCGAAGGCTTAATGAAGCGCGTCCGTGGTCGATGGAGGCGCGGCTTAAAGGAGAGTGTTGGTGGCATCCGCCCGCTTAAAGAAGCAGGAGGCACGCGAAGGCTTAATGAAGCGTGTCCGTGGTCGATGGAGGCGCCGCTTAAAGAAACCGGGCCGGCCGGCGCGTCGACCTGTCGCGGCGGTGGAGACTGGCGCCATCTCGGAGCGGGCGACATGGAACGACTGCGTCTGTCACGGTTGCTAGCGCCGTCACGCGCAGCGGCAGGTGAACGCACCTCTGGATGCTCAGCTTGCTGTTTGCAGCGCCCTCTATCCGTGAGAGTCGGAGGCGTTCCTGACGGAGAACCAGAACGCCGAGGGCGGCGCTTGATGGCGCTGGCGTGCCTGCGGAATCTAGACGATCCAGAACGGTTCGATTGGCGACTGGTGGGAGCTCGAGCGTGCCGAAGACGCCCGAGCGGCCATCTTTTCGAGCCGTTTGATGCGCGATGCGCTTCTGGCGAGAAAGCACGGCGCCTTGATCTTGAATGGCGGCGTTTTTACCTATTACCTAAGGGGTTAAAGTTAGATTATGTATTGTTACATACCTGGCTTAGCCTCGTGAGCCGTTGGGGTTGCCCCTTGGCCTCTTGGTCTGGTCGTGGTCGCTCACGCCGGCACCACTCGCGTGTACGTCACACTCGCTGCTCGGAGCCCGAGAAACGAATGAGCTATGAGCACAGTTTAGGGAATACCCAGTTGTAAATCTTCCTGTCGGCCCCTTTGTTCTCGGCGGTAGTGACTTTCGTTTTTTATACAAACTCATTCTCCAATAGAATCTCACTTTGAAGTCATGTTACTTCTTTATTTTAGACCACGCCCTATAAAAATCGATGGGACACAGGACCGGGATTAAATTATTTTCTTACATTAATGGTTTGGATATTGTTATAACGTCTGTGCACAGTTGAAGGAATAATTGTTTATACCTGTGGGTGCACTGATGGCAGAGTACAGGTAAAGAATTCTGGGAAATCCTAAATCTAGTGGAATTCACAATATATTTGAGTACATCCCTGATCCATTCTTGGCATTCCATTCTTTAGTGATTCTGGTCTGCGCGATAAAAGCATTCTACCAGTAACGGCGTCGACTTTTCCTACTGCATATTGTTTACTGTGCTATGAGCTAGAAATGGCGGCACCAGACACCAGATATAGGAAGCCACGAGGCGTGGGGACACTCAATGGCGGCGGGCCATTTTTCTTTTCTTAACATCTATAAAACACTCGGGCTCGGTGATCCGCAGAGGCGGACTACGTGGTAAATAAATGGATGTCTTCGGACTGGATGTTGAAATATAATCCGATATTTAACCAAATTTCCCGACTCCCGATTTTTATGTTTCTAAAAACGGGGCGGCTATAGAATTAGCGAAATTGACGGGAAATCCTGAGAAACCGCTCTTAGAAATTGCGGGGGCACCGGAAGCATCTGTACCTCACCTGAAGACTTGAGGGAAGCTTTAAAAATTCCGACCCCAGAGCCCCGAGCCGAAATAACTTAGCTGTTGCTCGGCGAAAAAGGACAATTTCTGACAGTTTTCGGACTTTGGCTTTTAGGTGACGAGAAATGCCGACCAATCACTTAAAAAAGATGGGTTCCACCTGCGTTGGTCGTTTTTTAGCCTAAAATCCGTAATAACTCGAAAACGGGAAACAATTTATTTAAAAAAGTTTCACTAAATATGTTGACCCGTTCTCCGGCCATCTCGCCGTACCGTCAGATCACCCGAAAAACGCGGCTGAAAAAATTTTTTCCTGTGCATCGAACACTATATGGCACTGGCTGTATAGCGGGACTTGGCACACAACTCGCATCCCCGAGATCCAAATTTGCCCCCGTCTATCGCGCCTTATTTAACAGCAGAGGATTTTCGGAGCCCCGAAAATACGCCAGAGTAGATTTACCTAAAAATTAACCACAACTTCTTTAAATAACAATGATCGGGCCCATATTAATAGAGGCAACCTACTTGCTTCAAGTAAAGAAATATAAGGTCTACATTTTACATAACATCTTATTCTATAATCTTATGAGATGAAATCATGCTATAGAGATTATTAGTTAAACTCTGTTCAACGACTGTTCATACCTACGTCACAACTCCCGTTCTTATCTTTGATGTTGTTGACACTATGGTTGGAACTGTCTGAATCTTCTCCATTTCCCATCGCCTTCTAATTCGTTCCTCTAAATCTCTGTACTTCGCGATATTTCCGGCCTGCTTCACACACCGGTTGTTGTTGTTTGGGATGGCCACATCAGTCTTAGAGATTTTATAAACTATTAGAAGGTCTGGTCTGTTTGGGCGACGCGTTATCTGTCAGAACTTTACGATCCCAATATATCTTATAGTTGCTGTTTTCAAGAACAAGCTCCGGTGTGTAGATGTAAGATGGGACCCTCTCTGCCTGCACAAGCAGCAGTTTTTCTGCCAGTTCCTGGTGCAAGATCTTGGCAACCGAATCGTGTCATTTCTTATATTCCGTTGATGTGAACGTCTGACATCCCCCTGTTATGTGCTGGATTGTTTCTGAAGTTTGGCACCCGTATCTGCATCTATCACCTACCACCGGTGCATCTCCTACAATGAATCTTAGGTAGTTAAGAGTTGGTATAGTCAGACCTTGTATGGCCAGTAAGAGAGAAGCCTTCCGTTTCGGGGAACATTCGTCCCGAGGTCAGCCAATAGTTTGACGCTAACTTGTCGACATGTTCCTGGTTAACCTCATTAGGATGCCTCCCGTGCAGCGGCTTCTCCAGCCACATCTGTAGTTTACCACTGTCGGTTCGGTGGTGATTTTGATGCTCGTGTTCCCTCAGACGTAGCGGTGTTGAGACGTCTGCTTCGCCTATATCTTTGTGTAATGTGGAGCTGTGGGCCTGCCTATGGAAGTAATTAGGCAGGTTTAATATTTGTTGCTCCAATTGCTTGTTGAGGTCTCCCAATCCTCTTCCCCCTAGTTGACGTTGCAAAGTTTTTCTTTCTACGGCGCTACGGGAATGATGTTTATGAGCTTTTGTCAGTAGTGGCCTAACTTTTCGCTGGAGGTTGTTGATGTTCCTAGTTGGTCCAATTCACTATTAAACAAATTCTTACTGTTAAGATCAGTTTGCACTATTACTTGTCTTCCTCTTTTGATCAATTCCTTCGTTAAATCGGTCTTCATTGTTCGATGGTCTATCCTTTGAGTTTATTTCGATCTCCTGGCCGTCCTGCATCTCGTGTGCACCTTGTTCGATTCTTCACCCGGGTGCGGCACTTGTCCAGTCCAAACTACATTCCGATGTCCCTGGAGAACTCCTCTATAATTTTAAGCATTTGCGTCAGTTCATTTTTGGTTGTGGCCATCAGTTTTAAATCATACATATAAATAAACTTCGCTTCTGCGCTGTTGTTTTTGATAGTGAAACCGCATTTCGCAGAGTTCAAACCGATGTCCTATGTCTTTACGGAGACTCTCGATCTTCCGATGCAGTCGTATCTCTCATTGATCCATTCGTGGTTCTGGTCTCGCACGATTCAACTCTTCGGCCGTCCGGATCTTTGCTCCTATTACAGTGATGATTGCCCTTACTTCACAGTATATTAACATGTGCATATGTTGGTGCCACTGAAACATAGTTACATAAAATTCTTGTGTTCATAATAAGATCGAGCAAGATTGCAAGTTTCCTGGAAGAATTTAATCTTGGTAGCAGTGGTCTGCTCAGTGGGTCTGTGCCTTCGTATCGCAATACTGCCTTTCTCAGCTGTGTTTCTAAGCTTTCAAAGTGTTCTCCGCTAACCGATCCCCGATTCTCAGTTGTTCGTTCTGCCGTTTTGGCTTCTGGTTGTGGTCCAGGCTCTTGAATTTCCCCGTTGTTATTGCCTATGTCTATGTATATGTGTTCGCCGTGGATCTCTAGCTCAACTTCCCGTTTTATAGCATTAAGTCGGGTTTCTGGAATTCGGTTGTTTCTTAGGAGAATGCGATATTGTTCTGGCACTTGCATGTGTGGAAATGGGCTAGTCTGGTCATATAGAAAATTGCATGCAGGCGGATAATAGAAGTTTAGTAGACTCCCCTGGCATATTTCATTTTTACCAGTTCCTCTTAGTTTTTAAATAAAAACTAATCCAAAATTTTAAGGTATTGCTCCTTTTGCTCTCAAAAGATGGCCCTAGATACAATCGATGTGCTGAAAGTCCTCTGCAGCTAAGTTCACACAATCTTCCTAGTTATTATTTGTAAATTGTTGATTTTTTACAAATCTAACCTAACTACTTATCCTTGGTATACTTCAAACTTCAAAAATTTCAAACTGAAATAATTTTAATTTTGAGATTTTAGTTTTAACGTTATAAAAAGTTTTTATTATTATCTATATTATCTATTGACCTTATTTATCTGCTTGCCAAAATAATAAACTTACGTAATATGTTTACAATGTAGGTAGGTAGGAAACGTACAGAAAAGTCTAATGTAGGTATAAAAATCTGGTTGATATATTTAGATAGGTACCAGATACTTCCAAGGTTCCTCTGCTGAAGGTGTTAGTGATTCCTGTTCTGTTTTTTGTGCTGTTTACTGTATCAAGCCAATAATGAATAGTGAATGCAAAATAATTACCTTTTAATGTAAGTACTTATTTAAATAAGTTATAATTTTATTGCAATGTATTTTTTCCTACCCAGCTTGAAGAAAACACAATGAATTGGGGAAAATTCTTACAAGGTCCACGTATTCGCCTTTCATTAAAACCTGACGTTCTGCCCAATATTTTTTTACCAAAACTAGCATCCCAAGTTTCAAAAGAGGAAAATAAGCGTTTTAAAAACTAAGAGTTTGTCGAGGAAGAACATAATGGCGAGGAAAAATACATAAATCTATATCAAACATCCAAATATCATGGCAAATGTCAATATTTACATAACTTGTAAGCAAGAATATTTACTAGCTAATCTAATATTAAATATATATCAATTTACCCACCCTTGTGCTTTACACTGTTCTATTTTCTGGTAAAAATAGATCTAAATAGTTTATATATCAGTGCAACACATCTATTTTGTCACCATAATTTGAAGAAGACTGTTGGAATAAGCTTTTTCAAAACTATACTCCATACTTTCTGCAGCTTATTAAAGGCCATTTTCACAAGCACTAAAAGGAAAACATGTTTTCGAATAAACAAAATATGAATACAGAAATATTGTATGATTTAAGTACTTACATTATTTATTTATAAAAGGTATTAATGGGTACCTAGGGACCTACCCTCCAGGACTTTGTATCAACAATAGGGAGACTCGGCTATGTTTGAAGCAAGCAGTTTTATTCTTAGAATCCAGCCTCATCCAGCAAATGATAGCAGGTAACCATACTTTAAGCAGCCATGCTGTCATACTGTCAGCCCACAAATCACTAACCAATTAGGTACCCTGAAGTTGCCGCACGCGGTTTTGATACAGACCCACGAATATATTATGATGTCGGTAAAGAAGATTACTACTACCTTAAATATGTTAATTTATAAGATTCTGGATATTTATCTTGGACAAGGGGCTTTTAGGGAACTAGAAGACCATTGCAATCATCAAATTAATTTTTAAAATTTAATCGTACTAGCCCATAAAACTCGGCATGCAGTTGTTGTCGGTAGCCGATCATCTCTTTTTGTCACCCTGTAAAAAATGCGCATTATCGATTCATTCATGGACCCAGTCCATTTCATGCGTCGTCGTTGTAATCCCGCCTGAGAGAACGCTGGCTGAAGTTCTCGCGCAGCACCTTTGGTGGGTGGAACCCTAGTTCTGATTTGGCTCACCTGTTGTAGATGTTCGTGTTATTGTTTTTGGGCTGTATCTGTTTGTGCGACAGGGGCCGGCCTCACCATCGCCCTCTCACTGGGTTTCTCCAGTAACGTAGGAGTGACGGCCCTCCGTCGCATTTTACGACTCGCTGAGCCACTGCAGGAGTATTCTAACCCGATTTCCACACGGGTCAACAACCGGTGAATCTGCCTCTCCCACAGACCAGACCCATCTAGACATGCGAAGGAGGGAACGTTCCCATTCGTGCTTGGAGAACGTTCGCGAACGTTCCCTACCCATGTGCGCGCACGTATTCTCAAGAGCACGGAAAGGAATGTTCCCTTGAAGATGCTCGAAATTTCCAGCACAAAAGGAATAAGGTATGACGACATTTCAAAAATTTGGCAATATCGCAATTTTCGAAATCTACGTGGCACCGCTGCTACCGAGGCACGCGCCAGTGCAATGGAGCACGCGCCTGCGCTTCCGCGCAGTTATATATTACTGTGGCGCGCGAACGGACCTCCTAAATTAGGAGGTCTGTTGGCGCGCGGCACGCTTATTGTAGGCACAGAATATTCTGTGTTGTAGGTGGCTAATCTATGCATTCTGTTGCGAGTTGTTGTGAATAATGCTAGGCGCTACGACTACGAGTGCTACGATCGTCGAACTTCGTACTTGAATTAGATAATAAATTCTATCTTCTATATCATTGAGTACGATGGTGGAGCATTTTTTTTTTGTAAGACCCGTTCTTCCGTATTGACAAAGGCAAGATACGAAGACACAAGCGTTCTGCGAACTGAGGTAAAAGGGCTTCCAGATCCCGTCATCATCAATCTTTGAGCATTTTCGGCATTTTGAGCACTTTGTGAATATTCTTGAGCATTTTAGGAACGTGCTCGAGAATTTTCAGAAAAATGAGAATTAAAAAAAAACATTTCATTGCTTTTTTCTTAACCTCTGAAGGAAGCTGATCATTTTGCTATAATGAAACACTTATCTATGTCGTTTATTTTCGTTTATTCTCGTTCGTGCTCGTTCGTTCTTGCTGAAAATGCTCGAAATATAAATGCTCGAGCATTTTGCATCTCTAGACCCATCCCTGAGTAACTGAGGAGCGCGGGATCTGCCTCCTCTCATAGATCAGACCCCCTGCGCAATATTATTATTATTATTTTTTTTTATCTCGACTTAGCCAAAAGGCATTCGCACTCCCTCTACGGGGAACTTTCACTCAGATCCCGGGCATCCCGGATACCAAAGGATCTGGCTCGGACGAGACCCTTGCCATGTTATCGGGCCCTAGGTGACACCGATGTTGTTGGATGATCCTGCATTCCCCATGAATTTCCTGACGGTTCGGGCTGTCGCAAGTAGTACCGCTTTCTGCATGGACCTGTAAAGACTATCAGTTAGACCCAGCTCCTTGATGTTTCTCAGCAAACTTTTTGGTATAACACCAGTTGTTGACATGATGATTGGAATCGTCTGGACGTTCTCCATTTCCCATTGCCTTCTAATTCGTTCTTCTAAATCTCTGTACTTCGCGATCTTCTCGACTTGCTTCACACGCAGGTTGTTGTTGTTCGGGATGGCCACATCAATCAGAGTTGTCTGCCTAGAAATTTTATCAACTATTATAAGGTCCGGTCTGTTATGGGCAACTCGTTGATCTGTCAGAACTGTACGATCCCAGTACATCTTTTAGTTGCTGTTCTCAAGAACAGGCTCAGGTGTGTAGTTGTAATATGGGACCCTCTCTGCCTGCACAAGCAGCAGCTTTTCCGCCAGTTCCTGGTGCAAGATCTTGGCAACCGAATCGTGTCGTTCCTTATATTCTGTTGATGCGAACATCTGACATCCTCCTGTTATGTGCTGGATTGTTTCTGGAGTTGGGCACCCGTATCTGCATCTGTCATCCACTACCGATGCATCTCCTACAATGAATTTTAGGTAGTTGCGAGTTGGTATAACCTGATCTTGTATGGCCAGTAGGAAGCCTTCCGTCTCGGGGAACATTCGTCCCGAGGTCAGCCAATAGTTCGACGCTAACTTGTCGACATGTTCCTGGTTAACCTCGTTAGGATGCCTCCCGTGCAGCGGCTTCCCCAACCACCCCTGTAGTTTATCGTTGTCGGTTCGGTGGTGATTTTGACGCTCGTGTTCCGTCAGACGTAGCGGTGTTGAGACGTCTGCTCCGCATATAGCCCTATGTAGTGGGGAGCTGTTGGCCTGCCTGTAGAAATAATTACGCAGATTTAATATTTGTTGGTCCAATTGCTTGCTGAGATCTGCCAATCCTCTTCCTCCTAGTTGACGTGGCAGAGTTGTTCTTTCTACGGCGCTACGGGGATGATGTTTATGAGCTTTTGTCAGTAGTGTCCTAACTTTTCGTTGCAGGTTGTTGATGTCCGTGTTGGTCCAATTCACTATTCCGAACGAATAGCTGAGTACAGAGCACGCATACGTGTTCAGGGCCTTAAACAAATTCCTGCTGTTAAGATCAGTTCGCACTACTTGTCTTACTCTCTTGATGAATTCATTCGTTAAATCAGTCTTCATTGTTCGATGGTCTATCCTTTGAGCTTGTTTCATCCCGAGGTACTTGTATGTATCTCCCATGCTCATTGCTTCGATCTCCTGGCCGTCCTGCATCTCGTGTGCGCTTTGTTCGAGCTTTCCCCGGATGATATTAAGGGTGCGGCACTTGTCTAGTCCAAACTGCATTCCGATGTCCCTGGAGAACTCTACAATTTTAAGCATTTGCGTTGGTTGGTTTTTGGTTGCGGCGATCAGTTTTAAATCATCCATATATAATAATAGGTGATTCAACTTGATCGCTTCTGCGTTGTTGCTTTTGATAGCGAAGCCATATTTTGTAGAGTTCAACCGATGTGATAGAGGGTTCATCGCCATGCAGAACCACAGTGGACTGAGTGAATCTCCTTGGAAAATCCCTCTTCGGATGTTGATTGTGTCGGTCTCGATGTTACTGTTTGCGGTTCTGAGTTGTATCTTAGTGCGCCAGGTTGTCATAACGTGTTCTAAAAAGGAAACTGTATGATGATCTATTTTATACAGCTTTAAGATACCTGTGAGCCAGTCGTGAGGTACGGAATCAAATGCTTTTTTGTAGTCCACATAAGCAATGTGGAGGTTTCGTTGCTTGGAATGAGCCTGGTTGCAGATGACAGAGTCTATGATGAGTTGCTCTTTGCATCCCATTGCGCCCTTCGAGCAGCCCTTCTGCTGCATTGCAATGATGTTGTTCCGCTCGCAGTGAGCATATATTCGCTGCGTAAGGCAAGATGTGATTATCTTGTACAGAGTAGGCAAGCAGGTTATTGGGCGGTACTTGGCAGGGTTATCCGTATTCCGCTGGTCTTTTGGTAACAGGTAGGTTGCACCCTGTGTAAGAAACAATGGCATTTTCAGAGGATCGAGCAAGACTTCATTAATTAAGGTAGTTATTTGTTCATGCGTGCACCACAACTTCTTAATCCAATAATTTTGGAGATGATCTGGACCTGGTGCCTTCCAGTTGTGGGAATTCTTGATGACATCGGAGACCTCAGCGGTTGTGAATTGCTCGTGTTGCATCTGGCTATAGTTCCGGCCCATCTCGCGTTCTTCGCTGATCCAGCTTGCACTGACATTGTATGGACCTGGTGTGGCAAGTTGATTTCTCCAGAAACCGTCGACCTGTTCTCTGCTAGGGTAACTCGCATTTGTGGCATCGGCGCTAGAATTAAAAGCACGGTAGAAACCCTTTTCTGATCGTTCAAAGAGTTTGTTGTCTCGTTTCCTGTTGTTACTAGCCTTGTATCTCCTCAGACGCCCTGCAAAAACAGAAAGTTTTTGTTTCAATGTGTCAAGACATTGTTGAGCAGTGATGTTCGCGGGGTCATGGCGAGAATGCATTTGGGTGCGGCTCATTATTGCCTGCACCGCCCTCTGGATCCTTCTAGTTCTAACTCCTCTGATATATTCCGTCACTTGTCCTATGTCTTTACGGAGACTCTCGATCTTCCGATTTAGTCGTATTTCCCATTGAGCCATTCGTGGTTCTGGTCTTGCACGATTCAACTCTTGGGCCGTTCGGATCTTGGCACCCATTACAGTGGTGACTGCCATTGCGGCACAGTAGATTAACATGTGCATACGTTCTAATGTTGGTGTCACTGAAACATAGTTTGGTAAAATTCTTGTGTTCATAAGATCGAGCACGGTCGCAAGTTTCCTGGAAGAATTTAATCTTGGTAGCGGTGGCCTGCTCAGTGGGTCTGTGCCTTCGTATCGCAATACTGCCTGTCTCATATGCGCGTTTAAGCCTTCAAAATGTTCTTCGTTAACCGATTCCAGACTCTCGGTTGTTGGTTCTACCGTTTCGGCTTCTAGTTGTTGTCCAGGCGCTTGAAGTTCCCCATTGTTGTTGTTGTCATCTATGTCTATGTGTTCGCCGTGGATCTCTAGCTCAACTTCCCGTTTGATAGCGTTAAGTCGCGTTTCTGGAATTCGGTTATTTCTTAGAATAGTTCGATACTGATCTGACACTCCTTGTTCAGACACTTGCATGTGTGGAAACTCCCTGCAGAACTCGGCATGCAGTTGTTGTCGGTAGCCGATCATCGCTTGTCCTAAGTTTGTCACCCTGTAAAAAATACGCATAATCGATTCATTCATGGACACAGTCCATTTCATGCGTCGTCGTTGTAATCCCGCCTCTGTGAACGCTGGCTGAAGTTCCCGCGCAGCACCTTCGGTGGGTGGAACCCTAGTTCTCGTTTCCCATGTTGTAGAGGTTCGTGTTGTTGTTGGGCTGTAGCTGTTTGTGCAACAGGGGCCCCCCTCATCAGCGCCCTGTTACCGACGTCCCGCTCGCTGTCATGTCCAGCGCCGGCTCCAGACATGCCCTGGCGATCCCCAGGCAGCGGCCCTATGACAAAACTCCTATTAATCTCCATTCCATGGGTTTCTCCCGTAACGTGGGAGTGACGGCCCTCGGTCGCCTTTTACGACTCGCGGAGCCACGATAGGAGTATTCTAACCCGCTACCCACACAGGTCAACTAGGATAACGCGGGATCGTTACACCCGAGGATCTGCCCCTCTCACAGGTCAAACCCCTCCTTGCGTTAACTGGGAAACACGGGATCGTTACACCCGTAGGTCTGCCCCTGTCACAGGCCAAACCTCTCCATGCGTAACTGGGAATCGCGGGATCGTCACACCCGTGAATCTGCCCCTCTCACAGGTCAGACCCATCCCTGGTAATTATTATTATTATTATTATCTCGACTTAGCCAAAAGGCATTCGCACTCCCTCTACGGGGAACATTCACCCAGATGCCGGGTATCCCGGATACCATAAGGATCTGGCTCGGACGAGACCCTTGCCATGTTATCGGGCCTTAGGTGACATTGATGTTGTCGGACGTTCCTGCATTCCCCATGAATTTCCTGACGGTTCGGGCTGTCGCAAGTAGTACCGCTTTCTGCATGGACCTGTAAAGACTATCAGTTAGACCCAGCTCTTTTATGTTTCTCAGCAAACTTTTTGGTATAACACCAGTTGTTGACATAACGATTGGAATCGTCTGGACGTTCGCCATTTCCCATTGCCTTCTAATTCGTTCTTCTAAATCTCTGTACTTCGCGATCTTCTCGACTTGCTTCACACGCAGGTTGTTGTTGTTCGGCATGGCCACATCAATCAGAGTTGTCTGCCTAGAAATTTTATCAACTATTATAAGGTCCGGTCTGTTATGGGCAACTCGTTGATCTGTCAGAACTGTACGATCCCAGCACATCTTGTAGTTGCTATTCTCAAGAACAGGCTCAGGTGTGTAGTTGTAATATGGGACCCTCTCTGCCTGCACAAGCAGCAGCTTTTCCGCCAGTTCCTGGTGCAAGATCTTGGCAACCGAATCGTGTCGTTCCTTATATTCCGTTGATGCGAACATCTGACATCCTCCTGTTATGTGCTGGATTGTTTCTGAAGTTGGGCACCCGTATCTGCATCTGTCATCCACTACCGATGCATCTCCTACAATGAATTTTAGGTAGTTACGAGTTGGTATAACCTGATCTTGTATGGCCAGTAGGAAGCCTTCCGTCTCGGGGAACATTCTTCCCGAGGTCAGCCAATAGTTCGACGCTAACTTGTCGACATGTTCCTGGTTGACCTCATTAGGATGCCTCCCGTGCAGCGGGATTATTATTATTTTCTGTATTTTAAGTATCTGGCTTTATTACAATTTACTTTCTTTCTACGATAACGAATTGTCTTTGCGGTCAGTATTTCACATTAACAAAGTTTTTATAGGTAGGTAGCTACATTCGTTTGTGATAACATTACATGTGATAACATTACATGCACATGAAGAAAATCGTATGCACAGACTATTAACTACGTGAATTGCAGAAGTATACTATTTTGCAATTAAGGGATGATCTCTTCAACCAGTTGAAGAAATGATAATTCTACACTGACGATCTATAATTAATATCACGAATAATGATCTCCGCGTCACAAATGGTCAACAATGGAAATTACAATGTTGGCCATTGTGACTAGAGATCCGAAGGAGGAACGTTCCTGTTCCTGCTCGGAGAACGTTCGCGAACGTTTCCTACCCCTGTGCGCGCAAGTATTCTCATGAGCACAAAATAGCAAGAAAAAGGAACGTTCCATTGAAAATGCTGAATATGCTCGAAAGTTTGAGCACGAAAGGCACATGTTATGGTTACGTCATTTTAAGAATTTTATATTGAGGAAATTTTAAGCATCTAGGTACGTGGCATCGCGGCTACCATGGCATGCGCGCAACCACCTCCATATTTGCTGGGGCGGCGGCGCAGCAGGTTCCTTCGACCCCCACACTCACTATTTTATTCATTAGTGCCATTGGCGCTTCATTGAAAGAAGACACAAGCGCACTGCAAGCTGACAGTAAAAACCCAAACTCCTGCCGAAATCGCTATTATATTTGCGCACTTTGGGAATATTCTTGAGCATTTAAGAATGTGCTCGAGAATTTTCAGAATTTTCAGGAAAAGCGTATCCTAACACCTAACGATGCCATTTATTTTCGTTTATTTTCATTTGTGCTCGTCCGTTCTTGCTGAAAATGCTCAAGATATAAATGGTCGAAAATTTGGCATCCCTGATTGTGACGCAATTATAAAGAAACTATCATAGAAAAGTTTCCATGATTATGTTATAAAACATTTCAGCTTATATAATTCAATTGTTTTACAACTTCTTCATATGAACCTTGGAACGAATTTGTAGCGGCTTTATAAATTAATTAAATTTTTTTTCTTATGGTCCCTACCTTATAAAACTGTTTTTGGGAGCAATTTGCATTTAAGAGTAAATCGTTGTCCCAGACTTTCTTATAAAAATACTTTATAGTTATACAATCTACAGCATTATGAAAACATCAATGAAGATCTTATAAAATAAAATCGTTTACTTAAACCCAAAAATGTTGCGACCAACCACACAATAAAATATTTTAAAACAATTTGGCAGATAAATTTTAGGTTTGGCTATTCTACTTACAGTTTTATAATTTTTATGATTAGTTTGGAGGCAATTTCCCTTACAGCTTTGTTAGCCTGAGGCACCCAGGGCCCCATTTTCTTTTAGTTTTCATTTTCATTGGTTTCCCTGTAGAGCTTCCATAGGTTTTATAGAAATTTGCTGGAACTTTATGATTTGTGTACCTATCATTGGCCAGGCATATTCTAGAGTAGTCTCCAATTTTTTTTGTGCTTTTAATTTTTTTAGCAGAAGAAAATCAAAGTAGGTCTAAGCTTTCAAAAATTTGCACACCTACTAAGTTTTTAATTCCGAACAACTTTCCTTAATAACATTTGGTCATAAAACCTACAAAAAAGTTCTGGTGTCGCAGGTGTCCTGGGAATTTAAAAAATCAAATTTTTCGCACCAGTAAAGTAGGCTTTAGGTAGGTCTTACGGCAAAATGTTATTAAGGAAAATTGTTCAGAATTAAAAACTTAGTAGGTGTGCAAATTTTCGAAAGCTTAGACCTACTTTGATTTACTTCTGCTAAAAAAATTAAAAGCACAAAAGTGATTTTTTTAAAAACGGTACATTTTTCGAAAAAAAGTCAAGAATAGTTTTTTTCTTATAATTGATTGGAAAACTTAGTGACGGCAAAAAAAAATACTTTTCCAGTGGTGTACCATTTTTGTATTAAAAAAATATGATGGTTGACCCCCATCTCTCCGACACTGGTGGATGTAGATGGGCTGAATTATTTTTAATTTATAGTGTTTAATGACTGTTTAAACTGTACCATATATGTTTGCCTTAGTCGTCTTCCTTTAGGAAAAATAAAAGAAAAGTTGAAAAAAAAATTGAACTTTGTATATCGAAAACCGCTAGGATTTCGTTACATGTTTATGCGAAAAAATCTCCTTTTTTGAAATTTTCAGCAGTTTTTAAAGTATTGCTGATAAATATTGGACCACCCTGTATAAGTCCTGGGAATTGGGCCTGGACCTAAATTGAAGGTTAGAACGCTATTTTAGTGCGAGCTTTGTAGTTGAAAGAATATTCTTGGTAGTGACAAGTTTATTTTTATGTAGACTGTTATTGTTGAAATCCTGTAAATTTGGTGTCGGAAGAAAGATTTAAAGGGGGCTTCTAGGTGAATGCCCATAACCAGAAATCAAACCGCAATGGAGATGGAAAAGTTGATGGAAATGTCTATGAAGAAATTTGAGGAAATGAACAAGAAATATGAAAAAAGAAAAAAGAAACACGAAGAAGAAAGACGCAAGAGTTAAGAAGAAAAAGAAGAAGAAAGGTGCTTGAGAGAAGAAGGAAAAGAAGAAGGGAAGCGCAAGAGGGAAGAAGGAAAAGAAGAAAAACGTGCAAAAGGGAAGAGAAAAGGAAGAAAGGCGCAAGAGGGAAGAAGAAGGAAAAGAAGACGAAAAGCATAAAAAGGGAAGGAGATACGAACCAACTGATGAGTGGTCTTAAAGTAAAGATTAAAACTGGACGAGATGAGACCAACATGAAATTAGAAGATATTCAAATGGTATTAGAAGAAAATTACCAAATTTGAAGAGGTTGTTGAAGAAGACAGAAATTAAGAGGTTTTTGAAGAAGACAGAAATTAAGATTTAGGTACAAACTGAACTGAACGCCTCCCAAGTTTGATGCAAAAGTGGCATGGTGCACTTACCATAACCAGTTTGAGGCTGCTGCAGAAGGAAACTTGTGGATAATGGAAAAGCTGGAGGCGAGGATGAATCGTCGCTACAGGGTGTATCGAAATTAGAAGCAGGCATGACCACATTCTCTGTGAAAATGAAGCCTCCCAAGTTTGATGCAAAAGTGGCATGGTGCACTTACCTTAACCAGTTTGAGGCTGCTGCAGAAGGAAACTTGTGGACAGGAAAAGTTAAAGCCCGGAATTTAAAGTTATGTCTACGAGGTGAGGCCACCGAAGTGTTGGGAACGATACCGTCCGACGCTCAGCATGATTATAGTTCCCTGGTTAGAGCCCTCGAAATGCGATATTCCAGACAGCACAAAGACATCCCGAAAACGTTCTAAGAACGTCCGCCTCGGACATTCGTGACGTCCTCGGGACGTCCCGTTATAGCCGAAAGCTGTACTCGGGACGTTTTTAGGACGTCCAATGTTACAAAATCGTATGTCCCTGGGACGTTCTCTCTAGGTACCAAAGAACCTAAATCTGGACTTTTGCAGGCCATAAATAGGACCTTATCAGAACTGAATTGGGACATTTGTGGGATATAAACTGGAAGTTGGTGAGGCATTGAAAAAAAAAGACGAAATTTATTTTTTTTTTAGATTTTATTACATTCTGGGTGGCCCATTTGCAATCAGGACACCTCCATAAAACATTTTTTAATAATTTGTAACTTCATATGAAAGGTATATTACATAAAGTTTGATAATAACTTTTTATGTTGCAGCCTATCACGCATTATTTTCATTCAATTGTATACTTTTTATATACTTAAGTTAAATTAACTATTTTGGAAAATGAGTTTTTAAAACAATTTATTTGGAAGCAACAGGGCAGCGATTACTGCTACAATTCAGACAAGACTGATTAACAATAGATCAGAGCTTAAATATATACTTTATATAAATGCAACCTAAGCATACACGTGCCGCGCACTCAGCGTCCAGTCATCACTTTTACACAAAAGAGTCCATTGTTCGTAGGCACGTAACTCCTCCCTCCTTAAGACGAAAACAAGAGTCTTGATGGCTTGTTTTCAGTGAGTCCCTCCATTTCCATTTCCATATCCATTTTCCTCTTATTTTTCTTCACTTTCTTCTTCAAAATCTTGTAAAGTTTCCAAATACCATATGCGGCTGCTAATAGGATAATTATAACTGTTGTCGTTCCTAGACCATAACTTAAGGAACGAATTTCATGTATTTTTGGAATTTATAATTGCTCTGATTTTTCTTTCAGATCATTTATAGCTTTTATGTCAATATTTTGAAGTTGTAGAGGATTTTCTTGTAGATAATTAAAGTTTAAATCATTTATTTGTATTTCTGGTAAGTTGAGTGGTTTACCATGAATTTCTTCTTGTTTGTTAATAAATTTGAAACTATCGTAGTTTATTTCGCAATTTTCAGGAATATGAATTAAATTGGATTCGTAGAGTATCTTATGGGCTAGTACGATTAAATTTTAAAAATTAATTTGATGTTTGCAATGGTGAACTACAGTCATCTAGTTCCCTAAAAGGCCCCTTGTCCAAGATAAATATCCACAATCTTAGAAATTTTAAGATATTAAAGATATTTAAGGTAGTAGTAATCTTCTTTACCGACATCATAATATATCCATGGGTCTGTCTCAAAACCGCGTGCGGCAACTTCAGGGTACCTAATTGGTTAGTGATTTGTGGGCTGACAGTATGGCAGCATGAAGCATGACAGCTTAAAGTATGATTAGGTACCTGCTATCTGCTGGATGAGACTGGATTCTAAGAATAAAACTGCTTGCTTTAAGTGTCCCTGTTGTTACATTCCAAGGCCTGGAGAGTAGGTACTTAGGTACCCATTAATATCTGTTATAAATAAATAATGTAAGCACTTAAATCCCACAGTATTTCCGTTTACATATTTTGTTCATTTGGAAACATAAGTGGCCTTTTGAAGTTTAATAATAAGCTGCAGAAAGTATGAAGTAGAGTTTTGAAAAAGCTTATTCCAACAATCCTCCCATTATGGTGACTGTTGCACTGATATTATATAAACAATTTAGATCTATTTTCACCAGAAAATAGAACAGTGAAAGTACAAGGGTGGGTAAATTGATATATTCTTAATATTAGATTAGCTAGTAAATATTCTTGCTTACAAGTTATATAAATATAGACATTTGCATAGTATCATGGATATAATTTATGTATTTTTCCTCGTCATTATGTTCCTCGACAAATTCTTGGTTTTCAAAATGCTTCTTTTCTTCTTTTGAAAATTGGGATTCTAGTCCCTAATAGCACACAATGTCCCAGGGACGTCCATATATTGTCCATATTTGGTCGAAACGTCCAGGATATAAAATGTACATCCCAAGGACGTCCGTTTTTGGACGTCAATTGTTCGTACATAAAATGTACATCCCAGGGACGTCCGTATTTGGACGTTAAATGTTTGTACTTAAAATAGACATCCGAGGGACGTCCGTATATGGACGTAAAATGAATATAGGTCACATTAAATTATTTATACTATATATCCATATTATGGTACTAACTAATTATTTCCTAAAGTAGCGATGGTGAAATTTTAAAATACACCTATGCTACATTGATGTTAATTAGGTAATAATTTGGTTGATAGAAAAAGTAGGTACCTATAGAATATTAGCAGGAATAAGAAACATTGCTTATTTATTGCAAAATGTAGTAACTACCTACATAAAAGTAAATAATATATAGCGGCAGTATTCAGAATTGGCATGTTTACCGCGTAATCTGTGGTACCTACAATTATTTAAAAAGACCGCTCGTTTCCTAGTTTCAAAGTTCCAGACTTATTTAGATACGGCAGTTGCCAGATCCACCACTTTAACTTAGATCTGAGGCATTTTTTAAATTCTATAATCTCATATAGTAATACCTACATATTTAATATTTAGTTTACATTCGCACGCTGCTCCTGTTATTATTATGGTATAAGACAGAACTAGTTTCCATAGTGTTTAATACCTACCTAATCATTTATTAACTTTCTAACCTTTTCCACAATATTTATGTTTATTCTACTCGTCAACAATCTGGCAACAGAAGAAATCGCCCGCTAGGGTACGCCAACCATTCTGACGCAACAGATTCCAGCCATACAGGAAGATTACTTATTATTTTGTTGCATCTTTCGTGCATGAACGGATAAGGTAAGCAAAATTTATTAGCTTCTGGTGTTTTAATAAGGATTTTCTATAAAATGCTCAATTTATCTAAATCTAAAAGATTTTCAACTTACAATTAATTAGATATAGTGTATAATTGTCTTCGTTATTTTAAATGGAATATCCTAACCTATAATATACTATTTTATTGCACTTAAGTTTTCTGGTCGATTATTGTGAGGGCGAGAATTATTATTATTAGGTGTTATCTAATACCTAATAGGAACCTACCTACCTACTACTCTACTAGGAGGTGTCTATAGTGGGTATATGATTTCGTAAATGTAGCTAAATATAAAATGCTTATTTAATAATGTGAAAGTTAACATTTATGAATTGAAATAAATTAGGGAATAGAGGAAGCATCGGAGCAGTATGTTTACCAATCTCTGATTGAAATTTTTTACACAGCTTATCCAAAACTTGTATATCCCAAGGTACATCCTAGGTCAATATGCAAATGAAGGAATGCCAAAACTCAATTTTTAAAATTCTAGACAATTATCCTTTCTCAACTCTAATTTGAAGACATTGCAGGTCTTAAACTATTTTTTATACCTACATAAAATGTATTTCTTTTTGAAAGGAAAATTGCAGCAGAAAAAAGAGATAGAAGAAGCAATACAAATCTCAGGCGAGTAAAAGAATGGTTATATGCCGCAGAAAACAATAGATAGGTACCTATACTTAAAATTATTTTATATATAATAAATTAAATGAAAAATATATTATTTTAAGTACCTATTAATCTGTTCAGTAAAATATTTAAGAGGGGATAAACGATCGCCAAATCTGTCAGGTCTTATTAATTTAATGTCGCGAGAAACTTAAGTTCCAATATTAATTGCTGTTGTAATAATTTAAATACCTAGATGAAATTTGCTTTCGTCACCAAGGTTTGATGATTTGACAGCCATTTGGTTATCTATCCTCCCATAAGTACTTTACTGACTACTTTATTTATTTGTTTACCCAAGGGGCGTGGGCGTAAATTAAAAGAGGTAAAAGTAAAAGGTAAGTAAAATTGATGTCCTAAAAACGTCCTAATCAGTAATCCAGGGGATGTCCCAAATAGACGTCTTATGGATGTCCCAAGTTGTGACATTTGGATGTCTTACTGACATCCGATGGACGTCCATAGGATGTTTACGGATGTCCAGGGGATGTCCAAATATCCGATTGAGGATGTCCGTCGAACATCTGTCGGATGTCCTTGTGCTATTAGGGAGTTTTGTTTAAAAAAAATACATTGCAATGCAAATATAGCTTGGTATTTCAATAAGTACCTACTTAGGTACATTAAAAGGCAGGTATTTAGTAACATCTTCAGCAGAGGAATCTTGGAAGTATCTGGTATCTAAATATATCAACCAGATTTTATACCTATATAGACATTTCTAGATATTTCCTACCTACCTACATTATAAATATTACATTCGGTAAGCAGATAAATAAGGTCATTTTTGGTTTTAATAGATATAAATAATAATAAAAACTAGGTATAAAAATCTCAAAATTAAAATTATTTCAGTTTGAAATGTTTGAAGTTTGAAGTATACCAAGGATAAGTAGTTAGGTTAGATTTGTAAAAAATCGACAATTCACAAATAAGAATAAGGAAGATTGTGTGAACTTAGCTACAAAGGACTTTCAGCATATCGATTGTATCTAGCGCCATCTTTTGAGAGCAAAAGGAGCAATACCTTAAAATTTTGGATTATTTTTTTTATTTAAAAACTAAGAGGAACTGGCACAAATGAAATATGCCACGGAAGTCTACTAAACTTCTATTATCCGCCTGCATGCAGTTTTCTATATGACCAGACTAGCCCATTTCTTCATTTTTGTTGCATTTTGTTAAGATTTTCAATGGTTGTTTGGAAGGGATAGCAATAACATGTTGACTATTAATGACTTCCATTATTGAGGTTTGAACTTGGATATTGACTGACATATTGGTACATTGATTTCCGGCTTCTTTAATTAATGACGTAATACATTCATTTAAAAACGGTGTAAGTTGATTTTGACATATGTGAATGTTCTCAACCATGGGGCATTCTTCTTCTTGAAATTGTTGTTGGTTTGAACCAAGTATAAGGTAAGGCTGATTTGGGATAATAATTAAATTTTTGACTGGAATTGGAAATAGGTGGTAAATTTGAAATTTTTCCTTTAAAAATATTGGGATATGTATAGCAAATATTATTTTATTCTTTGAGAAATTAATTTGAAGTCCAGCTAATTGATAATAAGAAATTATATTTTTAAATTTTAAAACTGATTCATTTTCATAGAGATTTTCTAGGTATTTTACTGTTTTTTTGGAGTTCTGATGCTGAAATTACTGAACTATGTAAAGTATTTAATTTTGCAAACATTATTGCATTTTCGAGATTATCAAGAAATGTAATTAAATTTTGACAATTATATGTATTACTTGATCTAAAACATTTTGAGCTCTTAAGTATGCTGTAAAATCATTAATTGTTTTGTTAATATTAAATTCAAAATATTCTAGTCCTTCTTTTATTAAGTTTTGATTTGATTGTAAAATTGTCATTGTTGAGTTATAATTATTAATAAGTTGTTTCGTGAGAGATATTTGTAAAGAAATTTCATTCGTAAAAGATTGTTAATTATTTTCTAAGGTAACAATTGCTTTGTCATATTTTTCGCCATCATCGGAGTCTAGGGTTCCGAAAAGCCATTTTGATGCTTTACCTATAGCGTTAATTAATCCTCTTTTAACTCTATTATGCGGAGTAATATTATCTATTCTGTTTTCTACTTCAACAATTAAATAATCTACATGATGTAAAAGGTTATGTAATACGTTCCTATATGAATTGTTAGGTAATAGTACATTGTGTACCTAGTAGGAAAAGCTGAACATTCCCGGACGACCGTAAAGATTGCCTGTCGAGGCGTAAGCCGAGACTGGCAATACGGAGTCGGGGAATGTGGCTTTTCCTACGAGGTATACATACTATTTTTCCGAAAATCGAAAATTACTCAAAGAACATAAATTTCGAAAAACTTGTTCTCAATCATTTTTTTAGTTTATAAATAACTGTAAGGAAATAATATTTCTTTACAGTACAAAAATAAATATTTCCTAACAGTTACTTTCCGTTGCCTGGCAACGACTAAGTGCAAGGAAATATTGACTTTTTCTTTCAAAAATGTTATCAAAAATGTCAATATTTCTGATTGATTTTCGGAAAAGTATTATTTTTATTAGTAAGGGTTAACTTGATTATATCATAAAATTTGCGAATAGTGGTTAATTGGTTAATAATAGGGTCAATCTCTATATAGTGTACAAATGTATGTTTGTTTTTTATAATACGGGTATCTGCTCCTAATTGAAATGGGAGTAAGGGAGTTTTAATGGGAGTAAACGTCATGCCATTCGTTGCTGTCGTCAGTTTCGTAAGTAATGTCAATAATATCGTCGTGAATAGCATAACTGCAGCTAGGTTCATTTTCATTCTCCTGAAAATAAGGAGGTAAATTAATTTTTGGTTTCCTTAATTGTGCTTTGTGAATAATTTTATCGTCTTGAGTTTTACTTTTTGAACCTAAGTCTTCTTTGATTTCAATTTTAATATGTTTTGGTTTCGTTTTATCGCGCATGGATGCTTTATTTTGTTGATATTGTACAGTGTTTGGTTCATAATTTAAAGCTACTTCCCTATCCTTATTATGTCTGGTATTTTGTTTTATTTTCTCCTCTAAAGACATTTGGTGTATTTTATTATAAATAATTTTGAGTTTATTCTTTCTTTCAGCTATGTACAGTGTGTCCCACTTAAGGACTGACCACCCCTGTAAAATTTTTATTTATAGCTCGATTTTCATAAACTTTTTTTTGTTGGATAGAGCTTCAAAAATGGCATCAAACACATAAGTCAGGTGCCTCGTGCGTTAAAGTCATGGCCCACTGAGACGGTGTTTTAGTGCCGAAATTTCGAGAAGTACTATTAGGGATTTTTTTAGAGGAAAATTAATGCCAGATTCTTATTCAGCATTGTTCGAAACCCAAACTTACCAATTTTCATTGCCGTAGCTCTACAGGGGGTTTCAAAATTTTTATTGCCACACTTAAGGGCTGACCACCCCGTTAATTTTTTTTTATAGCTCGATTTTCATAAACTTTTTTTTGTTGGGTAGAGCTTTAAAAATGGCATTAAATGCATAATTCAGGTGCCTCCTAGGTTAAATTCATGGCCCACTGAGACGGTGTTTTAGTGCTGAAATTTCGAGAAGTACTATTAGGGATTTTTTAGAGGAAAATTAATGCCGGTTTCTTGTTCAGCGTTGTTGGAAACCCAAACGTACCAATTTGCATTACCGTAGCTCTACAGGGTGTTCCAAAAAAAATAAAAGGAAAAGTAAGGCCGGATTCTTATATGCAGTGAGAGGTTCCAAAAAAACGTGTTAATTTGTAATTAATTTTCTTAATTTCTGGTAAATTGGTCACTAAAATATTCGTGAGGAACTCATATTCTTTCAAAAATTTATTAGCGAACAAAATTTTTATTTAATTTAATATCATCAAATACATGAATAAACAACACAACATAACATAAACTCAAATTTCAGTCATTTCAGTTAGTCCTCCATTTTCTAATGCAAATTGGTACGTTTGGGTTTCCAACAACGTTGAATAAAAATCTAGCATTAATTTTTCTCTAAAAAAGCCCCTAATAGTACTTCTCGAAATTTCAGCACTAAAACTTCGTCTCAGTGGGCCATGAATGTAACGCACGAGGCACCTGAATTATGCATTTAATGCCATTATTGAAGCTCTATCCAACAAAAAAAAAAGGTTTATGAAATCGAGCTAAAAATAAAAATTTTACAAGGGTACACTAATTAAGTGGGGCACTAAAAATTGTTAATATGTTTTGGTTTCGTTTTATCGCGCATGGATGCTTTATTTTGTTGATATTGTACAGTGTTTGGTTCATAATTTAAAGCTTCTTCCCTATCCTTATTATGTCTGGTATTTTGTTTTATTTTCTCCTCTAAAGACATTTGGTGTATTTTATTATAAATAATTTTGAGTTTATTCTTTCTTTCATCTATGTACAGTGTGTCCCACTTAAGGACTGACCACCCCTGTAAAATTTTTATTTATAGCTCGATTTTCATAAACTTTTTTTTGTTGGATAGAGCTTCAAAAATGGCATCAAACACATAAGTCAGGTGCCTCGTGCGTTAAAGTCATGGCCCACTGAGACGGTGTTTTAGTGCCGAAATTTCGAGAAGTACTATTAGGGATTTTTTTAGAGGAAAATTAATGCCAGATTCTTATTCAGCATTGTTCGAAACCCAAACGTACCAATTTTCATTGCCGTAGCTCTACAGGGGGTTTCAAAATTTTTATTGCCACACTTAAGGGCTGACCACCCCGTTAATTTTTTTTATAGCTCGATTTTCATAAACTTTTTTTTGTTGGGTAGAGCTTTAAAAATGGCATTAAATGCATAATTCAGGTGCCTCGTAGGTTAAATTCATGGCCCACTGAGACGGTGTTTTAGTGCTGAAATTTCGAGAAGTACTAATAGGGATTTTTTAGAGGAAAATTAATGCCGGTTTCTTGTTCAGCGTTGTTGGAAACCCAAACGTACCAATTTGCATTACCGTAGCTCTACAGGGTGTTCCAAAAAAATTAAAAGGAAAAGTAAGGCCGGATTCTTATATGCAGTGAGAGGTTCCAAAAAAACGTGTTAATTTGTAATTAATTTTCTTAATTTCTGGTAAGTTGGTCACTAAAATATTCGTGAGGAACTCATATTCTTTCAAAAATTTATTAGCGAACAAAATTTTTATTTAATTTAATATCATCAAATACATGAATAAACAACACAACATAACATAAACTCAAATTTCAGTCATTTCAGTTAGTCCTCCATTTTCTAATGCAAATTGGTACGTTTGGTTTCCAACAACGTTGAATAAAAATCTAGCATTAATTTTTCTCTAAAAAAGCCCCTAATAGTACTTCTCGAAATTTCAGCACTAAAACTTCGTCTCAGTGGGCCATGAATGTAACGCACGAGGCACCTGAATTATGCATTTAATGCCATTATTGAAGCTCTATCCAACAAAAAAAAGGTTTATGAAATCGAGCTAAAAATAAAAATTTTACAGGGGTACACTAATTAAGTGGGGCACTAAAAATTTTGAAACACCCTGTAGAGCTATGGTAATGCAGATTGGTACATTTGGGTTTCGAACAACGCTAAATAAGAATCCGGCATTGATTTTCCTCTAAAAAAATCCCTAATAGTACTTTTCGAAATTTCAGCAATAAAACATCGTCTCAGTGGGCCATGAATTTAAGGCACGAGGCACCTGAATTATGCGTTTAATGCCATTATTGAAGCTCTATCCAACAAAAAAAAAGTTTATGGAAATCGAGCTAAAAATAAAAATTTTATAGGGGTACACTAATTAAGTGGGGCACTAAAAATTTTGAAACACCCTGTAAAGCTATGGTAATGCAAATTGGTACATTTGGGTTTCGAACAACGCTGAATAAGAATCTGGCATTAATTTTCCTCTAAAAAATCCCTAATAGTACTTCTCGAAATTTCAGCGCTAAAACACCGTCTCAGTGGGCCATGACTTTAACGCACGAGGCACCTGAATTATGTGTTTGATGCCATTTTTGAAGCTCTATCCAACAAAAAAAAGTTTATGAAAATCGAGCTATAAATAAAAATTTTACAGGGGTGGTCAGTCCTTAAGTGGGACACACTGTATATATTGATTCAAAATAATCTCATCTGTTATATCAAAGGGGTCAAGCGCATTTGTATGACCGTTTACTATATCAAAAGGTTTCTGTTTTGTTACGCTATGAATAGAATTATTGTAGCCTAAGATTGCATACTGCATTAATTGTTTTATATCCGAGTTCGGATGCGTAAGTTTTAAAACACGTACGCTATCAAGTAGTGTATTATGTAATCTCTCTACATTACTGTTACTATTCGAGTTACCGGGGGTAGTAAAATGTAATTGGACATTATGAAGTTTACAAAAATCTGATAAAAGAGTTGTTTTAAATTCAGTACCATTATCACATGTTATTGATTTTGGTATTCCAAAGTGTGATACAAAAGTAAAAATTCCATTGATAACATCGGTTGAATTACAGGATTCTAAGAAATAAGCTTGAGCATATTTTGAAAATACATCTATGATTGTCAAAAACTTCTTTCCTAGTATTTGAAATGTGTCCATATGAACAGAATCAAATGGTTGTGATGGAGTAGGGGTAAATGCAAATTTAATTTTTGGTGGATTTCGATCATATTTGGCCTTATTACATATTTCACATTTATTTATATATTCAGTTATATCATTTTTCATGTTTGGCCAATAGTATAACTTCTTTAAAGCCAGTAATGTTTCGTTAATACCTCTATGACATGTTTTCTTTTCATGGTGATAAATTAAAAGTTCGTCTTGATGATATTTTTCAGTCATATCTGTTAGAAATATATTAGAAAAATTTAGTTTATAAGCGCGATTTTTAAAGGTTTGGGCTAATAAATTGCAAATTCTAGGTTTTAAATCGATTTCACTCTTCTGAATATAGATACTATAAAGTGATTTTGGGTTTATGTATTCTTTAAAAAATTTAATTAATTCATAAGCGTAATTTTTCAGTGTCAATTTCATAGTTAGCCTAATTTTATTAGGAAAAGGGTATGATTTAATAACATGGTGCCTTCCTGAATCTTTTAAAATGAATATAATTTTCTTAGTATAAGTGTTTAGACAATTTTCAGTAATTGGATTGGTTAAAATTGGATCTTCTATTGCAGAATGAACAGTTTCAATTTCGTTTCTATTTTCAATAAGTTCTTCAATCTCTCCGGTAGGTTTAATTAGAATATCGGATATTATATTTATTTTTGGTTTCGAACGATTTTCATTTACTTCACGATTTTCTTCGGGGAATTCGGCCTCTAAATATTCTTGTATTTCTTGATTAGTTTTTTTTTCAAAAATTGAGGGTTGAGAGATTGTTTGATATCTTGGTTTATATCACCGGGGTTTACTATTACTGATTGATTTTCGATAGCATTGATTTCATCACTATCTATATAACAAATAATTATTTTGATTGGTACAGATTTGAAAATAAAATTTACTTCCCTATCCTTATTATGTCTGGTATTTTGTTTTATTTTCTCCTCTAAAGACATTTGGTGTATTTTATTTTAAATAATTTTGAGTTTATTCTTTCTTTCAGCTATGTACAGTGTGTCCCACTTAAGGACTGACCACCCCTGTAAAATTTTTATTTATAGCTCGATTTTCATAAACTTTTTTTTGTTGGATAGAGCTTCAAAAATGGCATCAAACACATGTCAGGTGCCTCGTGCGTTAAAGTCATGGCCCACTGAGACGGTGTTTTAGTGCTGAAATTTCGAGAAGTACTATTAGGCATTTTTTTAGAGGAAAATAATGCCAGATTCTTATTCAGCATTGTTCGAAACCCAAACGTACCAATTTTCATTGCCGTAGCTCTACAGGGGGTTTCAAAATTTTTATTGCCACACTTAAGGGCTGACCACCCCGTTAATTTTTTTTATAGCTCGATTTTCATAAACTTTTTTTTGTTGGGTAGAGCTTTAAAAATGGCATTAAATGCATAATTCAGGTGCCTCGTAGGTTAAATTCATGGCCCACTGAGACGGTGTTTTAGTGCTGAAATTTCGAGAAGTACTATTAGGGATTTTTTAGAGGAAAATTAATGCCGGTTTCTTGTTCAGCGTTGTTGGAAACCCAAACGTACCAATTTGCATTACCGTAGCTCTACAGGGTGTTCCAAAAAAATTAAAAGGAAAAGTAAGGCCGGATTCTTATATGCAGTGAGAGGTTCCAAAAAAACGTGTTAATTTGTAATTAATTTTCTTAATTTCTGGTAAATTGGTCACTAAAATATTCGTGAGGAACTCCTATTCTTTCAAAAATTTATTAGCGAACAAAATTTTTATTTAATTTAATATCATCAAATACATGAATAAACAACACAACATAACATAAACTCAAATTTCAGTCATTTCAGTTAGTCCTCCATTTTCTAATGCAAATTGTTACGTTTGGGTTTCCAACAACGTTGAATAAAAATCTAGCATTATTTTTTCTCTAAAAAAGCCCCTAATAGTACCTACTTCTCGAAATTTCAGCACTAAAACTTCGTCTCAGTGGGCCATGAATGTAACGCACGAGGCACCTGAATTATGCATTTAATGCCATTATTGAAGCTCTATCCAACAAAAAAAAAAGGTTTATGAAATCGAGCTAAAAATAAAAATTTTACAGGGGTACACTAATTAAGTGGGGCACTAAAAATTTTGAAACACCCTGTAGAGCTATGGTAATGCAGATTGGTACATTTGGGTTTCGAACAACGCTAAATAAGAATCCGGCATTGATTTTCCTCTAAAAAAATCCCTAATAGTACTTTTCGAAATTTCAGCAATAAAACATCGTCTCAGTGGGCCATGAATTTAAGGCACGAGGCACCTGAATTATGCGTTTAATGCCATTATTGAAGCTCTATCCAACAAAAAAAAAGTTTATGGAAATCGAGCTAAAAATAAAAATTTTATAGGGGTACACTAAGTGGGGCACTAAAAATTTTGAAACACCCTGTAAAGCTATGGTAATGCAAATTGGTACATTTGGGTTTCGAACAACGCTGAATAAGAATCTGGCATTAATTTTCCTCTAAAAAATCCCTAATAGTACTTCTCGAAATTTCAGCGCTAAAACACCGTCTCAGTGGGCCATGACTTTAACGCACGAGGCACCTGAATTATGTGTTTGATGCCATTTTTGAAGCTCTGTCCAACAAAAAAAAGTTTATGAAAATCGAGCTATAAATAAAAATTTTACAGGGGTGGTTAGTCCTTAAGTGGGACACACTGTATATATTGATTCAAAATAATCTCATCTGTTATATCAAAGGGGCCAAGCGCATTTGTATGACCGTTTACTATATCAAAAGGTTTCTGTTTTGTTACGCTATGAATAGAATTATTGTAGCCTAAGATTGCATACTGCATTAATTGTTTTATATCCGAGTTCGGATGCCTAAGTTTTAAAACACGTACGCTATCAAGTAGTGTATTATGTAATCTCTCTACATTACTGTTACTATTCGAGTTACCGGGGGTAGTAAAATGTAATTGGACATTATGAAGTTTACAAAAATCTGATAAAAGAGTTGTTTTAAATTCAGTACCATTATCACATGTTATTGATTTTGGTATTCCAAAGTGTGATACAAAAGTAAAAATTCCATTGATAACATCGGTTGAATTACAGGATTCTAAGAAATAAGCTTGGGCATATTTTGAAAATACGTCTATGATTGTCAAAAACTTCTTTCCTAGTATTTGAAATGTGTCCATATGAACAGAATCAAATGGTTGTGATGGAGTAGGGGTAAATGCAAATTTAATTTTTGGTGGATTTCGATCATATTTGGCCTTATTACATATTTCACATTTATTTATATATTCAGTTATATCATTTTTCATGTTTGGCCAATAGTATAACTTCTTTAAAGCCAGTAATGTTTCGTTAATACCTCTATGACATGTTTTCTTTTCATGGTGATAAATTAAAAGTTCGTCTTGACGATATTTTTCAGTGATATCTGTTAGAAATATATTAGAAAAATTTAGTTTATAAGCGTGATTTTTAAAGGTTTGGGCTAATAAATTGCAAATTCTAGGTTTTAAATCGATTTCACTCTTCTGAATATAGATACTATAAAGTGATTTTGGGTTTATGTATTCTTTAAAAAATTTAATTAATTCATAAGCGTAATTTTTCAGTGTCAATTTCATAGTTAGCCTAATTTTATTAGGAAAAGGGTATGATTTAATAACATGGTGCCTTCCTGAATCTTTTAAAATGAATATAATTTTCTTAGTATAAGTGTTTAGACAATTTTCAGTTATTGGAATGGTTAAAATTGGATCTTCTATTGCAGAATGAACAGTTTCAATTTCGTTTCTATTTTCAATAAGTTCTTCAATCTCTCCGGTAGGTTTAATTAGAATATCGGATATTATATTTATTTTTGGTTTCGAACGATTTTCATTTACTTCACGATTTTCTTCGGGGAATTCGGCCTCGAAATATTCTTGTATTTCTTGATTAGTTTTTTTTTTTTCAAAAATTGAGGGTTGAGAAATTGTTTGATATCTTGGTTTATATCACCGGGGTTTACTATTACTGATTGATTTTCGATAGCATTGATTTCATCACTATCTATATAACAAATAATTATTTTGATTGGTACAGATTTGAAAATAAAATTGATCATTTGTTTAATTGTATTCCAATCCAGTTTATGAAGTCCTGATGCAATTTTTGGCATGGCTAAATATCGTACGTTATTTTTTATTATTTGGTCCCTTAAATTTTGAGATGAATACATCACGGTATGTGGGTTTCTCGTAAAAGTACTTTTTAGTTATTAAATAGTAAATAAATCGTTTCTTGTCATTTAAAATTGCTATTTGACCTACTTGTTTATTTTGATTCTTCAGATAATTAATATTATTCTATTTTTCTTTAAATTGTAGGGCTATACCTGCTCCTAATTTAAAGTCTTCTGAAACACAATGAGCTAAAGAGTACTCAAGAGGTACTTCAAATAAATTCTTCTTAACTTCTATAACTTTATTATCATTATTATTATTTTCTGTGTTTTTCCTAAATTCATAATATTCTTTATTAGTATAAAAAAATAGGAAATTATTAATATTATTTTCGCTTTCTTCGAGTTCAATACGAGATAACGAATCTGCATTAGTATTTGCCTTTCCTTTTCTATGTGTAATTTCGTAATCATATTCTTCTAGTTTCAATCTCGAGTCTACTAAACGTGAATTTAGTTTTTCGAGATTTAGTCTTGATTTTGTTGTTGGATAACTAGTTCGATGGAGACTGAAATTTTTATTTTTAATTTTTACTTTCCTCTTTATCTTCACCTTCTTTTTATTCTTATGTAAGATAATTTTCCTATTCCTATAGCTTATAGGAACATTAACCCTAAAATTTTGATTTGTATTTTTAGTTGAATTATTATTAGAAAATATTGGATACATTGCATGCACATAACTAGGGGAATTATTTGTAATAAAAACTTCTTTATTATCTATATCATAATTATGAACATCATTAACTTCACTAATAACTTCATTTTTAATATCATCATTATTATCATAAACTTTATCATTTTCGTAACTTCCGTAAAATTCATCTTCAAAGTTTTCAGTATTATTCCTATCATTATAACTTATAACTTCGTTATTTTCACTTATAACATCTTCATTATTTATCTCAACTTTATTCTTATTTTTCCTAACTCTATTTTTAGTTTTCCTAACTTTGTTTTTATTTATTTTAACTTCATCGGTACTTTCTGTAAAAACTTCATTTATTTCACAAGTTTCATAAGATATACCGTCATTAACATTATCATTATCATTATTAAAATCGTGAAAATCTAAATATAGGGAATTAATCATATCAGAACTATCGTCGTTATTTAAAACTGTATCTGTTGTTTCTGGAGAATAAAGACTAGTTATGTTGCATTGGCGAACAATAGCATTATTGTTAAACTTATTTACTGGGATCTTGGCTAAAAGTGCCTTAATCGAGATTTTGTAATTTTCAATGACATCGGGATTTACCTTTTCCGTTTGGGAGGTGGTTTGACCTGACGAAAATTTTCGGTATCTTCGTTATTTTGATTTTGTTGCTGTTGCGCAACATTTTCATTTTCATTTTCCATTTGATATAACTCTTCGACTATAGCGTTATTTTGCGGTTGAAAATTATTTCTTGAAAAATTATTTTGTCTTGAAGAAAAGCTTCTGTGCACATTAGAAGGTACACGAGAATTTGTGGACATAGCCTCCTGATTTCTATAATTTGTATTATTATTATTATTAAAATAATTTCCACTAATTTGGGAAGCTACCTGCATCGGTTCATATTGTCTCTGGGGAATTTGACCAGTGGGTCGAAAAACATTACGCGGTGGTCCGAAAACTTGTCGGTTAGTGGGATAGTGTCTTTGTATTTGTCTAGGCTGTACATTAATTGGTTGGCTAGGAAATTGTTGTTGAACTTGGGGTTGTTGTTGGAAATTTGGATTCCTAACTTGGTTAGTGTTGTTATTAAATCTGGGAAAATTGTTAGTTCTCTGAAAATTAAATCTTTGGAAATTATTTTGGTAATTTTGGAAATTTGGTCTTGTAAAATTTTTATGACCAGAATTATTTTGTCTTGGAAAATTCTGTGGTGTATTTTTAAATAAATTCTGTGTATAATTAAAATTTTCCTCCTGTATGACAAGAGTCATTGCGTCTTCTAGAGTATTAGGTTCTTTTAACCGAATTATGGTCTGTAAAGGACCAGATAAACCTCTAACAAAGGTTTTTAAACATAGTTGATTGTATTGGCGTGAATAAATTTCTTTTGTTACTTGATTCATATAAATATCCGTGTTAATTTTCTGTATTAAATTACTACGCATTACTTGTAGTCTTTTTGCAAAATCAAGAGGTTGCTCATTTTTAAAAGGTCTAGCAACAAAAAGGTCTTGTTCTAAATATTCTACACTCCTTCGATCGCCAAAGCATTGAATAAGAGCTTCTTTAATTTTTTGCCACGTATCTAACTCATTTATACAACCTACTAATATTTCTGCTCTGCCAAATAGTTTAGTTTGGACAGCTTTGATAATATAATTTTTTAAAAGTGCATCATTAAATCGCTCGTATGTTTCGAACAAATAATCGCATGAACTGATAAATTTTGGCAAGGAAGTTTCATTGCCATCAAAAGGACAAATCGTATCAATGTACATTTTTAACATTGTAAGATTTGGTTCATTATTATCATTATTTCCTTCATTATTAGGTGCCATTTTATTTTCTGTAGTTATACTCATTTCTTTTAAAACAAATCCATCGAAACATGATTAGGTACCTACATTTTATTAACAAATATACCTACGGAAATCTAAACAATTTTACCTTGCCGTCTCGTCTACTACAACGACAATTAAAATATTGGCACAAATTTCCAGACATGTTAATTATTTAGCGACAGTTATAATTTAGGTACGTTTTTCTCCAGATAGAACTCTCCAGTGTCAACGATCAAATCGGACTGGGACTGGACGTGCAACTCCTTTCCCCTCTCCACTAGGCGGTGTTTTTGTACGTGTACAGCAAAGACCATAATATTCGCGAATATAGAGGGTGTCTATTGACGGAAGGCCACTCAAGGATATCTTGACATTTAACAAAAAAAAACTTCCAAACCGCCACTTATTAATATTTAAAAACTTAGCTACCTATTATAAAAAATTGTATATACAGGGTGTTTCCTAACCTCTGACAAAAGGCAGGAGGTAAATTTTCGCCTAAGTTTAAGACGAAAATGTGGTATAAAATTTTTTCGAATGCCGCTTCGTTTTCGAAATAGAGGGTGTTGAAAAAATAAAATTTTATGCGTTTTCTTTTCTTTTAATTAGTGGCAAAAGATATTCCAGTGATATTTGGTACACATAATAAGGGGTTTGAGTACTTTACTTTGTGCCCATTTTAAACTTTTCAGTTAGTTCATTGGCGGAGATCCAGGTATAATGAGTACCAAAATTTCGCAAAAATAAATAATACGGGTCTGTAAAGCATTGCATATTTTTATCTTATCTAACGTAAAAATTAATTCTAAGCAAATTACGTATCTTGCGTTTTTCTCGTATCTCTTACAGTTTTCGAGTAAAATGTAATCTAGTAGCTATTGTTACACGAATTACCTAATAGTTGGTACAGCAATAATAATCACTTAAATAATAACTCGTTACCCGGATCTCCGCCAATGAACTAATTGAAAAGTTTAAAATGTGCACAAAGTAAAGTACTCAAACCCCTTATTATGTGTAGGTACCAAATATCTAATTAATATTAAAAAGAAAACGCATAAAATTTTATTTTTTCAACACCCTCTATTTCGAAAACGAAGCGGCATTCGAAAAAATTTTATACCACATTTTCGTCTTAAAATTTGGCGAAAATTCACCTCCTTCCTTTTGTCAGAGAGGTTAGGAAACACCCTGTATAATATAACATTTATATTTGTCAATTTTTTAAAAATTTAATTTTTCAATTTTTTTTTCACGGCATCCGCGTCACCATAGCAACTAACCAACATACTAATTGCTGCCTGTCAGATAATCAGAAGTATAGTTTAACTATTATAATAGTTTTTCTTTCGTCGAAGAAAAAATATAGTACAAAACTCGAGTTGTAAGCTTATTACATACTCGTGGAATTACAGCACTCGCCGCTGCCCGGCTCGTGCGCAACATTTCCACTCTGACATAATAAGCTGTTTACAACTCTCGCTATGTAATATACTATTATTGTGTCTCTATGCCAATTTATCAGAATGTTCGTTTTTTCTAAATTATTTTTATTTTCCCCCCAAATAAACCTCAGAAACATTTATTCAATCAATTATTCAATCATGACGAAACAAATAAATATCAACGCAAAATTAAGGAGAAAAATAAGATTGTTTAAAATAGTTGTTTTGTAACAACGCAATATTGCTGCAAAGACTAATTTTAAGCCAAACGCAACCATATTTTTTAGTTTCGATTTCAATAATTCAATACGAACACATTTTCTTAATAACTTTTTCCGTTATTTCTGAGATAAACCCGCTTTTTCTCACAAATTTGGTAAATATTCAATAAAGACCACATGGTTCTTAAAACTTTAACACCCTGTAACTTTTTAATAAGGTCTTAAAATGATATAGTTTATAAAAGGAAGTGCGGTTATTTTTTGGTTTTCTATCACCTGTTGAAGTGACGCAGAATAAAACTGAATCACCCTGTATATTTTTTAATGAAGTTTTAGAGAATAACTTAGCAAGATCACTTATAGATTCAACGTCACTCATAAAATACAAAAATCTCTAAAGAATTTTCAAAAATATTCAATAAATTCAAATTATATAGATAAACTTAAAGGATAAGGATCCACAGGAACTTGGCTCTTACCAAAAATCTTTGATCGCCGGCCAACTCCTTCGGATCGACTAGGTGAGCAATGTCTTCGTTGTAGCTGCTGCGGTGTTGGCTGCCAGGGGTTGAGGTTCTGCGTCTTCAGGATTGAAATCCTTCGGCTCCTCGCGACACGGTAGAAATGTTGCCAATTATGGAAATCGATCTAAGAACGTTCGCGGGAACTGGACACAAAAAGTCCTACCGACTGCGCCAGTTAAATTAACTATTTTGGAAAATGAGTTTTTAAAACAATTTATTTGGAAGCAACAGGGCAGCGATTACTGCTACAATTCAGACAAGACTGATTAACAATAGATCAGAGCTTAAATATATACTTTATATAAATGCAACCTAAGCATACACGTGCCGCGCACTCAGCGTCCAGTCATCACTTTTACACAAAAGAGTCCATTGTTCGTAGGCACGTAACTCTTATAAAGACACATTCGCCTTAACGTTTATACAGGTTAAAGGTAAGCTTTAAAATTTTTGTTCTAAACCTTATTATATAAATTAACCACTTAAAAAATTAAATGGCTAAAGCAACTACAAAAACATATTCATAATATAAAATGTCACACACTTTTGACAGAATTCGTAGGATTCATCCCCAAAATTTTAAAGGCAAGTCAAAAGAAACTTACATTTCTCGACAAATATCAGCAAAATGATTAAAAATGGCTGCCAACTTTCTTCAACAAGATTGGTATAATTTAGTGCCAAAAACGTTCAGTGCATACCTCTGCCAAGATCTTTGTTTATTAAGACTTCTTTGATAATCGTTCAGCAGCTCTTTTAAGCCATGACCACAGCTTAATAAGCTGTGCCATGACTGTATAGCGCTTTCTGTTTCTTTCTGATTTGAAGCAACTTTCGCTTGATCTGCGGCACCTGACAAAAGCAAAAAGGCAAATTAATGCAAGCCTTAAAATTAGCTTTATCCATGGCAATAGCATTTTCAATTTATTAAGAAAAATGTTTCAAATATATTTTTTATCTATACACGGTGTCTATAGACATCCTGTACAGATAAAAAATAGAAAAATATAATTTTGGAGATGTTCAGGTGCGTTATGTTATTATAAACCATTGTTTCATTTGACTGGCAATATGTGCTCCAACCTTCTTAATGTATATTACTTTTATCAATATTATTTTGATTTTGTTCGCTATATAAAACATTATGGTCTGAGTGACTATCAGAATTATTACACGCATCACTTTGAGAATTATCCATTGTTTTACGGCGGCTCCTCTTCGCACGCATGTAATATTTATTCAGTTTGAGTTGCTCCATCATGGTATTTCTACGAAAAATATTATTTGTTTTATTTCTTAATCTATTATTTGTGCACCCTATATATATACCGCCTACTCATTTTAGAATTTCTAATAATAGAATAAACATAGGGTGCACCCTAAATTGCAGGAACCAGACTTCCACAGGACAATATATAGGGGAAAATTCCCCATATATTACATGGGGAATTTTCCCCTGCCTGACTTTTTTGTTTGCTAAATATAAAGTCGGATTTATAAACTTTTACGTTTGACATTGCCGTTTGAAGTTTGACGTTTCCGTTTGACGTTGCCGCAGCTTTGTTTCCAAAGTCGTTAACAAACTTTTTCCGTTCGGTTCAGAATTTTCTGTACACCTGCGTGGTATCAACGCCAGAAGGATAAACCATAACAACAACAATCATTGTCATCGGAGCGAAGTTGTTCGATTTTAATATTCTGATTTAGCACTCTGGATCCATCATGTCCAACTTTCGAAAGTAAAACGGCAACGTCAAACCTCAAACGGCAACGTCAAACGTCAAAGTTTATAAATTGGGCTTAATCCCTACATACCTATACACCCAGAATTGTTTATGAAGAAACAAGGAAAACAGATAATAGCTGGTTTAAACTTGAAAGCAGGCACGATATAAGGAGAGACGGTGGCACATCGGTGGTGATGTCCTCATACGAAGCAAGCTCGTATAAAATACAATAATTTCACCCAGAAAATTAATGTAGATTACTTGGGACTAGTATTTTGTTGTGTCTAATTAGTTTTCAATAGTTTATAGTGAAATTCTTGTTTCCAACGGCGAAAATAAGTGAAAATGCCTTTTTGAGGTTATGTTGCCTTCCGATTCATTGCGGTAGTATTTCTAGCAAACTAGTCCACTAAGTCCATCCCAATCTATTAAAACTAATTACACACAAGAAAATACCGCCCCAGCTTAAAGAATTTCTCGAAAAATTAAACAAATACTTAAAAAATCTGCTTGGCGATGACGTCATGCGCAAACTTTTACGAGTTTTTAACGCCGGGAGTAGCATACCGGGTCTCCTTATGTGGGCATTTTATGGTTCCACGTCCTATTTTTTGCTTAGTTTGCATATTTCCTAGAGGCATCGCCCCCCCAGCCCAGTTAACACAATGGCACCTAGCATATGCCAAAAATGTACCGTCAATATGCCGTTAGGGAATATTATTTTATCATATGGATGGTACATACTTATCATATTCCTTCAATATTCCCTATAACACATATTTCTGGTTTGTCTATGGCACATGCTAAGCATCTTCCTCACCAGTATATTCCTCCAAAGTATGTGACAAATACATACCAAAAAACATATTTTTTACAGGTTCCTTTGTCACCTGCCAAGTATGTGCCATAAAAGTGCATATAAAGTATATTCCTCCAAAGTATGTGACAAATACATACCACAAAACATATTTTTTACAGGTACCTTTGTCACCTGCCAAGTATGTGCCATAAAAGTGCATATAAAGTATATTCCTCCAAAGTATGTGACAAATATATACCAAAAAAAACATATTTTTTACTGGTACCTTTTGTAATTTTAATGTTTTAAGGAGAGTATGCCATGGAAACAAAAATAAGAGTTTTCCGTCTTTGTGTCAGAATAATTTATTGTTGGAGGAACATGAGTAGAATAGATAAATTTAAATTATTATTGCATTTATAATATTTAAAAATTTATAAATAAAAAAATATATTTATTTCTGTAATTTGATACGTCATATTTTTTAATTCTGAGCAAGTTTTTCTAACAAAATTTTTCAATATTTCGCACAGAAAATTAAGGCACTTAACCTGATGCGATTTTTATTTTTAAGCTGCTACCAGCGCCCTCTATAATTTTTTAAAGTCCAAAATACTAAAAATAGTTTTTGGGTGAAGCAAGAGCAGAATACAAAAAATTGTGTTTGTACTGTAAAAAAATGTCATATACACCTATAATACCGCTTTGCCGTGGACACATTTTATGTATGCAGTACCTAAGCATAAGCATGTATGCACTGATTGAAGGTTTAAATTGATATTTCCATTGGACGACTTCCCGATATATGTATAAACGCGAGGTCATGCGTAGAGCAGAGATCGCCCTGTATTCACACGAAGTCGGTGGCGACGGTGGCCGAGGAGTGACCGAGGAGACCCGAACAACGAGATAGGAGCGGGATCTGGAATTGGGCAGCGTTGCCAGATCTACCGAAGAAACGGCTGAATGGTACACAGATAGTTTATGGCTTTAGAGGCGAAATCGTGCGCGAGCCTCAGCGGCGGCGTAGCCCCAGAAAAGAAGGTTGCGGCGGCAAAGTTGCAGGCCTAACTTTCAAACCCCGCCGAAGGCGGGGGTGAAAAGCTAGTAAATATCTATATTCTACTCGTATATTGTTCCCCAAAATATTTAATATATTTTTAAAACATTAGTATAATTTTGTTACGTTACTGTTTTACAATGAATTTTGTTGTATAACTTGTAACAAAATAATAAAATATAATAACCAGCAGTTCCGTAGGACTTGGAACTACCGTAGAATCGAAAGTCTGGCAACCCTGTGATCTTAATCCGTGGGGGGGAGCGCTGGTGATCGCCCACCGCGCCGACGCAAATCGGCATTCGCAAATTCGTTTGCTGTGTTCGCGTTGGCGTCAGGGTCAGGTCGCCATTCTTTTTTGTGTTGTAGCTTGGTTTTGTGCTTCGCCCAAAAGAGTAGCAAGGTAGGTAGGTGGTAGTGGTACCCACGTGACATTTTTTCGCAAGTAAACGCGGGCATTTTACAAATGCTTGTAGATAGGTAATTATTATGCCATTTTTCTATAATCGTTTGTAATAGAAGTATACCTATTTCTAGCAAGTGGCGAAACGTGTGGGGTAGAACAGGTACTTTTTAGAACGCGGCTGCCATTTTGCATTTACACGAACGACGCGAAGCACTTTTTCGTTTCCGCACGTGTGGAACAAGGCTTTGACGAAGGCTTTGAGGATTGCATTTGCCTTTTTCTCAAAATAGTATCAAGGTAAGTTTACTTATTATTTATATATTGGCACCATGAGCGTGTGTTCTGTTTTCTAATCGAAGTGATAAAAGTCGTTCCGTAATTGATTTCGGTTAGATTACGGAACGATACAGAAAGTTACCGGAGATTATTGAAGTAATCCTGCTCTCGACCAGAATAAAGGTGGGTTGATAAACTATTCCATTGCCATTCATTGTTTAATGTCAATATGGATATAACCAAATTCCTTGTTAATGGTAACTTTAGTAAGTAAACAAAACACGTGTGAAGTTACAGAGCTAGGCACCTATTGTTGACAATCCAATTTCCATTTTTCATTGTTTTGTAACCATCTCACTTCATGGTATCTATATTAAAAATTAAAAAATTGCATTGTCGACCATTTCTGTTGTGTAGCAATCTCCTACAAAAGCTGGTTTTTAATCTCTTGTTAACTTTTCTTATTTCTTTTGCAGAATGTTATGGTTATTGAAGGTGTATAGTAATTAGGGACACATATTATACCTAGATATATATAAATACATAACTTTTTATATTATGTGGGTGTATATTTTTTTTACCATACCCCAAAACCAGATTTTAGTCATATAACAAGTATGTACCAATTACATACCATGATGTTATTGTGGGAAGGTGAAAAGCATATGCTTTGATTCAAGATTCAAATGCAGTGTTCATTTTAGTCACGTTCTAAGTATATATACGAAAGTGAAAATTAAAATAAATGAAATATGAAAATCACATACTTATCATGTACTTTGATTTATGTGTAATGTTGGTTTTAGTGATATGACAAGTACATGACGTGGCACATTCCTGTCATTTAGTTGTCACCTGAATGGGGTGCCCTGTAACATGTGCCAAGCATATGCCTCAAATATGCTGTATGTTAAAAAAGAATATACTTGGAATGTGAACATTCTAAAATAGAATATGATTGGTATGTGCAAGTCATGAGATTGTGCTATCTGGGAGCGGCCTGGCCCGGTTTTGCCCCAACCCAAAACCGACGCTCACGTCGTTATTCACTATTCCAATACGTTTGTTTTATCATATGCTGCCGATGGTAAATATCTTATATTCCCCCAATATAAATAATATATAAATACCCACTTACCTAGCTTCTACCTATTCCAAACGTAGAAACTTCGATGTGATATTACGGCAAAAATGAGAGAAACCGTTCGCCCCACAGGCACGACCACGCCGACGCCGCCACCGCCATCGCCATAACGCGGCGACCTGTCAAATGTCAAATAGTCAAGCAACAGCATCCGCCACGTTGCCAGATTTCGTAATTCCCAGCTCTCCCGGGGCCCATCATCAGTAATCAGAAATTCAAAATACTGCCAAAAGGAGGCAATTGCAAAGTGGCAAATTAAAAAAAAAACAATTCGGTGAATGTAAAACTTTTGCTTTTAACATTTACGCTCTAACCACACTTAATAAATTAGAAAACGTCCCAACTCGATCACACATTTATTGGCAATAATGGCAACGCCGCACTTTATCCAAAATGGAGGGCAGACATCAGACGTGTGATCCTTTTGCGCGGGTTTTTTAAATACCTATATTATAGTAGTTAAGGTGGATTTATAAACTCGACGTTTGTGTTGGCGCTCGCCGATGCCGTTTGCGCCGACAATTCAATCCCAATATTTTAGGTGTAACCGTTTATAAAATGCCGTCGAATGCTGCCGTCTGCGTCCGATGCCGTCCGAGATAAACTAATTTCATCTTTTTCACGTTCCGTCGTTCACATTTCTGGACTCACACTGCGAAGGTCACCGTCAACTTCGAGCGCCAACGCAAACGTCGAGTTTATAAATCCACCTTTATAGTAGAGTTTTTTCGCAAATGTCACCTTTAGAATATATATGATAGGGCTAAAAATTATATACACGTCGCTTTGCCTGGCTTTGTCATTTTGCGTGTGTCCTGGTACCTTTGGTACCCCTCTAAAAATAAATAAAAACTTTAGTAACAATATAAAATATACCTAACAATTTTTTTTAATATTCTGTAATAAAATTTGCTAGATAGGTATAGCAGTGACTAGGTGGTGTTAATAGTCACTGATATGATAACTACTAATTGAAAAAAAATTGGGACCTGAACTGGACCTACCAAGGATGTCCGGTATGGACGTCCTGAAAACATCCTTCATTGGACGTCCTAGAAATGTCCTGTACAGAGCCTAGGACATTTGGACGTTTACAGGCTCTAAAATGGACGTCCTTGGGACGTCGTGTGCTGTCTGGGATGGGGAAGCCCATCTACAACAGGTATACCAGGCGCAACTGAAAGGTAGACGATAACGGCACCGATGAGACTGCAATAATTTGAAGCTGACATTGCCCACCTGGTAAATCTGTCTTATCCATCGGCCCCAGTCGAATTCCGGCGCACGCTTTGGAATTTGAAGGCGCCATGCCAAATGAGGTAAAGACAGGTGCGACCACAAAACAGAGGCAGTGATGTGTTTGCTACGTCTGAATGCTATTTTGGAAGGACAGGATAAATACTGGTAATAGCTCTCCGATCAAACAGTCTCCTCGAAGGATACCTCTTAGAGATGCAAATAAATTGGAACGGACTTACTACTTTGAAGAATGCATTCCGTGATTAAATAATAACAGCATATGCTGTGGTACCTACTCTCTGGCTACTTAATAAGTCAGATCTATAACTATTTTTCAGCAACCAGGAACTCAGATCTCATCTCCTCTATTCATTCTCATAAAGATCAACCAAAGGGTAGGTATAATACTATTTCGAATTAATTCTTTTTCGGGGGCATGACAGTATATTCGTTTTTTTATGGCTTTTAACATGCATTCCATACCAAGGAGCCTAAAAAAATTAAAATCTTGAAATCTTTTGAAATTGAAGATTTTTTCTGGAAATTTATTACTAGGATTAAATATATAAAATTACTTTATTTTATAACTTTTTACTAATGAATGCTTCTTGCATGGCGCCTCACGAAGAAGAAAGTATTCCTTCTCTTGCCCTTGAAATTTTTGTTAATGGTTATTTACCATACTGTAGGAAGAGTCTTCACTCCCCAGAGAATCCTCAAATTTGCTTTAAGAGTATTGGCTACTTGGAAAAATAAAGCATCTCATTTTTAAAATAGAAATGAGTGTAAAAAAATCAGAAAATGTATTAATAAACAATTATTTTAGGTGCTGGCATTTAATTATACTGGACCAGAAAACTTTTAGGCAAGGACATCGGGACCCAATAAGTATATGAAATATAGAAGGACACAAAAGTACGGCAGGACTAACGCGCTTAAGAATTTATATTTTAACTTACTATACGCAAGCATATATACACTGTACATTTATAGAATTTAAAACTTATTTTAAATACATTACATAGTTTGATCTTTCCCTCTCCCGAACTAAATGATATAAAAACCAAACCGCTACACCATGGACTTCTCCAGTTGTCCTATATAGTGAAGAAAAATGATGGTTCTATGAGGTTTTGCGTAGACTATTGACGGTTAAATGATGTCACCAAGAAGGAGAGCTACCCTCTACCCAGAATAGATGACACTTTAGACACTCTATCTGATTCGAAATGGATTTCCACATTGGACTTGAAGAGCGGATAAAGAGAAAACTGCATTTTCTACTGGAACAGGTTTATGACAATTTAACGTTATGCCATTTGGCCTTTGTAATGCACAAGCAACCTTTGAAAGGCTCCTGGAATCTGTGCTAAGAGGAATGACATGGAAAACCTGTCTAGCGTACATCTGGTGTCATTATTTTGGGAAGAACATTAGAAGATCACTTGAAGAATGACCGAGAGGTATTCCAGAAGTTACGATATAATTTAAAGTTGGCACTTATTATAGGCGATTTGTACTCAACTTTGTACACATAGTCATGCCGCTGCATTAGCTCACCGTGGATAGGATCGATTAATGCGGACCTCAGATTGTGAAGGAGCAGTGTAGAGAGCTTCAAGAAAGCTTGTGAATGTGTTGTTCACCGATTTTGACGTTTCCCGTTCCTGGAAAGACATTCGTCGTGGAAACAGATGCCAACAACTTTGGTGTGGAGTAGTACTGTCCGAGGAGCAAGAATGACAACAATAAGATATTGCCTACTTCAGTAAAACTCTGTCAAAGCCAGAGAGAAACTACTGCATGACAAGAAGGGAACTACTAGCAGTGGTCAAGGCCGTTGAACACTTCCACAAGTACCTATATGGCCAACCTTTCTTATTAAGAACAGATCATTCATCACTAAAATGGATAGTCCAGTTCAAGAATCCAGAGGGGCAAGTGGCAAGATGGCTTCAAAGGTTGCAGGAATATGACTTCAAAGGGTCAAACACCACAAAGGGGACAACCATAAAAAGGCTGATGCATTGTCAAGAAGACCCTGTAATCAAGACTGTCATCACTTTAGTCGATGGGAATTAAGAGAAAATCCGGACTTAATTTGATTTAAATGAACTACTGTCCTGGTCGGAGCTCCTTTCGAAAGGATCGCCATAGACGTCGCAGGACCGTTCCCAACCAGCGTATCTGGAAACCGTTATTTGTTACTTAGTTGTCATGGACTACTTCAGCAAATGGCCAGAAGTTTATCCAATCCCCAACCAAGCCACCACAGTCGCCGAGGTCCTGTTTCAAAATTGTATATGTCGTTTTGGTGTCCCAAGAGAACTTAATGTCGAAGACAAAGTGTGGTTATACAATCCCAAGCGAACGAAAGGTCGGTCTCCCAAACTCGATATAAGTTGGAAAGGACCATACTATTAATGATGTTGTTTATCGTGTACGACGTAGCCCAAGAGCAAAGATGAAGATACCTAGTAAATATCATCAGGTTGTCTCCATACCATGAGAAAATAGATGTTCGGGACGATCAAATTTTATAGGGGGACAGTGTAACGACTATTTCCCTCGTCTTAATTTCCACCAATCACAAACGCGCAATTTTGAATTACAAATGGTTTCTAGATGGAAAAACTGTATGACAGCACCTGTCAGCAGTTTTTTCGAGTTTACCCGCGGCAAAACTTGACAGCTGTTGTATAATATGTAGTAGGTATGTTTTGTAAGCTATGTGTATGCAGAATAATCTCTTACTCAAAAATTAGATGCCCTTATGTATTATATACGAAAAATGCGTCTAAAGTTGTTATATCAGACTTTAATGAATATGTTTGTACTGTTTTCTATTCTACTCAAAGATTTGGCAGATACATTTTAGGTTTCGGTATTCTACTTACAGTTTTATAATTTTTATGATTAGTTTGGAGGCATTTTCCTTTACAGCTTTGTTGGCCTGAGGCCCCCAGGACCCCATTTTCTTTTAGTTTTCATTGTTTTCTCTGTAAAGCTTCCATAAGTTTTCTAAAAACTTGCTAGAACTTTATAGTCTCCAGTCTTCCATTTGAGCGTAGGTATATAAGCCCTGGGAATTGGGCCTGGCAGTAAGTTGAAAGTTAGAACGCGATTTTATTGCGAGTTTTGTAGCTGAAAGAATACTCTTGGTCAGTGACCGTCTCTGACAAGTTTAAAATGGGACCAAGTAAGTAGTACAAGATCCCGAATAAGCTCGACTTACCCTCTTCTGTATTCCTATTGAAAGGTATTTTCTATAAACGGTAATGTATAATCAAATATATCGCGCATGTGTTTTCCCTAATCATATCCTTGCACAGCTAGCTACCTTTAATTAAAAATTATTGAACTATTTTTTCTTTTCTTTTAGAAGAATGCCCCTGAAGGTTTTGAAATTTTTTACGGCTACCCAGTTTTTCATCATGAATAAATTTTCTTAATAATATTTTGACGTGATAGCTGCAGAACGGACATGTCTCTAAAAAAGAGGGAACATACTAAAAATTAAAATAGGTCTAGACTTTTGAAATTTCGCAAACCTACTCAGACTCAGTTTTTCATTCTGAAGAAATTTCTTTAATAACATTTTGTTGTAAAACCTAGAAAAAGGCCACTTTATTAGTGAGAAAAATTATTTTTTTTAGGAAAAAATCAAGGTGGGCCTAGGACTTTGAAATTTTTCACACCTACTTACCCAATTCATCATGAACAAGTTTCCTTAATAACATTTTAACGTGAAGGCCACTCTTCTAAAAAAAGTTAGTTAAATAATTATTTATTAATTAAATGTACCTGTACTGTGCAAGGATATTATTAGGCAACCCATGCGCGATTTGTTTGTTCATACATTATCTTTTATAAAAAAATAACTTTCATTAGAAATACAGATGAGGGTAGGTTAAGGTCGAGCTAATTTAGAATCTTATTAGACTATAGATTGTGTCCCAGTACCGTAGAACGGGGATATTTGAAACACTTTTTGTCTATTTTCTGGAATAACAACCTTAGTTTTAAAAAATTATTTTTTTTAAAAAGGTGGCTTGATTGAAGTTAACTTAGGGCTACTATTGGCCATCCTAAAACTTTTTTTAGGCCAATAGTTTTGGAAAAAAAAAATTTTTGTTGGTGTTTCAAATTACCCCGGACCCGGGGTAATATGAAACACCTTAAATTTTACATGTTAAACTTAATGTATTTTGAAATTTGTTGCAACTAACCCTTCACTTGGGGTTTCTTGAAACACCCAAAGGCAAAAAAAATCCCCTCCCCCTCAATATAAATAAGCGGTGGAGGTTTAATAACAGAATATCGTGGAGGTGTAATAACAGAATACTTAAAAATGAAAATAAAACTATATTACTCTTAAAATTCACAGAAAATAAAAGACAGAAAAGTGGTTTTGTAGATAACAAAATTAATATCAACTTCTGTGTATCAAAATAAAATAAACTCTTGTAAAATATAATAGCTAAAAACTAAAAAACATCACTTCTAAATTTCAATCGACCAAACTTTAACATATTCGGGTTTTCCAAAATAAATTTTATTTGTTGAAATTTAACATAGTTTATATCCTCTACAGAGGGGTAAATAAATACATTATTTTTAAACATATAAGGCCTTAAGCAGCTGACTAAAATACTGCTTTTCTTTATGTCTATAATTTTTGAAACAAATTGTTTTGAACGTTCTTTTTTACTACCTTGATTATAACTAAAATCAACTATCACAAACTGTCCTTTTTTCAAATCACTTAAATTTATCACAGCTTTTTTAAATTCAGGCTTATTCTCATCTTCTGATTCTCTGTCGCTTGTATCAGACTGAGACGAACTACTACTATGATCTGAGATCTGTTCAAGTCGTTTCTTCTTAGGAGAAAGGGATGTGTAAGGGGACATATTGGTTGTCTTTGAACAAGAAGGTTGATTTAGTTCATTGTCGATTTGTGAATTAACCAAAGGTTTCCTATTTCGAGCTAGTTTATTCTCTTTGCTTTTGCCACCTTTTGGGTTTTTATAAACCTCAGCTTCGGTATTTTCAAAGTCTGCTGAACTAACTGACTTTCCTGGTTGAATTTGTATCCGGTTTCTTTGTTGCCTCTTCTCTGGGCCCTTTTCAGGGACATGTAGTTTGATGACATCCGTGAAGGACTGTGTAAGAGCATTCTGGTTATTGGTAGCCTCTGCTGTCTGTGGGAGAAGTTTAAACACCTCATCTTTATTTGGTGGGTAGATTCCGCAAGCTTTGAATCCTGCTTTGATATTTATTTCACTTTTCGGCGAAAGCTTATCCAATGTTTGCTTTAACAGTGAAGGAAACACTGATTTCGGAACAACTCCCTTGTTCTTTAGCTTCCATGCAGTCAATGTTTTCCTCCACTCGGTTTTCAGTGGGCGAAAGTAGGAGACGTCTAACGGTTGGCAAAGGTGAGTGCTATGAGGGGGTAAAAATATAAAATGAATGTTTGCCTCTTCACACTTTCTTATAACGTTTATGCTGAGATGGCTGGATAAATTGTCTCCTATCATTATTTTTTTTCCTTCAAGACGACGAAGATAAGGATATGGTATTTTAAAAAACCAGTCCTCGAAGATGTTGGAGTCGAACCATCCATTTTTGCTTCTATTATAATGAGAACCACATGGTCCTCCAATAACCCACTCTTTATAAAGGTGTGTAGATTTGTACACCACATAGGGTGGTAAAGCTGTCCCATCTGCTGCAGCAGAAAACATAAGAGAAGTGGACGACTTAGAAAAATCCATATTTCTTCTAGCATGTTTAACGCCCCGTCTCACAATGACCCGTTGTTTTCCAGGGTCATCAGTAAGGTTTGATTCATCATAGTTGAGTATATTGCTAGGCGACACATCATCAATTGCCTTATGAAGTTCACGAAAATAACATTCAAGCGTTTCCAGAGTTATTTCAGATTTTGCTCTTTTCATGTTTTCAGACAGTCTTATTGTTAATTCCTTATTTCTTTGCATAAAGCTTTCACGCCAGTCTGGTCCAGGTAAATTGTTTTTGAATTTAGGAATCTTTACCCCCTTTCTGTTCAGAAAGCCTTGCACAAATAGTGCTAAATCTTTTTCCGTCATTGGATATCCATAGTTAGCTGCCACAAATAAAGCATCCACTATTTGCTTCTCCTCAGTTTTTGACAAAATAGGCGGAGAACCAACGTTGTTGGGGTGCAATCCCTCAAATCGTCGATATATTGTCACATAAGGCACATTGTTTCGCTCTGCCGCTTGCCTAAACGAAAATAGTCCATCCATGACATCTCGTAAAGCATTTTCTACCTAACGGACGTTTATAATGTCGAGGCATGATGTTTCAAATAACCCCTGAAATTAAGTTTTTTTGTTAATCTTGTGATATGTATATTTAACAAATTTTGTTTTTTGAAAACAACGATATCATTATGAAACTAACACATTAGACCCTAATTTGGATGGATTTGAAACTTTCTAACTATAACCATAACCAGCTGACATACAACACTTTTCGACTTACCAAAAATTCAGTGGATTTCCACCAAAATTTAAAAATTTCTCTAGCTTCACCAGAAACTCAGTCTAGTCATCTAACCTCACTATTTCATAGCCTGACATATTTGAAATTAAGTTGTCATAGTAGAAATCTGCTTTATCAACCAATATGGTTGTAGGCGCCAAAATTTAAATAAAACATCAATTTGTTTCACATTACCCCAGGTGTTTCAAATATCCCCGTTCTACGGTACCTAACTAACGCCTAATATTCCGAATTTTTCCAAAAATGGATAGCATCCTGTATAACATTCTAACACAGTCAGCAGGGCAATTATTATTTTATTCCACCCATATTCACAGTTTTTGAACGGAACGGAATAATAATAGCAGTAGAAAGAGTTCCGTCCGTTTTCACTATTTCTGGTTGTTAATTTAGAAAGTCGTAAATAAACCACCTGAAAAATATTCGAAATAAATGTAATTTATAACTTTAAATTCAATAAAAATTATTGATGTTAATAAATTGGTTAGGCCCTATCCAAGGATCGTCGCAGCCGTCGCGTTTGGAAGACAATAATTATTTTATAGATGCTTCATACGTGATACTTAAATAGCTTAAGTATCACAACACAAAACTGTTAAGTAAGAAGCCATTTTGAAATGTCGAGATTCGAGGAAGTATGACAAAATATAAAAACATTTGTTTGGTAGTATTTTGTGACACTCGAAATAGCAGTCCTTATAAAGTAATGAAATTAGAACAAATTAGAGTGAAGTTGATCGTCAAAAATTGTAATTCATAGATGTTTTTTTAAAGTATTACTAGAAATATTCATTGAAACATTGGCGCAGTAAAAATGTATTAAAAACATGCTACATAATTCACAATATAATTTTTATCGCACGAGAAATTGTCTTCCTGCGGTAATATATCGCCATATATTTTCTCTTTAGAAAACTTTTATAAGGCGTTTAAAAAAATGTTTGGTTTTACAGGCGGGTTCCTAAACAGTATTGCTATTATTGCTATATAAAAATTAAAAATCACAAAGCTGCTCTTATAAAACTGTTTTATAGTGCAGTTAATAAATGTTCTTAAGACATGCGGAAACTTTTCTGTTATAAATTTTTAAGGACTTCAAGGCTTTATAAAACATTAAGAATTACTAACATATTTTATATAATGGTGTCCAACTTTTTAGCGTATTAAAGTAGTTTTGCTGCCACTAGGACGTATAGTACCTACCAATGACGTCAAAACCTATAGACGTGGTGCCCCATTGTTAAAATGCCCTTTATTTTGACTCCAAGATTAAATATATCCATACTACTCTAAAAACATGCTACAAACAAAGATAGAAAGTCAACCATCAACCAACTATACACCCGGTGATTCCCGGTTATAGTTCCTCCAGAATCACACTTAGATATCGCATATTTTTTCTTGTTTGGGGGCGCCGAAAGCATCACCATCACCTGAAGACTCGGGGGATGGTCTAACGACGCCAGCATCCGAGCCCAGAGTCGAAATAAGTTCGCTACGGCTCGACAAAAAGGGGCAATTTCTGACAATCCCGCGACATTTTCGGAATAATTTAATGGAGCGCTGCTTAGATTGTGATTAGTTCTGGGCGTCAAGCGTTTATCAAAACAAACCTGTCTATAGGTTCTGACGTCATTGGTACCATGGTACTTACCTATAAATGAAGTTACTTGGAACAGCATAAAAAACTTTGAATTCTATATGGGTGATTTCCCCTGATTAATTTAAGTCTGGTATTTTTACCAGTAGCAGAGCGTGGTAAATGTTATTAAATAGATCGCGCCTCGTATTCCAAGCGAATTCATTCGTATTTTACCAGGGTAGCTCGAGAACAGGCGCCTCGGCAATAAAATACGAGACAAAACACTTTTCTTAACCATATTAAACCGCACCTGGTATCAGTGGCGCTCTCAGGGTGGGGGCTCGCCCCCCCCAGACCTCTCATATTTTAAAAAATTCTCGAGGGTGGTATCGTAGATGTACTGTCCTCTGTGCGACTCTCGGCAATTATTTTCCCAATCCGAGACCTGACCTGGAAATTTATTTTAATCATAAAATATGTTGTATTCAATAAGTCAAACTTTTTAAGTGGCCCCGCCCCCTCCCCCCCAATCATATTTTCTGGGTGCGCCACTGCTTGGTATTGGTAGTAAAAAGAGATTAAGGACACAGAGAAGATAGATATTGTAGTAAAAACAAGTGACTGCATGCTCGCCTAATAAAATATCACCAAACTTGCATGGGTTACACTGTTCGAAGGCTGGTCACTTGTGCAAGCAAATGTGGTAAATAGGTGTGCCTTAATTTCACAGATCTTACGCTATACTTGCGTAAATAGTTATAATCGATATGACTTTTTAGAGACCTTTTGACAAAATTATATGGTGCATTAACCTTTACGTTGTGTTTGACGACATTAAAAAACCTTAAAAGTGAAATATTATGTTTTAAAAGAAATGGCTGGTGGCATATGGGACAAAATGCTTTGGTAATTGGCAACACCAAACTAGTTTCCAATATCTAATGGAAATTATGTATGGGTCTTTGGGAGGTGTGCAGACCACGACAGGTAGGTAGGTACCTGTTTCGGGCTTGTTGGCCCTCATCAGGCAGGCGTAGCGCACCTCGCCGAAAAACCCAGATTACGTTGGCTGCGCTACGTCTGCCTGATGAGGGCCAACAAACCCGAAACAGGTATCTACCTGTCGTGGTCTGCACACCTCCGAAAGACCCATACATAATTTCCATTAGATATTGGAAATTAGTTTGGTGTTGCCAATTACCAAAGCATTTTGTCCCATATGCCATATGCTGTGAATATCTTCTCTGCCAAGAAAAAATCTCTTTGCTTAGCGCCTATACCATAATCTGGGGCCAAGGCGGACAATTTTTGGGATACCTATTTTCCTTTCTATTTCTTCTAGAATATGATATGATAAGAAACATTCAAAAATTGTACCCTCAAAACATTTTTTTGTGTTAAAAGCTGTCCACCTTCGCCCCTATGTGACAGCAATATAAAAAAACATAATTTTAGTAAAAGGGTGCCATAAAATGTAAAAAACAAAATAAACAAATAAAACTCTTTATTTTCAAAAATACAGCGTGTATATTGAAATAAAACTAAAGTAGGTAACCCTGTCACGTCAAAGACATGAAATAAAAATCTTAAACTTTGAACTCTGCAAACATTACAAAACAATTAAAATTAAGCAAAAGAGAACAACCTTTCTTGTCTTTGATTCATTCAATTTTAATATTTTTATATTTCTCTAAAATAGGGAATTGAACCTTTCACGTCGTAAATCTTTTACTTTTGTAAGAATTTCAAAAATTTCAGTGCTCGTTACTATTGACTAATCTTTAATAATGGGGATATCAAATATAGATACCCCCATTTTATCAGATTTTGGCTTCCTTAAAAAGTTTACATAATACATTTTTTTCGATTTGTCAATGATGTGGGAGACACAACCCATATAATAGGTACTTAAAGTTATTACTTGGGCCTGAAAACTTTACCACTAAAAAAGTGCCCTTTTGTATGAATTTACCACTAAAAAGTGCCCTTTTGTATAAAGTCATAATCAGTCTCTAAATTATTTTCATCAGATATCTCTTCAGTCTCAAATCCAAAGTCTTCATCATTTGAATCAGTCTTTTTCTCATCACTGTCGCTTTCCAAGTCGATATTATCGTCCTCGTGGGTATCACTACTAGGTGTCGGATTGAGATCTTTTTTTCTGATTGCTTTCCCGGGTGCTAATTTAAGTTTTTTCCCTCGTTTTGGTCGGCTATCTTGGGTTGTTGTTAATCTGCTCTCTTTCAAAAGCTCTTGTAAAGTTCTGGTCCAATGGTTTTCATTTTCTGCTTGAGTCGCTTGACAATTCTCATGGGAATCCGGTATTTTTTCCATAACTATGGCCGGATGAAATGGGGCGATCCCGTAACTTTTGAAACCAGACCTTATATTATTTTATAAGTTCCTAATATTCTCAAGAACTTTTTTGAGAAGCCTTAGTAAATTTGCTTTCAATATACACCCCCTATTTTTCATTTTCCATTCTGTTAGTATTGCAGGCCATGACTATTTCATTCAAGAGGTGTGTTGCATTAGATGGCGTGGCAGCAACACAAAGTTGATCTTATATTTCTCGCAGCATTCCAAAACATTTATAGAAATATGATTTGCTAGGTTTTCTCAAAGTAGCACCTTTTACCTAGACTTATAATCAAGAAAATAAGGACAAACCCGTAAAGTATTGTTTTATTTGGACAGGTATGCTCCGATAGATTTTCTTAGTAAATAATAATCGCAGGCTTTGTTCATATGCTGATAGAAAGACAGACATAAGTACGAGTCGTGTAGGTCATGATTGAATTTAAAACAAGCCGTTGCAGAAGAACCACGATATGCAACACCTACATAATATCTGTTTTTGCTAAGGAAAGATCATTCTTAAAAACCGATTCATGAAATATTCTGAAAATAATAGTCTTATGCATGACTCCCAATTTGGCTTTATAAAAGGACTCTCTACAGTATATGTTGTAGTAACCTTGTGGGGGCATAGTGGAGGGCTTGGAGGCTGGAATTCACACATCCCTAACGACGGTTTACCTTAGCAAGGCCTTCGATTGTGTGTGCCATGGGCTGCTCCTAAGAAAGATTTGAGAGCTACGGTGTGAGAGGGCTCTGGCTTGATTTGATACGGCCTATCTACAGGGTGGGTTAATATATATGCCGGCTCCGTCTTGGGGCCCTTACTTTTTACCATCTACGTTAATGATTTTTTTACCACTTGTTTCTCAATAATGTTGCTATGTATGCAGACGACACAACCCTAATAAGTGCCCACAAAGACCGTCATGTGCTGGGTCTGTTTAGTGCAGAGGTTATGAGCATGGCTGAAAAATGGTACGAAAATCACTTGTTTAAACTGAACCGTGAAAAAACACAAAAAAACATTTTTCGCGGGAAAATGATAATCCAAATCCCTGTGAAGCTAAGCTGTTGTTAATACTAAGTAATGTAATACTAAGCGCATATTATGCCCGGATCCACTCGGCTATCAATTATGGATTAGTAGTGTGGGGTGGTTCTTCAAATGCCCGTAAAATTTTCGTGCTGCAAAAAAAGCAGTTCGAACAATCTGCCAACGTTCCCTTCCTAACCGAGGTTATATTGTGGAATAAATAAAACAAAAGAGGGTGGACATGATAGGGTTTATTGCCTGGTAAGCAATTCACAAGTAAAAGATCTTTTGAGGGGTTTACACCCTTGAGCCTGTTTGCCGTTTGTCCTTAAGGTGACTATACTAACGATGGGGTTAAGGCTCTACAATCGGAGCATCAGCCAAATAGCCTACACCTCGACTTAAACTATTTCTAAATATATGCGCTAAGCTACTTAAGCTACGTAATTAAATTATGTACTTAACAGTAAACAGCCGAAACTCTGTGACTAAGTATGGTGTGATGCGAAAGCTACTTAAGTAGGATAACATAAGTATAAACCATAAGAGCCAACACCGGTGGTGATGTGGAAGCCTTATAGGAAGGTGCTACGGGTGTATATGTCGGTGTGCAGACGTGCAAAATACTCGAGAAAATACTTCCAGAACTGATTACAAGACACTTATTACTACACTTAGCTGTCTGTTGGCCACTTTGGGGCTCCTCGCATGGATCGTACGGGTGCTGTGGTCGTGCCTGCACCTGGCAGGGATCTACGGAGTGGTCCGATGCTTTCGAGTTAACCAGGTGGATGACCAAGACTATACGTGTGCGATTCTACCACTAGGTAAGCGATGGACGTGCAGGAGGGTGTAGCAAGCAAGCGTGCGAGAAAGGAAGAGGCCTACAAGGGTTTTAAAGCAATCAGGACACAATCTTTCAGCGAGAAGATTTCAAACTAAGATTTGTACATGTTTTTGAAAGGTAAGCAATTAGTTCATACTCAATTATGTTTGTAGCAAGCTAGTAAACGCGAAAATCGGTTATTTATTTATCAAAGCAGTCATATCTCACCTTTGGTGTAGTGTGGCCACATGTACTTTTCACTTTCGTGTGAAAAGTTGCTTCTTTTTAAGTAAATACGACTCAAGAATAGGCTTAATCCGAACAAACTCGAAATATGGTGTAGAAAAGAATCTACCACCTCCAAAAAAGGGCCTAATCTTAACTTTACTTATTGTATCCGAAAGATTAAACTTTTCGAAGATATGCTCTCCCTTCAAGAATAAGAAGCAAAATGGACGATACTCTCAGGAACAGGAAATTCCAGTAACTTTCAAATCTAGGGAATTTTGATTGCAAATGGCACACATGTGACTTAAGTGGCATATGACTGACATTTGACATCTGTCTTTAATGTCAGTTTGACATTGACACTGTTGACAGTTCTGTTTGTTTATTTTTCTTTAAACAATTATTGAGCACAAACTATCGCCAAAAGGCTACTATATTACTTAAAAGTTTATTGAGATTTTATATCAAAACCAGAGGTATTTATGACGCTATGTTTACATTTGTAAATCTTGATTTTTAATTCTTAAGGTTATGATTTCACTAATCTGTTTTTGTTTCAAGCAACAAGAGGATTGGAAAAGGGGCCCCAAATCTTCTGGGGACCTTCTTGGCAAAAAGTAACAATATTATGGCGGCCTACCAGGACAAAGAGGAGAACTGCAGGATCGAGGGGACTACTTGGGTAAGCTAGATAGCTAAGTTCAATGATCTTAACAATATTATCTATTCTATTCTTTTCCAGAACGTTAGAAGATTGGACCAGATTTGTTCCATATATGGCACCTTTAAATATTATCTCTGTAAAATAACTGGAATACATATTTATTTAGCAAAATTCAGGTATTTTACTCAATAAATCAACTATGCAAAATAAGACCGTAACAAATCGCTGGAAAAGGTCCAAGAGAACACTATCAGGCGTTGTTTATTGAATATGGCATATTACCGGTCCCCGCGCTTTTTATATTAACTCCCCGCTACAAATTATAAAAACCAACATCGCTACGTGACGCCTGCTGACGTCCGCACACACACTACACGATCTAAACACCTCCTAAGGGCTGTTAAGTTTAGACTGTGTAAATCGGAGAAAAATTCACTCCGGGTGAAATATTACAATGCCCTTCTTGCAAGAATAACTCATTTAGACTACAACAAAAAAACAAGAAAGAAATAATGCAGCATTTTTTAAAGTACTGTTTTTATTCAGACGAAGAGTACTTCAGTATTCCGTTCTCAAATATACTCACACTTCACCCATCATACGGGGATCCTCGAGGTGATCCTTTTTTATGTCTCTGTTTCTTTGCCCTGTGTTATTATCGAGGTTTTTTTATCTGAGTATCTGAGTACTTATATTAATGAGTTTCTTCTCTTAAAGATTATTTTCTTTAGGTAGGTATATTGTTATTTATCTGCCCATGTGATTAGTTAGTATTTAAATTGTGTGTAATATTATGTTTTACTGGATCTTTCATATAATAATGTCTACCTGTTGTGTTAGATGGTACACTATCGTGCCTTGCAACAAATACTGATGCACGTAAAGTTGTCGATAAACTCTGTCTATCTAATAGTATGCAACCCATAATACTTAAATATTCTGTGTTGCACAGGTACTAGAATATTTTTTTTTATTTTCTAGGACTCTTTAAATTAAAAGAATTAAAAAATGTTTTGCAAAAGCAAATTTTATAATTTTGTATAAACTAAAATAAAAATGTAAAAATAGACCTAATGCTTTAGTCTCATTTTTTGTTTTACAAACTTTTATTTAACTTCACCGGTTAGTATGCTAATATCATTGATAGCCGAACTAAACCGAATTTTAAACCACTCCCACTACAAGTTAAAACAATAATTAGAAAATCCTATTGTAACAAATAGAATTGACGCAGCTAGTTTAAATTATTGTGAAGCGCAAGTTCTCTCCAGAAATTTCTAGGGGGCTATAGCCCTCGCCCCACGCTACGCCACTGTTGGAAATACCTTTGTTTAGATGATCGAAAGCAGAAAACTCTCTTATAACGAATGCTTTGTATTTTGAGTTCCGACGTCACGTGGAGTGGAGCGCATCTGTAAATAGTAGTATATTCGACTTGCAGAATAATGGGACCCCAGAACTATTGACACATTTGTAATTTAGTTAGTACCAACCGACAAATATTGCTCTGGGCGTCTAGACAGAAACAATACAAAAATATATCGATTTTGTTCCGATTGGACTTTTTGTAAACGTCCGAAAAGTCAGCTTACCCAAATACGCCTGAATACGTCCCTGCTTTTTCCTGTCATTCCAGGTAATCTAGGGAGTTTGGAAAATAATATTTTGATATGTTATTTTCAAAATATCAAACGACCTGTCAACCTCCTCACTATTCGGCGACATGACTAAATTCTGTGAATCCCTGCCGCTCTCTGACTTTTTGAACCCAATATGTAATTGGTGGCGAGTGGCGACACTGACGACACTCTTAAAATAAGATACCTACGTCTAAACACACATAGAGTTTTTGCATGATGTGACAGAATTATTGACAACGAATAATAAGAGAACATAGGTACTTAATAATCGTTTTTTATAGATAGGTACCTACTATACATTTATAAATACATCAGTGTCAAAAAGTCACAAAAAGTAAGGATCTTTAAAGAAGTTTTCACCAAATCACCAGATCGGCCCAAAAATCACCAAATGTAGTAAATTGTCACCAAACCTGGCCTAATTGTGCGGCCCCGCAACTTTGAGGTAGGGATCGCGCTGGCGCATTACGCACACAAGTTATTTAGAAGCGGGGGTGGTATGTAGGTACTATGTACCCTGTCAGCTGATATTAGCCGAGGCCAAGGTCTAGGTATTATTAAGGTAGTGTTTGTAGAATGCAAACAACGCTGCCGATCGAATATCGGCGGCGATATCAATTCGGGAACGTTCGTCCGCGTAGTTAAAAGGCTTCTACGATTTAGTAGGGGAGACCGGGGCTGGTTGAGCACAGGGGCAGGTTGGTACAGATCTAATAGTTCTGCTACTATGCTAGAGATGGCGCTTCTGTCATAGAAATTATATTCATTAGACGTTCACATCAGTCGGTACCTAGTAAGCGGCAGCCATACTGGTCTATCTGTTACCGAGTTATTCATGTTCTTGTGTTTTAATCACAGGCAAGTAAATATTTTTATTTTTATATAACTATGCATCACATATCCCTTGAGTAAAGATTGCTTTCAATTGTATGAATGGCTTAATATGGAGACATTTGCCATTTGCCATTTGCGTTTATTTATAGCTATGTAAACAAAGATTTAACCTGTTGGAACAAAAGTTCTTCGATTTTATAGGAATTATTCGGCATTGGGGTTGGTTGGTACATTTGTACCGGGGTCGGTCGGTACTGTACCAACTTACCCCAAAGCCAAGAAATGTTGTTTTTAATTTCTCAAAAAATCAGTTGAAGGATGATTGTTATTAGATTTTATTACATTCGCTTCTATTCTATTAGGTATTCTATTAGGTATTGCAGGCCTAACATGCGTACATATGAAAAGAAATCGCAAAGGGGATTGACGCCACCTGACATTATGCTTTATTATGCATTATTAAGGGTTGTAACTTAACTTAGGTTAATTTTTCTATTTTTTATTGTTATTATAGTGGAATGAAATAAAAGTTTTCGCGTTTTTTCTTTGGTTTTAAATGTAGAAACCTATTAATAGAGGTCGTACCAACCAACCCCATACATTGTACCAACATGCCCCGGCTACGGGGCATGTTGGTACACGTGACATGTTACAATATTTATATATTTGCTTTTAACTCTATTTATTTCCTATATAAATATCATGTTGAGATACATAGGCAAGTAAAGTAGGTTTCATTTGCTGCTGCCCAAGTTTCGATATCAGCCATAGGGAAGTTGCAAAAAAAACAACGTAAAAATTGTACCAACCAGCCCCGGTCTCCCCTACTGGCCGAAGGTCGAAGCTGGTCTACATTTGGTGAAAAATGAGCCCGAAATTAGCACACTGATAATTTCATTTTCAGTCAACGCTACTACCAGTTACCAAGTTACCCATACACGAGGGCTCCCTTCATCCTTACTACATTCAACAGGCCCATGCATTGGAACCAGGCAATTTTCCTGCTCGATTAGAATTTTGCAACTGGTTTTAAATCAGTCCGGCAGCAGATCCTCCTTTTCCAGCAAAATTCTGTGAAGCGACGAGTGCTGTTTCACACGATGCGGCATTTCTAACATGCAGGAACTTAAATTATTTAATTTTTTAAATACCTATTATTTCATAATTTGTCACTTATTTTAACAGGTTCATAAAATCGTTTCTTCGATCATTTTTTTTAAATTTACATATACTGCGTTTATCTCGACGCGTTCGATCCGATTGAGAGAGGTTTGAATTCACTGGAGCGGACTCAAATAGACGGCGTATACACTACAGATTGAAATTTAATCATATTTAAAATTTCAAGTCTAGCCGCTATTTCCAAACAGAAGTTGGCCAGAATGTGCACCAACCTACTGTGGAATAAGTATAATAAGTTAATGTCCCTAAAGAGGATTGAAAACCGTAGGATTCAATACTGATGATGTAAACGTAGAATTATAAAAGATTTGACATAACTCAATCGGATCCATTTCAATCCGATCGAGTTGTCACGAGATAAACGTAATCATGTCATAGGTAATAAGCTTTCTTTTGATATTAATTTGACAATACCTACGTTATGAATAACTTTTGTTTTCTTTACAAATGGCATTAGTTAGTGTTAAATTATTATTACAGTAATGGAAAACACTAATTTTCTAGCCATATTAAGTTATTTTGGAATGCCATAAATTACAATTTCCATTTGTACTGTATTATTAAAATATTTAAAAGAACCTCGCTATCCTCATGTTTGGTTTTAAATTCTAAAAGATGTGCGGTGAAATAATGAGTGTTTTGTTCGTTTTTCCATTAAAAAGACAACGCAGTGCAATACGTTCGCGGCCATCGCGTAAAAACAGTGCGACTAGATACCTAGTGCGCTTTTTGTGATTTTTGAGGATTTTAAACACAAGAAAGGAGTACGACATCAGCAAGGAAAATCATCGATGCATCTCAAAGGTACCTAGTTTTTTGCACGCTATTGGCTAAAAGAACCATTTCGGAGTTGTTTAAAAATTACCTACCTACTTGCAAGACGGTCCTCCAAATAGGTAGTGTGAAAAAGCGATACGTCTGGCAACGCTGCACATGGAAAATGGAGGGGAAGCGGTAGAGGTCCGTGGTTGATACCCGACAAGGTCATGGATGCCTGGCTGTGGCGTCGCGGAATTAGGGGTTTTAGTAGCGTTATAGTACATTACATAGCGAGAGTTGTAAACAGCTTGTTACGTATGAGTGGAAAAGTTGCGCACGAGCCGCGCAGCGGCGAGTGCTGTAATTCCACGAGTACGTAATAAGCTTACAACTCGAGTTTTGTACAATAATTTTTCTTCGACGAAAAAAAAACTATTATAATAGATAAACTATACTTCTGATTATCTGACAGGCAACAATTAGTATGTTGGCGTAACATACCGATTAAGTGACGGTTTAAGTTATAAGTAAGTCCATTGTTACGAACACTGACACGTAATGACTGGTATGTAATAAAAAAAATTACGTATATGTTCTTAATTAAAACGCAATTGTCACGGGTGCCTTGTTAGCGCGTCATCCGCGTCACCATAGCAACCAACCAACATACTAATTGTTGCCTGTCAGATAATCAGAAGTAGGTATAGTTTATCTATTATAATAGTTTTTCTTTCGTCGAAGAAAAATTATAATACAAAACTCGAGTAGTAAGCTTATTACATACTCGTGAAATTACAGCACTCGCCGCTGCGTGGCTCGTGCACGACTTTTCCACTCGTACGTTATAAGCTTCGCTATGTAATATACTATTTCTACTCCTATGCTAGTAAGATACCTATTAAGTGACGGTTTAGGTTATAAGTAAGCCCATTGTTTCGAACACTGACACGTAATGACTGACACGTATAATAAAAAAAGTGTCTTGGTCGTCTATGGTCGATTTCGTACGTACATGCGTCCGTAGGTAACTGGTTGGGGCGATTTGGTATTGTGACGTCATAAATTTTTCGTGCGTGCGTTCTTATGTACTGTGTTATTGTCGGGATGTTTAAGTCATTGTGAATGGTCATGTTTGACGTATACCTACCACTCTGCACCTACCACCATACGAAGGCATTTGTTTTGTATCACCAGAATTTTGTTAATGTGCGATTTTGCTGAGAAACACCAAGCGGCGCAAGCATATGATAAGGCTAATAAGGTCTAATCACTTGAGTATAAATCAAGAGTTTGCTTTGGACGTTAAGCTTCGAATCTCTGGATAACATAGGAAATAATTTTTACATTGCTCCTTCGGCTGTTTTAGGTCGAGAGTTTATGTGTGAATTCCATGTGAATCTCTTATCTAATATGAGACCTAGATAGACGTCTTCGTAACTCCAGTCTATGGGAGTTTGATTTAAATTTATACGTTGAATTTGCGGTAAAAGCCTCCTTTTGGAGATCATAATAGCCTTAGTTTTACGTTCGGTGATTTTTATTTTCCATTTAACAAAATACTCTACGACTAAGTTCACCGCTCGCTGCAGGAAAGATTTAATTAACCGCTGAGATTTGCTTACCGCAAGAATCGCGGTGTCATCTGCGTATAGGAAAACTTTAGTGTGTGGATACGACGGTAAGTCGCTAATGAAAATGAAATACAGAACCGGTCCCATACCGAGCCCTGAGGCACGCCAGCCTGAATGCTATGGAATCTCGAGTTTTTAATTTCTACCCTTACGCAGAATTTCCTATTAGCAAGAAAGTGTTTGACAAAGCGGACAATGGGAGCCAAGAAGCCCCCCCCTGAGCATTTTATATATCAGCCCCCAGTGCCACACTTTGTCAAAAGCCTTAGCTATGTCTAATAGGATAATTCCTGCGCTCTTTTGCTTCTTCAGGTTTTTGGTAACATTTTCGACCAATCTACAGGCTTCTAATTCTGTACTGTGCATCGACCGAAACCAGAATTGCTCACCCTGTATAATGTCTAAGTTATCAGCCTCTTCTACCAGTTTATAAAGCACCACTTTTTCTACAATTTTGGAAATGGAAGGGAGCAGACTAATAATTGGTCTGTAATCACTTGGTAGGTATTCTAGAAGCACTTTTTTAGGGATTGGTACTATAACTGATTTTTTCCGGATGTCCGGGAAATGTTGGGTTCTGAGTATACCATTAGTAAGATTTAGAATCGCTATACGATATTTTTGGGGCAATAATTTTACGGCCTTGTTGTTTATACCGTCTAGACCCGGGGCCTTTCTGGTAGGTAAGAATTTTAGAATTTTGTTGATTTCTTCGGGATTACTGAGGGGAAGTTGGCCGGTTTGGGCTTTTTCCAGCATTCTTATCGATGTTTCCATCGCCTCGACTTCCCACTCGGGATCGTTCCTAGGATTTTGATTTAGCAAAAATTGAGAGATGTATTCTTCCGCGAAAACTTCCGCCTTCTCCTCAGCAGTAAACACGAGTCCGTTAGTCCCAAGTATCGATGGTGTCGGTGTCGTCGTTTTGTCCTTAAGATTTTTGATTATTTGTCCAAATAGGCGTTGTGTCGATGTCAAAGTTTCCAATTTCTGTTGCCAGTTGTTGTTCTTAAAATAAGAAATTTGGTCTTTAACAAGTCTCGTAAGTCTGTTATATTCTAGGTTATGTCCTGTTCGTCGGGCAACTTTTTTGGCACGTCTTTTTGGGTTATCAGGTCTTTGATTTCTTGTGGGAGTTTTGTCGAGTGATACGTGGTGTTTGTAGTCGTAGTCTATTCCTGAAGTGCGTTATTTATTAAATTTTGTAATATATCCGTGTAAGTTTCTATGTCATGTGCATCCGTTATGTGTCTAAGTGTTGGAGGATTCAGCAACTCCCAGTTCGTAACAAATCTTTTAAAATTTTGATTTAATCCGTCATTGTTATTTAAATTGCCAAAAATTATCATTATCGGGTTGTGGTCGCTACTGAGGTCTGCAGACGTAAATACTTCGTAATTACTGTCAAAATTTAGGGTGATAAGTGATAAGTGATAAACAAATCCAATATACTGGAGAGAGCGTTACCGGCGGAGGGTACAGTGGCTTTATACAAGATAGTGGCGACACGGCCGCCATGTTTCGTCAAATTAGAGGTGGGACTATTTAAAAAATATATCGATATTGTGAATCCAGATCCAGTATCGATTTTTTTATCGATATGACTATTATATAATAAAATCAATTTATTGCCCATTTTTTGAGAAATAAACGGTAAAACGTACCTACCTGTTCCGTTTCGTTTATATTTTAAAATTAATTACTAATATCAGTGCCTATACTGCTAATATTTAATGGTTCTCACTGGATATGTCTAGAATAGAAGAACAAATTTTGAGCATGTGTTTGTATTTTGAGAAGTTTAGAAATGAGCAGATAGCAATAAACAGAAAATTTTAAAAATATAAAATAGGAAAAACACAATATAATTATATGGTACTTTTAGCTTAGGAAATAAAGTAATGATAACTACATTATAATAAAACAACTCCAAACGTAGGCATGTTCAATTTATAATTGGTGTTTATTGGTGTTATTATGTACATACAGAAAACTTTAGAATTAACAATTTTCTTCAGAGCTGTTGAAGTCCTAAAGCACTTGTTACACGAGACTAAAACTCAAAGAATAACTGCTTTTATTTTTGGTTTTCACACTTTTTATTCACTTATTTTCATGGATACACCATAAGAAAAATAAAAAGTGATATTACAATCTTCAACATCCTTCCCTTTGGATGATTTTTCTTAAGCCCACTTTTTTACAGGAGTAACAGCCTCTCAAAATATTTTTGGTTTAAATAAGTAAAAAGCTTTCAAGAAAATGTTCGCAATTTGCTCCATTGTGCTTGTTTGAGACCATAAAAACTTGTCTGGAGTCTACAAAACTCTATTGGTTGAATCTTCATAACCTTTTGGTTGTTTCACATAAACATCTTCATCGATTTTTCGATATAAGCGCATGCTGTAGAGACATCCATCGAGTCAATTTAACATTTTCACCAGCAGCTATATGCTTAATATTCCTTTATTATCATTCCAGATTTGACTACAGGGCTAAACGTTTGGTCGTAGTCTTCACCTTTTCATTGTGAACAACCTTTCATTACCAACCTCGCCTAGTATTTTTCTATTGATCCATCCGGAATTATCCTCCTTGTATATCCATTTACAAGATACTATACCTAATGCTTTCTTGTCTTCTAGAAGTCTCTGTAAAACTCATTTTTGTTTTATTCATGTGACTTCATTTCTTTATCCATTACAGCTAACCATCACTTTATCCATTACAGCTTCTTCATAGTTATTAGGACCACTAATTTTTAAAACATTTGCAACAGCTTTCATAACAAAGTTTTCAAATTTTGCTGATTTTGCAATTTTCTACGGTCCCTCAGCTCCATTATTTTCATTTCTTCATGATCTTCCTCCTGCTAATCAGTCTTATTTCGACCTTCTGTACCGCTTTTTCCAACTTCTTCATTGTATTCTTCTCCTGGATAACCATCATCTTCTTGGAACGTTCCCTCGCTGTTATACATTTCTTGCATGACAACCATCTACGTTTTGGTCACCTTACATTACTTTTCTTAAAGAAAAACACAGATAAAGCCCAGAAATATGATAATACACACGAAACATGGCGGAACCAATCAAAAATCGAACCATGGCTGTCGCCACTGTCTTGTATAAAGCTACTGTAGCGGGGGGAGGGTACCTGGTGGGTTAGGCCGGTGCAATTACCTGTACGTTGTTCGAAAATGTGTACCTGTCTAGTCGCCTGCCGTAACAGTTGCTAGGAGTCGGAAACCACCTAGGGTGTTTTGCGTTGTAATCGCCACCAGCGATTACATGGTCGTTATTATTTAGATTCGCGAAAATTTGATTCAATTCGTTTACGTTGAAACGGTTGTTAGGCGGCATATACACGAAGTACAAGGTAAATATCTTATTATCAGTCATTTTAATTTTAACGGATACAAATTCTGCATTCATATTTGTGTGGAGATCTCAACCCTTGTTGGTGGTAGTTGGCGAGCGGTATATATACAGGGTGAGCCACAATATACTTTCTTTTACTGTGGGCCTAAGGGTGTATGACGGAAACACAGGGATAGTTTAATACGTATATTAAAATTAAATACGATACCGTACATTGAGTTAACAAAATACAGTTTAAGAGGAAGTTTAAAAACATGTGCAAAAATTATTATTGAAAAAAACTAAAAATCTATGAATTCGCACAATGCTACACTCACTAACGAAATCCAAACGTTTCAAAAGATACACTGATAAACAATATAATTTAAAATAAGGCACAAAACAATATGACGAAATAGCACAAATACATAAACTATGGCATAAAATGACAAACCTTCAGATTAAAATACAAAAATTGCAAAAGATTCCCAAATAGCATAAAATTAATTGATTATTTTGTACAACAATGAATAATGACAAAATTGGCATAAACTGTAATTCACTTTACTTAAGCTTGTAGCATAATGATTCACTTAAAAGATAAACTCTTGCAAGCAATAGGTAACAAAATAATATGGCTCAAAATTCAGAATAATCCTACGACATGAATAGAAGTTGTTAATTAGCATAAAGACTAGATATAACACTCATTACCTCAATTGGCATAACTGCAAATAAGTTTACCAAATCCTCAGTATAAAATGAAAATAAAAAAACTGAATTTCTGATATTAATTCTAAAATACTCTGGTTTAAAATAATTACTAAATGGTTTCAATAACAGTTGCAAAATTAATTCAGTTTCAAATAAAATTCACAATAAATTCAGTTTCTCTAAAGTTTCCAAAATGATTTCAAAATTCAAAATAAAAAGGCAATTCAAAATTAAGGAATAAAAAGAAAAATATCTTACTACTTGGTCAGTTCACTTACTCAGGTGCTTAGAAGAGACAAAAAGGGATTTCGGCGGAAACTGGGCGACGGCCAGCCGGCCGGCTGGCCGCGTCCCGCGACTCTCTTGCTGCTGGAGTTCGGCTGGACGGGTTTGTCCGTTTGTCGACTACTGGGTGACAACTGATCACAACCGCGAATTATTTCCCATATTTATACCCGGTCTCCCCATACTCGACGCGTGTTATTTTCCAGCGCGAATTTACAGGAATGCCTTATATGGTCAGGCATTTGGGCTTTTCCGCGAATTCGGTGGTGTGACTCTAGCGCGAGAATTCGATCGCCTTTCCACGAAATCTGGCCACCTGCGGGCCTGGGAATGTTTATATTAACATAATAAAACTTTACAAAGAATCTATTCATTCGACTGAAGCCCGGGTCCCAATATCGCGACCTGAATTTAATAATGCTATAAGAATTTCCTGGGGCTCCTATCGGGGCATCACATCCCTCCCTTCTTATTAAAAGAAAATTAAAAATACTATTTTAAAAATACAATTTTTAATTTTCTGGAATGTTAAAATTTTGATTCGTTTTCTTCTCAATTTTCTTCCTTTGGACTGACCTTACAATTTGTAAAAATTTAAACTTGCTTTTCCCTACTTACAAAAACTTACCTACATTCCTTACTCTCTATGATTACATAATTCCTATCTCTACTAAGCTGGACTACACAATTTCTTATCCTTTAGATACAATTCCTACTTCTCTATGATTACATATTTTATAATTACTACTTGTTAGTACCTTTAGCTTATTAATTGGTTAATATAGTGCCAAATCCTTATCTCTAAACTTCTTATGCTATAACCCACATGACACACGCGTCTTTCTTTTACCGACACTCACTATTTCTGAGTTCTTTTCACTTGTTTTTCAACTGAAAAAGTCCTGATATTTCCCGACTCCTTTTTCAAAAAGCCTCGACGACTCCCGACTTCTTTTTCAAGAAGTCTCGACGACTCCTGACTCCTTTTTCAAGAAGTCTCGGCCCATTGCAATGCCGATTGCTGCTCCATTACAATACGTCACCATTTACTTGTTGTGGCTGCGCCCATTGTTCGTTGGTGCTGACCATCCATATCCTCGGCAGCGGTATTGCGGCGCGGCGGCGCGACGGTTGGCGCCTGCCGGCTAACTTAGGGAATGTCTCCCTAGTTCCGTTGGCATCACTGAAGCTGCTTCCCGATGACGAGCGGTGGCGGTAGGCCTCGCTTGCGTTGTGTGACGCGGCGTGACGCGGCGCCCCTGACCATGCATAATGCCTGACGTCCCATTCTCGACTTGACTACGTATGCCGACTGGTGAAGTACTATACTGCGTACCTCACGCATACCCTTTGTCTTCAGCACTACTTTGGTTAACTGACCAAATTTTCTAGCTAAACTTTCTGTTTTCAGACCTTATATACCTGGATTGCCTAATTTGTTCTTAATATACCTTGATTTTATTGTCATGTCTGATTATTTTCGACTAGGGCCTATTAGTTTTAGTTTTAGCCATAAGTCTATTTTCGTGCCTACTCGTTACTCATCTCTTATGTAGCGTTTGGTTTGTTTACAATATAAAGGGTATTGATTTTCTGACCTCAAGTGCGGCACATGCAGCATATTTTTTCTTAAAATTGTTTTCATTAAATTTTGTTTGACTTGAGACTACTTTAATACCGTTATTCTCGGAATAGGAGGGCGCACTTCATAATAGCGGTCTATTAAATGTGACACTTATATGCCCTAGTAATTGCAGTATAGTGTTAAAGTTTTTATTTCTATGAGCGCGATCTTTTTGATTATCTTTGCCTTCGCGACTGACTTCTAATAAAATTTTGGCTTTAAAATCATAACAGCGTGTCTACTTCTTTCAGTAGCTCTGGATTATTTTATTTCTTGGACTATGAAAATGACTCAATAAGATGTACCTAGCAGTTTCCCAGTACTAAGTATATTTAGAGACTATAGCTCATGTGGTTATTGTTTTTCTGTCTTTCTATAATATAGAAAGACAGAAAGACATATCTATAATATCTAACTAGTTAATTAATTTTTACTTTCTTATTTTATATCCTTATCTTACTATCTTAATTTATAACGCATACCTACATCTAACTAATTTTTGACAGGTATGAATAAATAATTCAGTTCCCTTAATTTTTGCTTCTGCATTCTTGAAATCTTTGTATATTAGTTTATTGACTTTCTTCTTAATTCATGGTTACAATTTCGAATTTCCTTACTAGTTGCTTTTTCATTCGCTAATTTCTTATTTTCTTTTCCTATCTTCCCCAAGGCCCAAATTTTAGTTATCGTTTTTCCTTGGTTGTATTTTATTTTCTAATTCCCTTCGCGTTTGCAAATATGACTTTAGTTTTGTATTTCTTCGGGATTTCGGACGCGGCGTTCTGACCTCGCGTTTCGATTTTATTTCACACGTGCGTAACCTTTAGGTGACTTTCAGCATTGAACTTGGACTACTTTAAGTTGGGTGCCTTACTTCGGGTACTTTTTAGACTAGATAAAAGGAACTGCACGTATTTCTTTGCTCTATTGCTTTGCGCTTTCAAATTTTTGGTTTCTTTCTTAAGTAAAATGACAGTTAGTGGGTTAATTATTATTATTATTTATTTAATTACTTTCCGCATTTTTATACGTATTAAATTATTTACCGGCCACTTTTGTTTAAAATATATTTTTAACTTCTCATTTTATTAATATCTCACTTTTAATTTTCACCTTTCGCTACGTACTTTATTTTGCTGCATTAATTTTGCTATCTCTTCTGAGTCCTATGTGCTCATTTTTCTTGTCGACTTTCCATTTTCTGGATACCTACTCTTTTTCCTTTGCTTTATAGCTTTTGCTCGAGTTTTCTTTTTCTTTTGTACCATCAACTTTTGATCTGTGATATTTATTAATTGATACCATCCCCTTTGCCTTATGTCATTTTTCTGTCAATTATTATACCGTGTGTCCTGGTTTTGTTCGGCGGCTAAAATCGCTGTTTTCTTGTCCTAATTTTTCTTTACAGCTGTTAGACATACTTCTTGACATATCGGGGAATTACTAAGCCCTTTTTGGTTCACTTCCATCCCTTTTTGAGTTAGTGTTTCATCTCTTTCCTTAGAAATACAGGTAGTGTTTGGTAGACTATCCTTAAGACGGCGTTCACGCACTCTGGGCTTGTACTCGTACCTCTAGGCTTTTTTTTTGTAATTTCCTTCTTTTAAGGTACAACTTCCTTCCTGTCGCGTTGAGTGTTCCATTTCTTTTCTTACGAAAATTAAGAGACATGGGCCTCGGCCGAATATCCTCAAAAATGGCAAAAACACTCCTGGAATTGTACTTGTACCTGTCTGGCTTCTGGCTTTCAAACTTTTTTCTTTTCTAGATCTTCTGAATTTTCCTTGCTATTTCATTCTTACCTTCCTTTTTATTTGGCTTTTCTACTTTCTGGGAATTTCGCGCTTCCCTGAATGTTGCTAATTTCACCTGTCTATATATTCACCTGGTTGTTAATGTGCCCAAAACGGTGATCAGTCGTTTGAACACTGGAGTTCTTGGCCCCTGATCCTGACCCAGAACTATTGGCGGTTTCCGACAAGCTAGCTAACTTCATTCCTTAACTTTTTAACTTCACTCCACAACCTTTTACCTTTCTAATAAAATATCACCTGGTACAACATTTCACTGGCATTTAGCACATCACGTAGTCATTTCTATTTATTTTATTCCTGACTTTTATTATGTCACTTTTTGCTTATAGCACTTTTCTTTTTAACCCTCTTAATTATTTTAATCATTTTACCACTAGAATTTGCGCAGTATTTTTCATCCTTCTACCGACACTTTTGTCTTATTACTTCACTACTGCAGTAACTCATTACTTTAGTAACTTCACTAAGTTTTCCCTAACACGCAGATAATTCAAAAGATAAAAACAACAGAAACAACTACTCCGAGGGCAAATACCCCTTCCGGCATTGAATAACACTTTTGATTCTCCATTTTCCTTGATCTACCGTGTGGATAATTTATTTTTTCCTATTAACTTTTGTTAATTTACCATTTAGCTAATTCCTTTTTCTTTTCTATCAGCTTTTCGTTTCATTTTTATATAACTTCTAGTCTTAATCCCAACTAAATTTCTGCATTCGAATTTTCTCGTTTCTCGATACTGTACTGTAGCCTATGCTTTGTTGTAGCCTTCTGCCATATTTTCTTGCATCTGATAATTCAATAATTTTTAAATTAATGTCCCCTAAATTCGCTATATTACTTCCCTGTATGTTACCTACTGGTAATTTTATTTTTGCTGGTTTCGATAACTAAATTTCGCGTCTATTTTTGAGTCGGCTCTCTGTGCATTTCCGTACAAAATGGTCTAAATTCCTACTATTTTAGCAAACTTGATTATTACTCTGCAGCAGCTTTTCTCAAAATTTTTCAGCAAAATATCCAAATTTTATTAGCTAAAACACTTGAAGGCGATTCACGGCGTCGTTCTTTCTTATTTAAGAGTCATGCAATATTGTGCAATGCGTGCTCTCCACGGTAAAATCAGGCTGTATATCACCTATTTCGCGGCATTCCCTATTATATTGAAGCGGCCTAATCGTATGTTCTTTTCGCATAATTTAAAGCTTCTATTATATGTTGCTCGTTGTTTAACATGCCTTAAAAGTCCCAACACAAATTGCGTATTATCGTCCATTTATAGCTTTTCTCGTAGAGCGCTATTTTTTACTTGACCTATTTCGAAAGCTAATGTTCTAATTCCTAAAATTTTTAGTCGTGTTAAAATTTGCCTACAATTTTTGCCGTATTTTTGCCTAACTTCCGTGAATATTTTTTATTTAAATTTCTGTTCTTGCTATAAGTCGCCTTTTGAAGTATTTCTGTAAAGTAGCCTTAAAATTAAGCCAATCCGTTGTCTTTTTTGTAATTCTGGCTCCGCTTTGATTTATAGCTTCGTGCTGCTTCTTAGTTTTAACCTGACTATAGCTATTTTCTGTCCTTCAGACCAAGTTGCCAATAATGCCGTTTCTTTATACTCAATAAATTTCTATTTTAGCTTTCCCGTTGAATATTGGTACGGTTTCTATTCCCTTATTACTTTTGACGCAAGATCTCATTTCTAAATTTTACCTATATTCCCGTTTCCTTCTGCACCTATACTACTACATTTTCTTCTGTTTTGCATTTTTTTTATTTTTTATAAATTATTTCAGTTCACCCAAAAATATTTCTAGTTGCTCCTAGTTTTCGATGGAATTTTTCTTCACCTGAAATTTTTATTTCTAACCCTGGATTTTTTCTAGCACCTGTTTCTTTTATTCCGTTCTTCCTAAAGTTTTCTAACCGTTTCTCTAAGCACCGTTTAGTTTCCTTTAATAATTTTCTGATAAAAAACATTTTGCTGACAATTTTCTGACAATTTTCAATTTTGACAAATTCACCCCTATCGTTACCCCTTTTTGAACCATAATACCGTTATACCTTTTTCTATGCCTCAGATTCTCTATAAAAATTATTTCCTGGAATTTTCTGAAAAATTAATTTTCCTGTCAAATTTGACAACTCATCCCTATCCGCTAATCCTTATGTACTGCACACTATTGTGTTACTTTTTATGAACACTAAAAAAAATTTTCTTCCGATTTTCCTACAATTTTTCTCTAAAAAATTTTCAAAACTACCCCGTATTCATCAACCCTTATAGGACCCTTAGAGGACCCCACAAGTTTGCTCTACAAAAATTTATTCGACAAAAGTAATTCTACAAAAAATTTATTCTGATATTTTTCCCGAAATTTTCCTAAAAATTTTCCAAACCACCCCCATCTGTCAACCCTTATAGGACCCCACACCTGACACCATTGGTGGTAGTTGGCGAGCGGTATATATACAGGGCGAGCCACAATATACTTTCTTTTAGTGTGGGCCTAAGGGTGTATGACGGAAACACAGGGATAGTTTAATACATATATTAAAATTAAATACGATACCGTACATTGAGTTAACAAAATACAGTTTAAGAGGAAGTTTAAAAACATGTGCAAAAATTATTATTGAATAAAACTAAAAATCTATGAATTCGCACAATGCTACACTCAAGACATCTGAAATATGACCCTTTTCTATCTAACGAAATCCAAACGTTTCAAAAGGTACACTGATAAACAATATAATTTAAAATAAGGCACAAAACAATATGACGAAATAGCGCAAATACATAAACTATGGCATAAAATGACAAACCTTCAGATTAAAATACAAAAATTGCAAAAGATTCCCAAATAGCATAAAATTAATTGATTATTTTGTACAACAATGAATAATGACAAAATTGGCATAAACTGTAATTCACTTTACTTAAGATTCCCAGGGTCTACTTTTATTTTGTAGAAAAAATATGCCCTACAGTGCTGTAGAAAAAAGAAACATAATTAGATAAACGTTAAACTCTTCAAAAAGTTACATGTTCATTACCTGGTATTAAGCCCACGGTGATTCAAATTTTATGTAATGTTTAATATTAGCGTTTCACTATAAAGACACCAGCACAAAGGCTCGACGACCAATAACTTGAAACGACCGAAAAAAACAGCCGCATGGCCTTTTTATTTAGAGTGCGTAAAAAGTAAAATTCGCCCGAAAACAAACAAGTGGAGCCATCTATGGAGCCAACACAACAAACTCAATAACACAACATGACCAAAATGCAGGACTCCGCTACATTACCTCAATTGGCATAACTGCAAATAAGTTTACCAAATCCTCAGAATAAAATGAAAAAAAAAAAACTCAATTTCTGATATTAATTCTAAAATACTCTGGTTTAAAATAATTACTAAATGGTTTCAATAACAGTTGCAAAATTAATTCAGTCTCAAATAAAATTCACAATAAATTTAGTATATTTTATCTATTCCAAAATGATTTCAAAATTCAAAATAAAAAGGCAATTCAAAATAAAGGAATAAAAAGAAAAATATCTTACTACTTGGTCAGTCGACTTACTCAGGTGCTTAGAAGAGACAAAAAGGGATTTCGGCGGAAACTGGGCGACGGCCAGCCGGCCGGCTGGCCGCGTCCCGCGACTGTCTTGCTGCTGGCGTTCGGCTGGACGGGTTTGTCGACTACCGATCACAACCGCGAATTATTTCCCATATTTATACCCGGTCTCCCTATGCTCGACGCGTGTTATTTTCCAGCGCGAATTTACATGAATGCCTTATATGGTCAGGCATTTGGGCTTTTCCGCGAATTCGGTGGTGTGACTCTAGCGCGAGAATTCGATCGCCTTTCCACGAAATCTGGCCACCTGCGGGCCTGGGAATGTTTATATTAACATAATAAAACTTTACAAAGAATCTATTCATTCGACTGAAGCCCGGGTCACATTTGCATCAGCGGACTTAAATGTCGTAAATGAGACGGATTTGTGTACGGTGAGTAAAACGCCTCCGCCTCTCCCAGTAAGTCTGCCCTTACGCACGACACTGTAATTCCGCAAACAACACTGATCGTACTCGCGTCGGAGATACGTAAAGAACAACCTATTTATAGGCAATGTCTAACTGCACAGCGTGCACCAAGGCCACCAAGTTGATATTAAAAAACTGTCCCGGCCTCCAATGTGCCGGTTTTTGTGGCGAGTTTTTTCACGCTAATTCAAGCTGTTCGGGTGTCGAGGGATGAGCTGACTTTAATAAACAAACTACCAGGTGGACATTGGACGTGTCAGGGCTGTCGTCTGTCGACTCGTTCTCGCAGCCGAGCTGATGAGGGCCGGCGCGATGCTGCCGCTAGTGCCGATAACGTTGGATGTAGTGACACTGGTATTAAGCAGTTTATGGACAGCCTGAGAGCCGAGATGAAACTCCTCCGGGCGTCTGTTGACTTCTGCTCTAATAAGCTGTCTGATTTCGAAATGAAACTAGTAAAAATTGACGAGTACCTACTTTAAGATTACTGAACGGCTGAAACAGGAAGACTCACAAAAGAACTTGATATACTCAACAACGATCCCTAATTTCAATAAGTACCTGCTATTTTCTTAGTACTTATTTCGTCTTTTTTTATGTAACCAAGTACTCCCAGGCAAATTATTAGATTCAGTTTGTATGCGCCTGATGAGAAATAATCAAATTTCGTAGCATTTCAATGAAATATTTGGATTTTACTGATCCCATTCTGAACTTATTAGATGCCCCCTATAAAATATGACAGATGACATATTACTCGATTCTTTACGGAGAATCGTCGGCAACGCCGCACTTTGCAGAGTTTGTGGGTTTGTGCGTTTATAACCTCACTTTCGCCCGCGGAACGCGGAAACCAAGGGCGAAAACTAAATAAATACTATTCTTCGTTTGAAAAGAATCTTGCTGTGAATACTTTATTTTTTCGGTTTATAATGAAGACAAGATTTGTTAAAGCTTGTCCTGATAACTTGCCTTGCATAGATTTTGATATGGTGTGTCAATTTTATCAATAAAAACGGGGAGCAAAACATGGAGAAATGAAGAGGTATGTTTGTTATTTGATTTGTATATTGTTTTAATATTGCTTAATGATGATGATATAGCTTAAATTCTGGTTTTAGGTAGACTAGAGAATAAATATTATGGTAACAATGTAATTGGAGACACGCAGAGGAAAGAACATAGCAATGAATGCATAATGCACGGTAAAATTAATAAGAAAAATGTTAATGATACTGTGGTTAAAAATGAAGAAATTCAACTGAATAGTTGTGGAAGTAGGTATATTATGTTGTAATTACCCAACATAAGCAGATTAGTCCTAAATTATGCACATACCACTATGTACGAGGATCATACATCGTGGCACATACATAGATACAGCTTTTTGTGATTCTAGTTTAGCTGTTAGTACAGTAAAGAAATACTTATTGTGTATATACATATAGTTAAGATATGGGGGAGGGGCGTGGGGGTGTCGCACACCCCAATGTTGAAATCGATTATTAAAACAAGAAATCATGCGATTGCAAAAACGATCGTTCATACCTACATGTGAAAACCATGATTCAGAACTAATTTAAATAATCTAAAGACAATGCAAGTTCGACAGCACAGTTTCATTCGATATCACGTGCTTGACCGTCAATGACTACTTTTTGCGGGTATTTTTTTCTTGTATCATCTAATGAAGTATTTAAGTAATAAGTCCGTAGTAGGTAGTAGTACACTTTGTCGCATCCATTTTGATGCGGAAAGTTCTACTTTTCTGCACTAGTGACGTTAACTTTGTCAACTAATAATAGAACTACGCTTGTAAAATTTTTCAGGTACATATTAATAGAAAACTTATTTTAGATGAATGTAAGCAAGGTATATTGCTTTTCTTTGCTGACTTCCTGGAAAAAGCGAAGAATCATGGACAACATCAGTAGATTGTTATATTGGAAAAAGTCAACACAAGTGCAATAAAAAATATGAAAGTCTACCTTACAGGATTTAGTTGACAAAGACATACCTCATTAATTATTATAGATTGGAGTATTATGAAGGAAAATTTTTGGCAAAAATCAAAACGGTATTACAAGGAGGGACTGTCTGACATGTTAAAAAACGAAAAATGCCCTGTATCTCCCAAACGAATCGAGATTTTGAGATTCAACTGCTTTCAACTGCCCTCAAAAATCGAGCACAGGACATCTACCTACTCTTTGTCTATACCTTCGCAGAATAGAAGAAACCCCCCAACACTCTGTGCATGCGACATGAAAACTGTATTATTTGGGGTTTTGCCATAGAATGCAAAATAATGTTTTTTTAAATATGCTCATGAAAATTTGGGTTTGGTTTAACCAGCCATATGGTAGTTTTTTTAACTTAATTCTGGTGCACATTGTTTTCTTTTCTGTATTGTTGCTATTGTTAGTTATAACAAAAACAGGAAAAACGTTAATAAATCAATTAGTGGCATTTTTAGTGGATAATATTGGAAATATTTGCTGATATAAAAATAGGTAGGTATACCTACTGTAGCTTACGTAAACAAAAATATTTGTTACAAGATTTGTCAATAAAATTTGAAAAAGTAATACAATAAGTAACTATTTTATCATTATGTACTTATGTCATTATAACGGTATGGTAAATAATATATTATTTGTATTTTCCTTTAACAAGATATATAAGGTGGATTTAAATTCTCCAAAAATTAATTTTGAATATCTCAGTAATGAAGAGTGTTCCATCTGTTAAAACCAAAAAATCTAAAGATATTATTTTCCAGAAAAAATATATAATATCCTTCCATAAACAAGGATAATATGTATAGTGAAAAAAAATTATAAATTATGTCATTTTTTATGAGGATGCTTCGGCAATCACAATATAATTTACCTAAATGGGTCTAAAAATAGTTCAAGCTATGACCTACTATAAAAGTTTTTCGACTGAAAACTTGGCTTTATTGCGTTTTACAAGTTATATTTCTAACATCACCAAGAACTGGCACCTTCTCCAATATTCTAGCGTTACATTTTTGAACCCATGCAGGTCTAACTACTAACTTACATTCTGTAAGTAAAGTGAAATTAAAGTAATAAATTTTTTATATTCGGACCAGGTAGGTAAGTGCTTGACGTGTATAGGATATAGGATTGACTTTTCTCAGTTTTGTTTATAACCAATTAATGCTGTTGATTAACACTAGGTATTGAGGCTAAAATATCATCAATTTCTTCAAACTAGCAATCGGTGGAATATACTTGATAACAAGTAAAAAATCGTTTGGCAGAGCCAGTAATCTAAAATCGTCAGCTAAAATGTTAAACCTGGTTGGTTTTTTATGCAAGTCTAGATATCCAATTTGTGCAACTTCAGTTAGGTAGGTACTTACGAATTGTGTCGTTTTATACACCTCTTATAGATAAAATGGACTTGTTTCCAATAAAAAAAAGTTTTGTAAACAAACCAGCGTAACGTCCGAATCATCAATACCAATACCTAGTGTTCTCAGCATTTTCCCCAGCAAAATAGAATGGTTCATTTCCGTCAGGGATTATTAGAATGAATGGTGAAAATAGTTCAAATCATAAAAAATAAAAGCTTGTAAAACGCGGGGCCGCGGGATCCGATAATCCGATTCACGATACACAAACAAGTATCGTGATCCGATTTGTGACGCCACAAAATAGGTTATGTTTATGTTCTGACAGGCTTGGCATTGAGGTGCGGCGTTGCCAAACATGGTGCCATGGCGGTAAATGTAGGGAAAAATAAAATCCAACAGGTAGTTACGTATATTGAACTTTAAAAATTAATTGGGGCAAAACGGGGGCGAAAAAAAAATTTAAAAAAATACCGCAAGTATATCTCACCCAATACTAACCGATGAGCAAATAAAAAAAGTGGTGTATTAGTCCATTGTACTTCGTGGCATTCAGCGTATTTTGTCAGAACATGCGAGGTCTACGCACAAAGTTAGTTGAATTCAAGCAAAATGTATCAGTTAATTTTCCGGATATATTATGTGTAACAGAGTCATGGTTGAACGCGTCAATATTTGATCACGAAGTCGTGGATCTGGGTCAATACACCATCTTTCGCCGAGATCGTGCACCAGTTCTAACATAAAGAGAGAAGGTGGGGGGGTTTTCATCGCCGTCAAGAACACATTGAGTGCATCCCTCGTTGCTGATCAGAGCGAAGCGGAGGGTATCTGGGTGCAGATGCAACTGCACGAGGCAAAGTTATTGGTGTGTTGTGTCTATTTACCACCGGGAGACAGGCGTGCTTATGCTGGTTTCACCTCTAAGTTGGGTAACTTTTAAATTCCCCAAAATCAAGTGATGTTATTGTGCCGAGATTTTAACCTGGGGAACGTGCAGTGGGTATGCGCTGATAATAATGACAATTTTTTGGAACCGTACAATGTTGAACCATTATATTCAGCGCTGACAGATACCTTGTCTAGTTTAAAAATGATGCAGTTTAACAACATTACTAATAAAAATATCAAAATGTTAGATTTGTTATTTTGTAATAAATTTCGGATTTCGAGTATGAAACATAGCGCCGATCCGTTGGTTCGGGAAGATGAACATCACCTCTCTATTGAGTTTCTCGTGAATGTTTCTCGGAATGTTATATCGGAAATGAAAGTGATTTTCTCTATTTTTTAACCTACACATTCCATTTCAGTATAATGATTCCTTTTTAATTGTGATTCCAACAATACATATAATTTGACTTATTTATCTCCAACCGTTTTCCAGATATTTATCAGAGAAGCTCCATTAAACTAGATACATATTCTCATGGTCAGTTTCTGATGTTCGATCTGAGTAGGCCAAACAATAACACCAAATTTATGACAAATCAAGTCAGCCATGATAATAAAACTGACAATCAAGTAGGCTGTTAATTCAATCTTTCAGTCAGATTAGTCTAAAATTTTGTTACTGAAGCTGTTACTAGTTTAAATAAATCTATCGCTACATCTCTCTGTGATTTTTCGTTATTTCTTCTCACTAATTCTAAACCCAATTTTTATCTTGCTAATCACACTTCCTGTCGATCTTAGTCTTCGATACAGCTTACATATAAATGAAGCACCCGGAACATTTCTATTTGGATATTTGCGAGAATACAAAGTTTCTACGTGTCTTTTATCAGATCTTTAAAATATCACAGCATTCTTCCTTCAAAAACATTTTTTAAAACTGTAACTAGTAACAGCTTCAGTAACAAAATTTGAAGGCTAATCTGACAGGTAAATAGAAATATTGAACTTTTACAGTCTACTTGATTGTCGGTTTTATTATCATGGCTGACTTGATTTGTCATCAATTTGGTGTTATTGTTTGGCCTACTCGGATCGAACGTCAGACACTGACCATGTATCTAGTTTAATGGAGCTTCTCTGATAAATATCTCGGAAACGGTTGGAGAGATAAATAGGTCAAGTTATATATCGTTGGAATCAGAATTAAAAAAGGAATCATATAGTGGTTAAATTGTGTAAGTTGTAAAATAGAGAAAATCATTTTCATTTCCGCTATAACCAGAAGTTATTTCAAAAACTAAATATTCACGAATACTACTTCAAGGTTCTCTAGTGGTTGTGTAGGTAAAAAAATATTTTTTTATTATTTTGCAAAAAAAGTTTTTTTGCAATAACTTTTTTACCGACCCCCGTATACAAAATCCCAGTACACCATCGAATTTCCTTTAATTTTTACTACAATATCATTTTTTAAATGACGATTTTATGTTAACCTGTCTCCTCGTAACGCATTTTTTCCGCTTGGATAGGCCACCCTATAGGTACCTACCTCTATATACCTACCTACCTCATTCTACATATGCATATTATTTGTTCCACTCTGAAATGCGGCAACGTCATGGTATTCCCACTCCCAATCTAACGTTGTTCCCCGCAATCGACTAGGGAGAGGGGAGACCGCGTAACAAAATGCTTTGCTGCCGGTCCAGCGGCAGTTTGCGTTTTACGGCTTTATGCGCGTCCCAGATTACATGGTTAAAATTAATGTAATGATGACCGATAGACCCTGTATAAGCTGAACTCTTTTATAACATAATCATGGAACCGTTTCTATGATAGTTTCTTAATTGCTTTATAAGCAATATTATAATTTTGCTGCAAAAAGATTTTAAAGATAAAAATTTATAAGACTATTTAGTTGCAGGCAACAAAATAGGGGACTATAATGTAATGAATTATTTCTTTGGAAACTATAAAAACAACAAAATTGTTGTATAGTATTGAAATTATAAAACAAATTTCCTGGTTGAGATAGATTATTATCCGCGGATAAAACAACGAGCAGGAAAACAGCTACGGATTTTCACCTACGAAAAAGTGTGGCATACTGCTATCATCACTCGAAACCCTCTCCCCACGGTCATCGACGGTTCTGTTTTAATCATAGAATCTTAAAGAGATACAATTTTAAATTTATGACGAAATGTGCCCCTCTATTTCTGTGGATATTACATGACAAAATTCAAGTTTTTTCGGAAATAACAATTACTGGCTAATTTATCGGAAGCGGCATTCCTGATAGATCTTTAATATTCGGGAGGGTGCCCTTTACCCGGAAAGGTTCAAAACCTTTGGCTAGCGATTTGTGGGGAAGCTGCAATTAAAAAACTTGGAAAAATTCACGTTTTTTCGCAATTTGGTGGTGGGTAGTAGGTACATATTCGCGGGGGTATGACCTTCGCGTGGACAGGTTCAAAACCTTTAGCCGGCAATTTGGGGGAAGGTGAAATTAAAAAACTTGAAGAAAAGAAATTGACGCTTTTAGCAAATAAAAATTACTGACCACTTTATCGACAGATGTGGTGTATTGCTGCGAGGAGTGCTTAATATTCGCGAGGGTGCGCCCTTTCGAAACTCTTAGCGTATTGGCAATTTTATCGGGGGATATGCGCTATTAAGCAACCATCAGCAATACCGCACATCTCCCGATAAAGTGGTCACTGGTCAGTGGCCTATAATTTTTATTTGCGATAAAACGCGAATTTTTTCAAAGACCAAAGGTTTTTAACCTATCCAGGTGTAGGGAATACCCCGCGACTATTTAGAACCCATCAGCAATAGCGCAGATCCCTCAATGAAGTGACCAGTAATTTTTATTTGCGAGAAAAAGGTGAATTTTCCAAATTTTTAATTGCAACTTCCCCCAAATCGTCGGCCAAAGGTTTTGAACCTCTCCCGGTAAAGTGTACACCCATCTTCCGATAAAGTAACCAGTAATTTTTATTTGCGAAAAACGTGATGCTTTTTTTTAATTTTTTTAATTGCCACCTCAAGATTTTGTACTCATCTAGGTGAAGGCGCAGGGCTATTTGTCAAGTGTCAGTAATATCATACATTTCGACATAAATTTAAAATTTAAAACCTCTTTAAGGTTCTATGGTTTAAAAAGGTGGATGATATAAAGTGATATTACAGGCAAGGAGTGTGGAAAAGGCAAGAGGGTGAGGACCAGTTAGGTTGGTAATAATCTTAGTCCATAAGTCAATGTATTTTAAGTAACCTTTGTATGAAACCGAAAATAATATAATAAGTTGCTAACGGCAGATAGGGAAAGGGTGGGGAGGGGGCAATTAAATGTGGAGGCATAAATATAGAGTGTATCGGTCATCAGAACATTAATATTAAGGGCAGGTAGGGAAAAATGCCCTTGTTACGAATCTGCAATTAAAATTTTTCTAAAGTCCATAAACGTCAGAAATAATTATTATAAAAACGCTATTAAAACCCCTATTTTCGACGCCACAGCCATTCGTCCTTGGCCTTGCCGGAACCAGCTGAGACCAAGGCCCGTTTCCCCCATTTCCCTTGTGCAGCGTTTTCAGACGTATAGCTCTTTCACAGTATTTCAGGAATAGTCTTTAAACTAATTTTTGCACAAGTCTTTAATGGTTATTTTAGCGAATAGCATGCAAAAAACTACCTTTCAGAAGCCTCGATGATTTTCCTTGCTGGTGTCGTACCTACTCGTTTCTTGTATTTATTATACAAAAATCCTCTCGAAAATCACAACAATCACTAGGTAACTAGTCGCACTGTATTTACACGATGGCCGCGCACACGTAGGTAGGTATTACCCTTGTTTATGGATACTCTAGTTAGCCAATGTCTGACACTGACATATGGACATGACAGAATTATTGTAGATACAGGGGACAGATTTTGCAAAAAATAAAGTTGGCCAGCTGTTTTTTTGGTAGATTTTAATAGTAGAAAATTAGTAGACAATGACTGGGCCACTTTAATTTTGGGCGCCATCTGTTGCTTCTATCCAATAGTGCTCTCGTATCCGTATGACTGTCACACATTGGCTAACTAGGGATTCCATAAACAAGGGTATTACACATCGTTGTCTTTTTTACGGAAATACGAACAAAACACTCACCGCACACTTAAAGTGGCGCGATCCCAACTGATAATTTCATTCCAACAGGGTACGCAGTCCGACGATCACGACAAGTGGATCCCCACCGCCAGAAATACGGCAAGTCCTCTAAGTACTGTTTTTACACGAAGGCAGCTAACGTTTAAATTGCTTTTTTTAATGGAAATGGGAATAAATCACTTATTATTTCACTGCAAACTTACAGCGGCGGTTCCAACAAGTTTGGAAATTATTGATAGTCCAAAAAATGGCCAACGGGTAGCACATTTTACGGAGGTGCCGACGACAGATCATCAAACACAGCAAAACAGTAGAACAATATCGGTTTAGAATTAGAACGACGTTCGTATTGTAGGTACTGAATCTCTACAATCACAGTCTAAACTCGTTGCTTTGGTTACCACCTTTATTGTTTAGCCTTCAAAAATCACAAATAAACTTGTCAGATTACTGTCACTATCCAAGAACATTCTTTCAACTCCAAAATTCGCATAAAAACGCTTTCTAACCTTTTACCTTTTTCAGGCCCAATTCCCAGGGCTTATATATTCAAAAGGAAAACTGGAGAATACTCTAGAATATTCCTGGCCAATGATAGTTCACAAATCATAAAGTTCTAGCAAACTTTCTAGAAAGTTATGGAAGTTCTACAGGGAAAACAATGATAACTAAAGGAAAATTGGGCCCTGGGGTCCTCAGACCAACAAAGATGTGACGGAAAATGCCTCTAAATCAATTACAAAAATCATAGAACTGTAAGTAGAATACCCAAACTTAAAATTTATCTGATAAATCTTTGAGTAGGTTAGAAAACCGTGCAGACATATTCATTGAAAGCTGATATAACAACTTAAAGGCATTTTTCGTTACACTGCCCCCTCTAACATTTGATCGTCCCGAAGTAGATATACTATGAGAGTTCCAACTCACGATTTACATGTAAATCTCCATAAGGCCAAAAAGCTGCAATTTGACAGGTGGTCTGCAAGATTTTCTCAAAGTATGTCATTTTTAAAGTGACAGGTCACTGTCGTAGCCACGAATTTCTGGGCCACTTGGCCGCCGCCTTTCGAGCGTGATTAGACCTGCGTGGGACTTGTTCCGACACGAAATTCTTAGAAGTCGTCGCCGACACGTGTGACCCCCCAGTTGACCCCTAGATCCCGAGAGGGTTCTAACTCAGGTCCCCAAAAATTTTTTACTCGCAGCCCCTAGATTTGTCCTATCACGTTTTAGAATTCCAAGAAATCTGACGCGTTTCTGGACCACGCCGAGTGACGGCCTTGCACAGTTCCCGGTCGCATTTGCAAACCGCAGTTTGAATAGGAAACATCTTGCCACGCGGAGCGCATGGCATCCATCGTCCTAACATAGAATTTCTAGGAAATCGCCCAACTCGCCCCATGGAAAAATTGCGATGAGAACGCGTGATTAGTCGTTGAATTTCCTAATTTCTCCTCGCTTCCTAGAACGGTGGGACGTCATCAGTGTCCCTGACATACAAATCGAAACCCTTGTAAATCATAATTCCCGTAAGATTCTAAAACCCCGATGTGAGGCCGTGCGGTACCAAGTCGAAAGAGATGATAAGTAAAAAAGCGATGATGCAATAAAATACAACAGTAGTAATAACGCACGTGTAAAAAACATCCGAGCGTCGCCTTGAAGCGACCGACGGATCTGCGTGTGTAAGCTATTCCATAGTACAATGGGTGTACACATTTCAATAGAAATACTAAAATATCTCCAAAAAATCTGAGAAAATCCTCAACGCAAACGATTTTGATAAAAAAAAAACAGGCAACGTAGTTTATTTAAGGTACACTGTACACTAGCTCAACGGCTAACAAAAATCTAAGAAATTTCTTTGTATTAGTGCATATAAAATTTTGCCTTAAGGTAAAATCAGACGCAAACAAAAATGTCAACCTACTTTGCCTTGAAAATCGAAAAATAAGTATTGAAATATTTTAGACACACTTTGAAAATAGTATGGTATAAGTCATGAAATTTTGATAATATGAAATGTAAACTAAAAAAGCTTGTAAAAATATGAATGAACACACCGGGTGAGATTTCAATTCTGCAGTTTATTTAACGTACACGGCTTTAACTGCTACCAAAAAATTTGAGAAATTTCTATGTATATTAGCCAGGTGTCTCAAAAAATTCGACTTTACCTTGGAAAATCGAACATTTATTTAACTGTATACTACCTCATGTGTGATAAAAAAATCTAAGATATTTCTGTGTATTATCCTGGTGCAAAAATTCGTTTTCGGGTAACTAAATGAAAATAAAAACTTTTCAAATGTTGGTAAGTGTTAGGGGGTGGGGGGGGGGAGGTTAGCGACTATAAGAAGGGTCACGCTAACTGCTCTTGACACAGTTTGGAAGTCAAACTTGAATAATAAAGAAAATGGAGTCGGTTAACCACAGAGTTGATCAACTGCGATTCCTAATATTTTCTTCACAATTAAAACCTGAGGAGGTACAAATGGGATTTCGTCAATGTGTGAAAATTATGAAAATTGTAAACACGCTAATAAACAAATCCAAAATAACTTCTGAAAAATAACATCTAACTACTGTCCTAGCTCAAGTTTGCAGTTTCAAACGAATGTTTAAGGCCCTACAAGTTGTGGGAAGTGGATCTAGAAAGGAAACTGCATACCAGCGTGTCAAGTGGGTCGATATACAATCTGCATTTAAGGGTAGGATTAATTGTCAATTTGAAGCACAGACGTCAAAGCATTTTTTAAAGATTTTTCAGTCCTTTTCAGTAGGAGAATAAAAAATAGTATAAAAAGAAATGAGATGATCAAGGTCAATACAATGTTCTGTGGATTGTTTGAACGTGGTACAAAAGAGATGATCGTCGAAGAGCTTAAATATTTCAACACTAAAAATGAGATTATTTCTCCTCATATGAACATGGTACAGTGGTTTCGGTATAACGTGGAGGATCCTATATGTAACGATCTGGATGAATTTCAGTATAGAGACTCTGGCTGGACTCTGAAGACTATTATAAATTTACAAATAAACATTAACAAGTTAGAGTTTTTTAGGGGACAACACACAAAAATTTCTATTGAAAACGCTCCGGATTACTAATGATATGAATTCACATTTTTTAGAATATGTAGGATTGTATTACTTATAGTTAAATCATTGTACCTATCGTGTTTAAATATATCTTGAATGCTACAACATTGTTTTATCCTTAATTCGAAAACACTTAGGTTTCAGACCTGTTTCAAATATAGTGGGCTTATTTCGTTTTCATTAATGGACATTTTTAACCAAAAGCCAAAGAACCGCATATTTTGAGTATGAGAATATTTGTTGACAAAAGTTGAGGATGAGGAATGTAATCTGAAAATGCTTGTGTAGCGAATAACGCAATCGTTGTTCTTGACGGCCCTCCAGTCGACACGGGGTGTACGAGGAGAGAGAATAAGTTAGAAAATATACTTACTGATTTATATATTTTTCTAGGATGAGGGATAGAACAAAAAAAATACAAAATAGTAATATATACACTGTGTCCCGGATAAGAATGAACAGCATGGGGATATTGCAAACGGTGAGAGATAGAGCAACGGTTAAATGGGGAAAAAGTTGCGCAATTTCGAGGTCAATAAAATGGCACAAACAGATTTCTAATATCTTTTTTCATTTTTGAGTTATTTTGAAAAAAGTAAAATTTTGCGTTTTCGATTTTATTTTTTTCTGAAGTTGTTAGACAGATAGAAAAAAAAAAGAAAAACACTTTATTGTGGCACTTTTTAACGGGCTTTAAGATGGCGTTATTAGATTTGTTCTACAACGTTTCGTTTTTGAGAAACCATCTTCAACTTTATTTTTTTAAATACGGACCTGGATTTTTTTTTCAGATTTTGAAAGCACTTTTCATTGCAAATACCAATATTTTTAAAATGTTTTGAGACAATTGTACTGATTATTCCTTTTTTTCCATTCATTTTTTTCTATTGCGGCCCTGTATTTAATAATAAGAAGTCTAATTATTAATCAGTATTGACAACAATTTATTTACAGTTTATTTTTACTTCGAAAACTTAATATTTTTAAATACGGCCCTGTCTGGTAAGCGTTTTCCTCTGTTGTTGTACAGCAAACAGTGTCGCATTGTGTTTTGGAGTAAATTCTTAGCTTTTTCTAATTGGCTGGAATATTTTATTTTTCGAATCTTGAAGTCAACAGGTGTTTTGGGGCACGTTTTGGCAATTTCAACGCAAACGGTTGATTTGGGCGTTATGGAACAAGAGTACCTTTTTGTTGAATGAAAAGGTGCGCTAAAATGACAAACCTGCAGGACCAAAAAGATAACCTCACAAAAGTTACGAGTAAAAGCACGATCCAAAAACCGCGCAAGTGGCGCCCTCTGTGAGATACGTAGAAATTGACATTTTCAGCTTATTCTCCATCCCCAAAAACAAAGCAGAGCCAAATTTCAGCTCAGCAGCTTGATTATTTTGATAGATATAGCCATAATTCAATTTAAAAATAAGAACTTGAAGGCACTGTATCTCTCAAACAAACAACATTTGTTTAAGCAATGTTGGACTCAATCGCAATATTTTGGTCTCCCCTACCCCCAGTTTCGGGATTTCCCATTCCCAATGAATCACCCTGTATAAGAAATATGTAGTTAATTTAAAACGAAACTTAAAATACGAAACATTGTAGTAAAACGTAATTATGTTAAAAAGCATAAAATAGAATAATAAACTTATACAAAACGAAAGAAGATAAAAAAAGCTTAAAAAAGCAGGAACAAAGAGAGAAGTGAAGGTAAAAATATTAAATTTTTAGAAAAATTCTATAAATTAAATCTCTTTAATAATCTAGCACTAAGTACCAAATCTTTTTTTAATTTATCAATTTCTCTAGCACTCTTTTGTTCCTGGTTTTTTAAACGTACCATTTCACGTTTCCTCTCGGTTTGCCTATTCTCTGCAGCTTGTAGCTTCCGTTTCGTGGCCTCAGTTCCACCCCAGAAAAGGACGAATCAGAAGTGGCACTTGGCTAATTTAAGAGGGCAGAGGGGTATTTTTATGGTGGTGGTGGGGACGGAGAGTATTGCTAGGCCGCCAGATCCTTAGAAAGGTTAAAACATGTCAACATATTTTTCACTATCATTTATTCATTTTGGGTAGGTATACCAATAAAATTAATATGAAAGCAATTAATATTATCTAATGTGTGCCGGTAGTAAAATTATAATGTTTTACGAACCATTTATTCTATTTATCTGAGCCCAGAAAACCCACAACCTGACCCCTGTTTTCTGGGACTTGATTATGAAAGCGGAATGCTTGACAACAGCGCGGCGCGGCGCCACAGATTCCGTTCTTGCGGTACTGCCAGATCGTCCAGTCGGGAGCCGGTAACCAAGGCAACCCACAAAAATATAATGCAAATTAATTTAGTATAAAATGAAATCGATGATAATTTACTTATAAAAATGTTAGTCCTTGATAGTATTTTGGTTGATATTAAATTGAAGGCGATAAAAATAGCTAAATGAATTTAAGGAAATTGTCAGGCATAAAAGCTGACGAAGTCCGGCAACGTCGTTCGTGGCCTACGGCTGACGCGCCACCTAACGCCAGACGCCAGACAGCGTCAGTATGTTCAATTGAGGTTAAACTCCTTATAAAACGTAAACAATAAAACGAAAAACGATTACCAATTTCTAAGTAAAAAAGCCCAGTATTATTATCATGACTGTGATAAAAGTATCCAAAACAGGGACCAGATAAGGTGTACAATATGTATTCAGCTCAACTTGACTGCTTGTGTTGTTACTTCGAATACTTCGTTGCTGTATTTACACTAGTGCATTGTGCCCCAGAAAACCCACTTTGTGCTTAGGTTTTGTGACGAAATGGCCCCGCAATTATTGCTGTGTTCGTGGATGTTCTAACAACACGAGGAATGTTGGGATAAGTTTTTTCAAAATACCTGCTGATGAAAACAGGTAGGTACCTTATGTATAGTTTGTCCCTACCTTGTTACCACATTATTATATCCTTAGGTATTATAAATTTTATGTCCTACGTAGGTACTACCCCTTTTACTGGAGTATTACCTACCCCAGAAAACCCACAAATGGTTTCCTACTGATAATACCTACCTAACTATGGTTTTTAATTTTTTTTTCAAGATGTTATGCATGGACGAGAAAGTGTGGAAGGCAGGATTTGTTAGAAAAAACGCCCACACAGCTTTTTATTAATTATAAAGTTTGTTCAATGCACTTTGAAAATAGTATGTTTGCAAACCAGTCGAAGTCTGGGCTAAAGAAAACAACAATACCAACTGTGTTCTCATCATGTAAGTACCTTCATTGGTAATTATGGAAATTAGTGTATGCACCGCCCGATTTTCTTGACATTTTGACCCCATAATTACCCCTTCATTATTAGATAATAATATGTATTTTTTGCTGATACTTGTAATTTTGCTGCATTTAATTTTTTTTACTAGGTTATATCGATGAGGCTTCTTCACAGAGTCCTTCTGTGTCTGTATGCAGCAATTTGACTTTGTTAGAACCTCAACGAGAACTTGATCAACCAGTCTCGATCGCTCAACCTTTGGATCAACCAAGTACACCCCATCTGTCACAGTCACCTATAGGCGATCTCCACAGCATTACCGAATTTTCAGTTGCATCAAAAGGTAATGATCTATATTCACAAACTGTTATTATAGTATACACACCCAAACTTATATGGCATCACGCATTATTTGCGATAATTTTTTTTGTCAAAAAAATTATATCTCATGGAAAGTCAAAAGTGTTTACTAACCAAAACAGTTAAATGTGAAAAACCCGACAATATAAATTGTAATAAATATTAAGTGATTCCATATTATAAGTTTAGGTGTGTGTACATATATTGTAATTTTTTGTATTACTTATTTTGTTATTGAATAATTCTATTTTTAGATGCTAGTCAACAAACTTCTCTTAGTTTGAGTGCACATAGTCCGACAAAGCATTCATTAAAGTTACAAATAAAAAAACTCCAAAGAAACTTGCATCCGAAGTTGGAGCAAGCTGTCGACAGTGCCGACACTGAAATAAATGACGAACAATTTCTTGCCATTTGTGAGAAAAAACTGTCTGCTTCAATGCTACTATTTGTAAGGCATTATTTAGAAAATCCCAAAAAAGATCCACAGGGATATCGTTACTCTTCAGATATGAAACAATTTTCCTTAACAATTTATTTTCTAAGCCCAAATGCTTATAGATTTTTAATGAAACCACTTTATTTGCCATCTAAAAGCACTCTTCAAAGAATAACTAGCAAATGGCATATAATTGCAGGTCTTAACAGTTTCATTTTTGAGGTTATTAAATCAAAAGCTACAAATTTAGAGGGTTCTTCAAAACAGTGCATTCTTTGTATTGACGAAATGTCATTAAAAATGTTTTTATTTTACAATAGATCTTCCGATACCATTGTTGGCTTTCATAATACATTGAAGGAAAAAAGATATGCTCCTGCTAAATATGTTTTAGCTATTATGGCTAGAGCAATATTTGCTAAGTGGAAGCAACCAGTTGCTTATTTCTTTATTGATACTTGTTCAGGGGAGGAATTAAAATTTATTATTTTTGAAGCAATAAGGAAACTTAAATCTGTAGGATTACTAGTAAGTGCGTTAGTGTCTGATCAAGGATCAAATTTTGTACAATTTTCAAAATCAGTTGGTATCTCTCCAAACTCTTCACATTTTTATGTCGATAGCGAAAAAATATTTTATATTTTTGATGTGCCGCATCTCTTAAAATCAACACGAAATAATTTTTTCAATTACACATTCGAAACCTCTGAAGGATGTACAAATAAAACGTATAGGTATTGACCAAATTTATAATAAACAAAAACATAAGCCTTTGGCTCTTCGGCTGTGTCCAAAATTTACAGATGAACACATTAATTCGAATCCTTTTAAAAAACTGAAGGTTAGTTTAGCCGTCCAAGTTTTCAGCGCAATGGTAGCTGCGGCACTCAATTCCTTTATTGAATTCGGACAATTCCCCCCTTCGGCAAACGCTACAGTGTCATTTGTAGAAAAAATTGATAAGTTATTTGATATCTTAAATTCCTCAAAAATATCAGGCAGTAATACAAGTACAATAGACCTTTCAAAGGAGCAGATTACCAAGTCGATTTTTTAAAGGAAATGTTTACATATTTTGAGAATATTAAAATTTTAAAACAAAATATAGAGGTTACCAATAAAGTTAAATTTTTGAAAGGGTGGCAAATCACAATAAATTCATTTTTAGGTCTTTGGGAAAAATTTCATTGTTTAGAGGTTAGTTCCTTATACACTCGACGCTTAAATCAAGATTGTCTCGAAAATTTTTTCGGCACTATTAGGCAGCAAGGGTTAAACTGCTTGAATCCAACCCCCATCCAATGCGAAAGGGCTTTCAAAAAATCATTTTGTTTAAATTATTTCCAACACGCGGATGGGGCTAATTGTATTGAGGATTTTGATTCATTATTGTCATACGTAACCACCGAACATACACAAATTTACAACAAAGTTGTTGTGGGAAATACAAGATCTATTTTTTCTGATTTAAGTTCGGTGGCACCAGATTATATTGATTTCGAACTACATGAATCAAATAGTATATCATATGTTTGTGGATATTTATTAAGAAAGTGCTTGGAACAACATTCATGTGAAGTTTGTATTAAATATTGTAAACGTCATACATTAGGGGATACTGATTTGTTTACTTATTTTAAAGCATACAAATCAAGTGGTAACGAAACCTTTGGACATTTATTTTCACCTCCTGATAATTTCCTAAATTATATTAAAACTCTCGAAGTTAATTTTTGTACCCTCTTTCCAAAGTTTGCTTTAGAAGAAAATGTTGGTGTGAAATTAAAAAATAAGCTGCAAAACATTTCATATCAACATCCATGCCCTAGTTTTAATCATGCCTATTTATTATCCCTTTATGTAAGATTTAGAATCTATTCTTCTTTAAAATTTTTAACTCGTGATATTGTTTCTAATAAAACTAATAAAAATTATAAACTTCGAAATTTACATTTATAAGTGCTGCCAGGGGTCATTATTTTTAAAAATTAGGCTAAGTTGATAATGTATAGTGTGCATGTGCATAATATGTACGTAAGTAGTTTATAATATCTTTTGTATTTATAGGTATTATATTTTAAATGTGCTATTGTTTTTGAATTTTTTTTATAGATTTTAGTAATAAACATTTTTGATAAATAACGTTTTTTACTACCAGTGATACGAAGGTCAACCAATTTTGCAAATAATAATTGTTATGGATCTATATAAAAAAACAAATTAATTGCCAAGCTGAGTTTGGACGCAAGTCGATTGAAATATTGTAATATTTCAACCACCCAAGTAGAATAGTTCACTTGAACCTAAATCATAGTTGTTTCTAATTAATATAGGTAAGTATAAAATAATAAAGAGGAAATATTGTGAAATTTCCATGTACAATAAAAAAATGTATTTTTCTCTTTAGTAAAATATTAATATTTATATTTTTTTCGTCGGTAAAATACCTACTTAAAATCACTTCTGGAGATTCAAATTTAACTAGATCTAATCCCAGAAAAAAACTTTACTATTCTAAAAATTAATTTTGCTATATAAAACACAAAATTTTCTATAGCCCGGACCTGATCGTGCCAACGCAATGGGCAAGTTCTACTCTGTCCAAAATACGGTGGGCGTGGCCAATGCGCAGATGTCAACGGCGGAGAGTTCATTTCCTATGCGCGAGAGGGGAAATTGGAACCGCGACATCAAAGGCGCCGAAAGCAAGTGCCACTTCTGATTCGTCCTTTTCTGGGGTTCCACCGTCACCCCTTTGACAAATGACGACATATCACCATTGCCACCAGCAAGTTCCTCAAATTCATCCTCGCTATTTATTTCCTGGGTTGGTGGCAAACTGATTACGCTGAAGGCGTCATCGTCTTGAATTTTCATTTTTTGTGGCCGCACCCATACCATAGCGGTAGGGTCAACCCCAATTGTGTTCCGGCCAGGCCTTCGGCCGTAAATTGGGATTTAGCGCCGATGGATTACCACTTCTGGGACCTGTTCCTAACCAAAATTCAACTTTTTTGCTTTGGTGAAGATGTTACTTTTAGAACCTTTTCTAAATTTTTTGCTGACGCAGCATTTTTTTTGCTGACTGCGTTTAATCCCTATAAAGTGCATCGCATTAGATGATTCCAGTTAGTTTATCATCTACTTTCGCGATCGTGTATGAGTAGTTTTTACCATCTACTTTCACGCTACAGCCATCTACCAGCGGTTCTCCAGCCATGAACAACAGGCCGTCGCTGTCCCTTAAGAAGCCAGTAAGTACTATTTTCAAAATGTTCTAAAAGTCCGTTGAAAAACGTTAAAAGTCGCGAATTTTCAGTCCACCGCCTGTTCACCTTCAGACATACTGTCGCTTTATCCGGAGGATTTGTTGAGTCTTGAATCCCAACCTTCAACTAGTGGACAGCCTGCGCCCTGCCAGAAACCTGTTCACGCTTTTCCAGCCGTCATGAACAACAGGCCGAGCCTGTCTCTCAAAAAGCCAGTAAGTACTATTTTCAAAATGTGTTAAAAAGTCCGTTGAAAACATTTTAAACGCGAATTTTTTAGCCTAGAACCTAGTGTTTTTTTTTCTCAGACATGCCTTGACATGCCGTCACTGAGTCAGGATTTGACGGACCTGTCGCAGTCTCAATGCGAGTCTCAGCCGTCAACTAGTCAACCTGCACAGAAACCACCAGCCGTCATGAACAACAGACCGAGCCTGTCTCTCAAAAAAACAGTAAGTACTATTTTCAAAATGTGTTAAAAAGTCCGTTGAAAACATTTTAAAGGCGAATTTTTTTCAGTCTACAACGTGCCCACCCCTTGCATCACTTGGTCGGGAGGATTCGTCGGTTTTGCCGCCGATTACCACAGATCAACCCTCAACTAGTGATCCCCGAGTTGCGTCTTGCCGGAAACCAATCATCCATCAGCAAATAATAATACCAGTAAGTGTTTTATCAAAACGGATGTGTTAAAAAGTTCCCATGAACGATGGAAATATTATAAATACCCACTAATTTTTTTTTCAGTCAACTGCCTGTCTATCCCTGCCGTCAAGTCAAGACGATTTGTTTGGACCCCGGTGTCCTCATGTGACTCACCCTACCGCTATGGCATGGGTGCGGCCACAAAAAAATGAAAATTTAAGACGATGACGCCTTTAGCGTAATTAGTTTGCCACCAACCCAGGAAACAAATAGCGAGGATGAATTTGAGGAACTTGCTGGTGGCAATGGTGATATGTCGTCATTCGTCAAAGGGGTGACGGTGGAACTGAGGCGCAAACATAAGGCCACGAAACGGAAGCTACAAGCTGCAGAGAATAGGCAAACCTAGAGAAAACGTGAAATGGTACGTTTAAAAAACCAGGAACAAAAGGGTGCTAGAGAAATTGATAAATTATATAAGTTTATTATTCTATTTTATGTTTTTTTAACATAATTATGTTTTACTACAATGTTTTGTATTTTAAGCTTCGTTTTAAATTAACTACATATTTCTTATTTTGAAACTGCAAACTTGAGCTAGGACAGTAGTTAGATGTTGTTTTTCAGAAGTTATTTTGGATTTGTTTATTAGCGTGTTTACAATTTTCATAATTTTCACACATTCACGAAATCCCATTTGTACCTCCTCAGGTTTTAATTGTGAAGAAAATATTAGGGGTCGCAGTTGATCAACTCTGTGGTTAACCGACTCCATTTTCTTTATTATTCAAGTTTGACTTCCAAACTGTGTCAAGAGCAGTTAGCGTGATCCTTCTTATAGTCGCTAACCTCCCCCCCCCCCACCCCCTAACACTTACCAACATTTGAAATTATCTTCATTTAGTTACCCGAAAACGAATTTTTGCACCAGGATAATACACAGAAATATCTTAGATTTTTTTATCACACATGAGGTAGTTAAATAAATGTTCGATTTTCCAAGGTAAAGTCGAATTTTTTGAGACACCTGGCTAGAAATTTCTCAGATTTTTTGGTAGCAGTTAAAGCCGTGTACGTTAAATAAACTGCAGAATCGAAATCTCACCCGGTGTGTTCATTCATATTTTTACAAGCTTTTTTAGTTTACATTTCATATTATCAAAATTTCATGACTTATACCATACTATTTTCAAAGTGTGTCTAAAATATTTCAATACTTATTTTTCGATTTTCAGGGCAAAGTAGGTTGACATTTTTGTTTGCGTCTGATTTTACCTTAAGGCAAAATTTTATATGCACTAATACAAAGAAATTTTTTAGATTTTTGTTAGCCGTTGAGCTAGTGTACAGTGTACCTTAAATAAACTACGTTGCCTGTTTTTTTTTATCAAAATCGTTTGCGTTGAGGATTTTCTCAAATTTTTTGGAGATATTTTAGTATTTCTATTGAAATGTGTACACCCATTGTACTATGGAATAGCTTACACACGCAGATCCGTCGGTCGCTTCAAGGCGACGCTCGGATGTTTTTTACACGTGCGTTATTACTACTGTTGTATTTTATTGCATCATAGCTTTTTTACTTATCATCTCTTTCGACTTGGTACCGCACGGCCTCACATCGGGGTTTTAGAATCTTACGGGAATTATGATTTACAAGGGTTTCGATTTGTATGTCAGGGACACTGATGACGTCCCACCGTTCTAGGAAGCGAGGAGAAATTAGGAAATTCAACGACTAATCACGCGTTCTCATCGCAATTTTTCCATGGGGCGAGTTGGGCGATTTCCTAGAAATTCTATGTTAGGACGATGGATGCCATGCGCTCCGCGTGGCAAGATGTTTCCTATTCAAACTGCGGTTTGCAAATGCGACCGGGAACTGTGCAAGGCCGTCACTCGGCGTGGTCCAGAAACGCGTCAGATTTCTTGGAATTCTAAAACGTGATAGGACAAATCTAGGGGCTGCGAGTAAAAAATTTTTTGGGACCTGAGTTAGAACCCTCTCGGGATCTAGGGGTCGACTGGGGGGTCACACGTGTCGGCGACGACTTCTAAGAATTTCGTGTCGGAACAAGTTTCACGCAGGTCTAATCACGCTAGAAAGGCGGCGGCCAAGTAATTCGTGGCTACGACAGTGACCTGTCACTTTAAAAATGACATACTTTGAGAAAATCTTGCAGACCACCTGTCAAATTGCAGATTTTTGGCCTTATGGAGATTTACATGTAAATCGTGAGTTGGAACTCTCATAGTATATCTACTTCCCGATCAAGTTATATGACCTTCATCTATCTTCTCATGGTTTGGAGACAACCTGACGATATTTACTATCTTCATCTTTGGTGTTGGGCTACGTCTTAAACGATAAACGACATCATTAATCTTGTTCACGACGATGCATGGTCCTTCCCAACTTCTATCAAGTTTCGGAAACCGACCTTTTGTTCGCTTGGGATTGTATAACCACACTTTGTCACCCACATTAAATTAAACACTGGTTGCTTTCTGATCGTAGCGGATCTTCATGTTGTCACTTTCTTGATGCAACTTCTGGCGAACGTCTTCATGAACCAACTGGAGACACTCTCTCAGATGACTCATGTAATCATCAGTAGATTTTAGATTTTCTGTTCGGCCGGTTATTATGTCGATAGGGAGCCTTAAATTGTCTCCGAAAATAATCTTAGCTGGAGACTTTCCTGTCGCTTCATGCACAGCGGAACGATAGAACAATAGAAAAAGTGGTATGCATGTGTCCCAATTACTTTGTTTCTGATTCACTACCATCTTCAGGTATGTTTCTAAAGTCTTATTGAACCGTTCCACCATACCATCAGACTGGGGGTGCAGGAGTGTTGTTCTTGTCTTGGAAATCCCTAGCAGGCGGCAGACATTTTGGAATACCTCCGACTCAAAATTTCGGCCCTGATCAGAGTGGGACACCAAAACGACATATCTGTGGTACTGGTTCGTCATACCAGTGTAGCTCGAAGCCAAGGATAAAGACAGGCCACGGCGCTAACGCATAATCGCGTAGTCACGTGACAAACTTAGTCCTATATAATGAAAGGCATTTTTGGAGGTAAGTAGAAAAAACAAAATTCGTAACAATTTCGCAAGTTTTCTTTCATCTATTACATTATTGGTTTTGTGCATCCAAGCTTTCTCTGATTCTTTTTTCAAAATTTTCAACCTGCCTCAGCTGTTTTAGGCTGAGAGTTAAACGGCACTGCACTCACAATATTTTGGCACATTCTCAAAAATTGTTGGCACATCACCTTCCTTTAGCTTAGGTGATATTCTCTATAGGTATTTTCCTCCCACAACACATTTGTCCACTGTAATTTTTTCACTTTCTTGAAAATGTGTTAGCCACACATACTTAAGGGTTTTTTAGAAATTAAATCTCAGTTGGGATTTGACGAATCCATTTTTGGCGGAAATTTTCATCCCGAGGCAAAACAAATGTTTGTTTTGGCGACACTTTCTTCCTGGCTTTTGTAATATGTATAAATATAATATAAACAGACCCAATATTTGGTATTTAGGTTATTTTTCACGAAATAAAAATGAAAACTAACCCCAGTAGATATACTGTAAATATTGACTTTCCCAAACTCTCTTTAGTACACCATCTTTAATTACTAACGAGTCCCATTGTGCCCAGTATGCCTTCAACTCTAATGGTTTGTCTGAAACATCTTTCCATTCAGGTTTGGGTATATGTCTTAATTTTAGGTCAAATATTATACCGAATATGGGATCTTCACTTTGCTCTCTGGCGATGACTTCCGAATCCCAATTTTCAGGACCACGGACAGTACATAAAATTAGATCCGGGTTTTCTCTTAATTCCTGTCGACTACAGTGATGACAGTCTTCATTACAGGGTATTCTTGACAATGCATCAGCATTCTTATGGTTGTCCCCTTTGCGGTGTTCCACTTTGAAGTCATATTCCTGCAGCCTTTGAAGCCATCTTGCCACTTGTCCTTCTGGGTTCTTGAACTGGAATAGCCATTTTAGTGATGCGTGATATGTTCTTAATAGGAAAGGTTGGTCATATAAATACTTCTGGAAATGTTCAACGGCCTTGACCACTGCTAGCAGTTCCCTTCTTGTCACGCAGTAGTTTCTCTCTGGCATTCGCACAAGAATGCTTTCTAACCTTTCACCTTTTTCGGCCCAATTCCCAGGGCCTATATATTCAAAAGGAAAACTGGAGAATACTTTAGAATATTCCTGGCCAATGATAGTTCACAAATCATAAAGTTCTAGCAAACTTTCTAGAAAGTTATGGAAGCTCTACAGGGAAAACAATGATAACTAAAAAAAAATGGGGCCCTGGGATAATTATTTCTTTGAATACTTTTAATAATAATAACCTATTTTCCAGGACAACACATCACCTATACCTACATACCTATATGTGAATTTTTAGGCGGCTAGTTTTATTTTTTTATTCTTTTTGTTTGTTTAAAAAATACAAGCAAAAGAAAACTTGGCGACTTCAGCTTCTAACCAGTTTAATCTTTGCTTCAAAAATGCATGTAAAGTGATTTCTAATTACGCGCTTCTTTGATAAACTTCAATAATTTTCCTGGCGGTGATCTGCAGTTAACAGGTTTACTTGCTGCTACCTGCTGCTGTTTGCATTTATTTGCTCCAGAAATGCGGCTCTTTTCGTCGTATCGAGAATTACAATGTCTCCATTTTCCTCATCTCCATGAGTTACCTACTTCTTGAACCGGAATGAATTTCTTTGGTGGTCTTACCAATATTGACGCCACTGCTTCTTCGGTTAGGTTTCTAGATGGTAGAGCGCCACTTTTCATGTTCTTTCGTGTTGCATTGAAAAATCCTGTTCATTAAAATCAATAGAACACGCATACATAGAGTCCTTCCAGAGAATATTATAGTCGATGACACCTAGAGTACTAAGCCACTTTCTAAATTTAGTTTTTTCTCTTGAAAACCTAAAAGTCAACAAGGAATCAAAAAATATCAATGAAAAACAATATTTGGCAAAAAATTATACCTATTTAACTTACCATCGCATTTTTACAATGTTTTACCAAGTCATTTTTTGATCTCGTAAATGTGAAAACGAAAAGCTATTAACCGTGCAAAATATAAAGAAGAAATCGCGATTGAATAAGTTTATTTACATTTTTTTTAAATACATTTATAACTGATTATATTACACTATACAAATAAACTCAATAATAAGTACCTACCCGGTAAGCAGAGGCAGCAGAGCTTGTGTGAGTACAAGTATATATATATACATAAAAAAATATGATTATATATATTAGATAATAATTATTATGAAATACATATATATTAATATGTTATATATATATATATATATTATTTGAAATATATTGTTTTTTCAAGTTAATAATTAAATTTCAGGGTCAGAGAAAAATACGAAAAATTTGATTTCAATATCCAATTTTTAACTTTTAATTTATACATTTTATATATTTTAGTTAATTTAACATCCTTAACAGTAATTTCGCAAACATATGGTAATAAAAAATTTAAATGCTTTTGGCCTATAGCTTTGTTTGCTTTGAATTTTAAAATCAATTTATTTCTAGTTTCATACATGTGTTCTTGATAATTTATTATGTTTTTATTTTTAAAAACATACAGTAAAATATTGTAACGATAGCAGTACTGTATATGGTCAACTATCGTTCTTTTTGTTACATCGAGTTTTCGGTTGTCTAACCGACGCCGTGGAGACGGTAGATGGCGGGTGTGCTATCATTATAATACTCCATGATCAATTAATTGCTTCGGTAATTCATTGATTCCTTATATAGAAAATCCATCGTCTAGGCACGTTTGTCTACACCACTTCATACTCGGGTGAGCCATACTGATGAGGGATTACCGTCCCGAAACAGTACTGTATATGGTCGACTATCGCTCTTTTTGTTACATCGAGTTTTCGGTTGTCTAACCGACGCCGTGGAGACGGTAGATGGCGGGTCTCGGTAATTGCGGCGTGAGCCTTTGCCGATCAAGACCCAGTGGCTTTGTCCCGCACCTTCGGGTGTGCTATCGTTATAATACTCCATGATCTTTTAATTTTATTGGCTAATGTTTCATTTACAGTTGAAAAATAATCAGCAAATATGTTACAAATTTCTTCTTGATCATTGGTAACTATGTCATCATTTTTTTTAATACAGTTAATATTAATATCTTTCTGTTTTTCATTGCAAAAACTCTTAATATATTTCCATAATTTTTTAGTAGATTTATTGTTTGTCAGCTTGCAACTTATAGTATTTATTAAGCTTAGTAGTTCTTATAATTTCCAAAAATTTATTTTTGTAGATTTTGTATTAATTTTTTAACAGTACGTTATTTGGATATTTTAGCAATTTTTTCTATAACTCGTTTTTTACATCTATAGGCTCAATTAATCCCTTTGTTATCCAATCCTTTCGTGCCTTCTTTTTGTGGACAATATATTTAAATTTTTCTATGCCTGTCCTGATAACTTCAACAAACTAATCTGCCATAACATCAGATGTTTTTAATTTATAATATTATATCCAATTAATTTCTGAAAAGTGTATTTTTAACCTTTTGTAATCAATATAAGTTTGTCTAGTTACATTATTTCTTATTTCCGTTACATTTTATAACTTTTAATCTGTTTTCTAAGATAATCGGGTAATGATCCGTTATTTGATATTTAAAAATAAATGACTTAAAATTCTCACTTAAATTTTGTTTAGATTTTACAAAAATATGATCTATACAAGTTTGGCTCCCATTTATGTCCCTTGTAAAATTATTGATCAAAGAAACAAAGCCAAATTCACAAAATAAATTCAAGTAGCTACTTGTTAAAATGTTATCCGAAATGTTATTAATATTAATGTCACCTACAACAATGGATGTTTCATTATCATTTAGGTTATTTTTATTTTTTACTAAAAATGTTCGAAACTCGTCAATGAAGTTAATGATACTTGTTGATGGTGGTCTGTATATTGTGAAAATATTTATTATACCTATTTAAATTGTTAATATACCTATAGTTTAATGGAAATTATTTTGATATTATTAAGAGATATACTTTCATATTGATAGTTGAGATGAGATTTAACAAACACATCAGTGTATTAACACCATCATTCTTGTCCACATTTCCTTAATTATAAATTGTGCTATACCCAGTTAGTTGGAACAAATCAGTATTAAGAATTTTCCAGGTTTCTGACAAAATTATAACATCAAAATTTTCATTTAATCTGTTAAGGAATAATTTGCACTCGTCAAAATTTTGTGATATATCTAATTTTATTATGAAATATATTAAATTTTGGTTCAATAAAAATCAAACTTTTAAATTCATTGTTATCTCTTACCACGTGTTTTAAACTGATCAATTTCTAAATCTCTTTCAAAACTAGCCATAACTAATGTCGAATTTTAGTACATACCCATATAAATAATTTATAGATTCATCAATTTAAATATTGTTTCTTCATTACTAATAATACTTGGCTTGTCATTGTCTTATTTTCTCTCAAAAATAATTCCATCCTTACCTACACCAAACATATTTATAACTTTTGTTCTTCTTTAGTTCTCTGGCCTTCCCAAATAAATATTTATTTTTGTTAGTCAACTTTTCATTAATATATATTATAGATTCCGAATTGTAAGAATGTTAATAACTTTTTTTAAAAATTCCATTTCCTTTAAGTTTTAATTTTCTTCTTTCAGTTCTTTTTTTTCTTTCTTTATTTGCTTCAGTATCGTTAGTATTTCTTCGTTTTCCTTATATACAATATCGTACTTTTCCGATAAGAAATGTATATATAGACCTTTGTATCTGATTTAATATCTTCATTATAATATTTCCATTGTCAAGTCCCATTAAACCGAGCATTAAACCCTCTAAATCTTCTAATGAATTAAATTCTTCAGCACAACTATTGCATTTCCATCTTTTTCCTGCTGGTTTTTATTTCTCTTGAAAAATGTTCAATTTGTTTAACATCTAACTTTGAGCATTTTGAATGATACCAAATTTCGCAGTTATTGTTATTACACTGAATTGCAGTTTGGTTTGATTTCAACTTTTGCTTACAACCTCGACAAAAGAAATCTTTTGATGATCCACATTCACTTCTGTTTAAAGATGATACAATAAAATTCTTCAATTTTTCTTCAGTTTTGTTATCAGTGGGATTAGTAGGATATTTAAATGATATGATGCTATCTTCATCCGAGTTCTGGCTGAATGATTTCTTTTTCTTGGACATAATATATTCTTCAAATGTCTTTCACAAAAAATCATTTTTCTGTTATTTGTTGGTTTATGGTTTATGGTACTACCTTTTTTCTTTTTCTTGGAAAATTAAAATTTCTCTTTATGGTAGATAGGGTTTTTTCGTTGACTGACCTATTAATAAGACTTCTCATGGCTATAGTTTCATGTCCTGGAAAGTAGATGGCGCCTATATAGTCCACAATATATTTTGCATTGTATTTTGTCTCCGGGAAGCGCATGGTGAGCCAATTTTTCCCCCCACCGTACACTACTCGATGTGGCCAAACTAAGGGTTTTTTCACTTCATGAACGCATAATGAAAATAAAAAATTAAAAAACCGTTGACTGACGTATTAATAAAGACAGCTCACGGCTGTCATGTCTGACAGTTCTCTGGCTCACCATGCGCTTCCCGGAGACAAAATACAATGCAAAATACATTGTTGACCATAGGCGCCATCTACTTTTTAGAATATGATTAAAGAACAGGCTTTTATTTGAGCCATGTACTAAAACGAATAAATAAGTTTAGGTTTTCGTTAAGGTAAGTAGGTACCTAATTAAATGCCAAATTGCGACATTTCGCGATTGAAATCAAAAAGCTTGTCGCTCGAAATTTTCATAAAAGTAGGTAGGTACCAATTAATTTTATTGGACTGTGATTGGTTGATAAGCAAGTACTTACATACCGAACTAGGTATGTATTTTCTTTACAATTTGCGCGGCAAGCTTTTTGATTTCAAAATTTGGCATTGAATTACCTTAACGAAAACCTAAACTTATTTTATTCATTTCAGGCTTATGGGTTGTGCTCCAAAGAAACTGAAGAAAACCGGTAAGTTACAAAAATGTGCTTCCAACTTTGATTTAAAATTATACAGTGTTATGGACTTTTTTGAAATCACGGCTTGTCGTATCATGTCAGATCAAAAAGTTATCATGGATATGCAGCCAAATGTAACTTTATTTAACTTCTATTAAAAAGCTAAGCTTTCGTTCGTATACCTTTGGCTGCATACCCGTGATAACTTTTTGATCTATACAGTGTGCCCAGGGATTGAGTGCACGTGGGGTGTAAATGACAAAAAAATTCGAGTTGAAATTTTAGCTTGTGGGGATCAACCCTTCTTGGTCAATCTGGCATACATTATTTTTAATTATAATTTATATTAATTATTTTTAAGTCTGAACGACTTTTCTAAGTAACAATTTTTGATATTTTTAAAACAAAGGTAGGAAGGTACTTTACTATCGACAATTTTTGAAAATTTTGAAAAACATCCTGTACCTACATTAATTAATCCGACTGATTTTTTCTTTTTAGTTTTAGCTTTGATTGAGATCGACGGTTTTAGACCAAGCAGGGCTGATCCCCAAAAGGTCAAATTTCAACTCGAATTTTTTATCATTCACACCATACGTGCCCTCTAAATATAAGTACCTATTGAAATAGAAGAGTTTTCTAGTTTTTAACAAATATTATAATATACTCCTGGACAAAATTAACGCACCAACATACAAAATTTCAAATTATATTTTAAATTATTTTGCGTGTCTACCAAGAATATAAATAGTAGGCTTTTACTACTGTTAAACTAATTAAATAATGTAATTTGTTGATTTTCACGTAATTTCCATTAATTTATTATTCCATTAATTTATTTAAAAACATTCAATTTTTGTGGGGATTTATTATGTTAATTTTGTCCAGGAGTTTATTATTATTGTTACATTTTAGCTATCCAATGACGTCAGAACCTTTGACGTCATTGTAGCTATCCCATCTTTGCATTTGCCACCCGAAACCATGCCTTCTGAGACAAGTATACGGACAGAGATGCACCAAGCCATAACAGAACAAAAAGTCCTGGTGAATAATTTGTTAAAATTTGTTGAGTCGCCTTATGAAAATCCTAATATTCCCTCAGTAGTAGTTTGTGAAAATAAAAAAGGTATTCCAATTTTTTTCAAATGACAAAGTTTAAAGTTGTCTTTTATTACAGATTGTGAGGCCTCCCCAGAAAGATTAAATATGAATAATAATGAAGCTATAGAATTTGTAAAAACTGCACAGTCTTCCCGAAATGAAGAATGCGAAAAGTTGAAAAAAATTGTTGAGGAAAAGTCTTTATTAATGAAGAAAAATCAATTACATTTCGAAACCTTACAACGGAAAATAGAACAACTTACAACGGAAAATGCTTTGATAAAAAAGAAGAAAGGGCAAGAATTCGAAAATTTTACTAATAAAATACGAAGGCTACAAAAAGAAAATGAAGCCCTTAAAAAAGGCTTGAAATTGCTGTCTTATGATGAAATCAAAGTAATAGGTTCTTTTATCTTCATTTTCAATAATAGGTATAATTTATGCCCTTTTGCAGATTTCATCCCAATATGAATATGACCAAAAAGAAGATACAGTACTTGGTCCACATAAGAACATGCAGGTAGTGATGGCGCGTAGGCTGTTTGATAATTGGAAGCAACCCATTTACATTGGCTTTGATAAAAAAATGACAAGGGAAATTCTCGATGATTTATTAATGTCTCCACAACATAAACTACAATGTAGTGGCTTGTGTGTCAGATTGTGGAGGTGGGAATCAGGGCTTGTGGTCATCGTTAAATATTACACCCAATCACTCATTTCATGATCACCCTATGACTACAGAGCCAGTCTTTTTCTTTGCTGATGTTCCTCATCTGCTCAAATTGATACGAAATTGGTTACTGGATACTGGATTTGTTTTAGAAGATGGAACATCCATAAATATTGAGCCCGTAAAAGAATTAATACAAATAACCAAAACAGAAATCAGTTCTTGTCATAAATTAACTGACCTCCACATTCAATGTGCTCAGACGCAAAGGCAAAACGTTAGATTAGCCGTCGAGTTGTTGTATCATTCTACCGCAACAGCTTTAAAGCAGTATGCCCCGGGTCAGAACAAAAAATTATCTAAAGATGTGGGAAATTTCATCGAACTGATCAATAGTTGGTTTGACGTTATGAACAGTTATAAACCTTCTACAGCCTTAGCTCTACAAAAACCATATGGATTATGTTTAGATCAGCAAAATTACGTTTTGGAAAGCATGAAGAAAACTATATCTCGTATGTTATGCACGGGAATAAATACCCTACAAGTTTTCCAAAAAGGTATTTTGTTATCCATTGAATCCCTTCAAAGTCTATACACACATTTGCAGACGAAATACGATGGCTTTAAATTTGTATTGACACATCGATTGAATCAAGACTTTTTAGAAAACTTTTTTCTCAGGTATGAACTATTAGGTACATAGGTTTGTATTAAAGTTATCATATTACCTAATATTTTTGCCAGTTGAGAACAAGAGGTGGCTTACATGATCATCCATCTCCCCTGAATGCGATTTATAGAATCAGGATGATCCTTCTCGGCAAAAATCCGGGTATAGTCCAAATAGGAACGAATGTAACTTTGGCTCCTGATGATTCTCTTCATGAGGGAGCATACTTATTAGTTGAAGCCCTTCAGAAAGCCAAGATAACCACCGAGCTTGAAGAAAACCGCCCTGTTATAGAAGAAATTGTTAAAGAAATTTTCGACAATTTAAGTATTTCCAGTACAAGCAGCTTATCATCAGTTTCTTCTGTTAATAAACCTATTTGTGAAAAGGATGGGCTGATATATATAGCTGGTTATCTAGCTAGAAAGCACAAAAAGAATTACCCCACTTTGGGCCAGTATACATATATATCAGAACAGAAACGAGATAAAGATTTACACACATATGAGATGCCCTCTTGGCTGCAAAATCTCATTTATCTGTCAATTACAAAAGAAAAGAAGACGATATGAATAAAAAAAGAGGAAATCAAATTAAAAAGCAACAGCAAAAACGATTATATTCATTTTCAGTGCAAGCCACTTCGTCACAAGTAGCAAAAAAATGAGGAAAATTGTGAATTAGTACTATTATTTTTATTATTAATATATAAATCCAATAACGCAATATTACGTGTATTCTTCTTTTCCTGATTACAACATTATTTCCTTCGTTCTTCCCGCTTTACTGCCAGTTATTTGAATATGAATTTTACATTTCGAAGGACCACTGTAGAGAAAAATTTATAATTTCATAAAAAAGTTAAAAGTAAGAAATTATATACGACGAATTATGTATAATAATTATATATAATCCTTGTATATTCTATATCCAGGCTATAATATTAAATAATTTTTCCTGCTCCCTCCCCCGTAAGTTTACTTTACATAAGTACCCGCCAACCATGATACAACAAAGGAGAGATATGATATTTAGCCGCCTCAATTTCGTTCCCTTCTGCGCAATTACGTCACGCGGTAAGTTCCCGCCAACTTATGACATGCAAAGTATTACAGTATGTCCACTGATTGAGTTTACAAAGGGACAAATGGACCAAAGAGTGAAATAAGATGCAAAAAAGTCATTCGTCATAAAAGTTTCCGCTTGGTTAGAATTTACGTTCACAAAGAGCAATTTCATTTTTTTTTCCGCAAATCGGCTGAAAATGCAGAGAACACACTACAATGACACTCAGACGTTTCTGACGTTTCGGTTGTTTATAACCAGATGATACAACTTGTATCATTGTTTATAACCGCGTGACGCGCCAATATGGTGTCCAACCTGCGCAATATCATACCTCTCTTTTATTGTATCATGCCCGCCAACAGGTCCGAAAGCGAAAGTCAAATGTTCGAGGTGCCCTGTTATCTTGGTTGCTAGCTGCGAAAGTGGTTGCTTAGCAACCCTTACGCAGCAAGGACTAAAACCATTAATAAAATATATGTAGCAACGCGAATCTTGCGTCAATTTTAATATGTTTCACAACAATCGTTTTAAAAACTGGTTTTAATCATAAGGAACACGAATTATACCAAAGAAAAATTAATAATTTAAATGTTTCTCTGGCGTCAAATAAGAGCCGCATAACAGAACAAATTTGACAAGCACCGCGCTACCGGTGGGGTAAGAGTACGCGATTAGTAATTCGTAGATCCATGGTTCAAATCCCATACAAAGCTCAACATTTTTTTATTTATTTTTTATTATCGCTGCATTCTGCCTCTTATATTTATCACTGATTAACATTTTTAGTAATTGAACAAAGGTTATTTTGAAGATCATTATTACTCACAATCTACTCCATATGTATTTAGAGCTTTATTCAAAGTACCTATAACTTGAAATTTTCGGTAGCAGGAAAAATTTAATACATTGCACGATGCGTAAGCTCTTTTTGGCCTCGGAGGTACTTTTAATGTTGCCGCGTTGCCTCGGTCTTTAAACAACCTCCTCGGCCAAAAAAGTGCACTTACGCATCTGGCAATGTAAATAACTATTTTACTTTTTTACGAAATTATACATTTTTCTCTGCTGTGCCTCTTCTACGCTTTCGTACAAATGCCATTAAAAATTGTATCTTCACCTTAAATTGGGCGAAAATCATTAATTATATTTATACTCGTTTCCAAACTTGGGAACTGAGTGACGTATTCGCGCGCTTTTTTACTCTAAATTCCGATTGGCCGACCTCCCGATGTGGTTACGATGCAACCTCTAAACTCCAACAACCTTGGACATCACCCACTTTTCGTTTTTTCCCTTTCATTTTTTGATATCAAGGTTGTTATTAAAGAAAAAAGGTAATCCGCCACTTGGAGCGGCGGCCATTTTGACCAAATTACAATATTGGGTTTGTTCCAGAACAAACTGGTTCAGAACAAAGCTAATGAGTATACTAGATTTTGGTGTTACTAGCACTAAAAGTGTGAGCAAAATTTCAGCTCAATCGGTTGGGTGGAAGAGGTTTAAAATTCACTTGCAAGTTAGAAAAAATCAGATTAAAGCAAAGTTTATTTTTACATTTTGATATTTTAGTTTGTATAAAATTGCGTATAAAATTTGTTTTTTAATTTATAAGAGCCTAAAATCAAACGACCGGTTCCATTTTATTTTTTAGTTTTAATCTAAAGATAACTAAAAAAATAAAAAATCATATTCTAAATGTGCTTACTATTGTTGTAACTGCCATGTCATGTAACGACAAATTGGCGATTTTTGACCCCAATATGTGACCGCTTTTCGTTTTGCTAGTCTGGGACTGGCAACATTGCTATTGCTCTGTCGCGTTTTTACATTGACGACATTCGGGAAAAGCGTGTTTCTTGTCGTGGCGCGTTCGGCCGGAATTCTTCCCTGCAACCTTTGGCTGCAGTATTTCCAAATGTGACATATTCATTTTGGGACTAAAAGTACTATTACTAATGGGAAAAAGTGCGTTATTTTGAAGGTAGCCGTTTTCACCAGGGTCATTACTAATGAACGTCCCTTATCGGCGTTTGAACAAATCGCACGATTATAAAAATATGTTTTCTAATTTATTGAAGCATAATAATTATTCAAATAAGAAAATACTCGGATAAGATTGTACGTTTGATTCGAAGGTATTGCATATTGTATTCTTCGGTGACGGCTTGTTTTAAATTATTATTATTTACTAATAAAATCTATCTATCTAGCTGTCCAAATAAAACAATACTTAAAGAGTTTGTCCTTATTTCCTTGGTTGTAAAGCCTGGTTAATTCAGCAACTTTATCTTCTTGTTTATGTTTTTGCTTTATGTTTTACCTACTTTAAAGAAATAAAACACAGGTTCTGCAGCTTGCTTTTTAAAAATTATTGCATGAACTTTTTTGCTGCTAAAGTTTTTCGCGTGGTGGAGTTTCCTTTGGTGATTGTAGTTAACAATATACCTATAGTTTTTGTTTGGCAAACAATTTTGTATTTCTTAACCTCGAATTGGCAATTTGATAAAACAAAGCGTGCGCAGTTCTAACTGCTTTCAGAATAATAAAGATTATAAAGAAAAATGTTGAAACTTCCCAACTTTTAAATAAAAGTAGAAGCAAAACATAAAGCAAAAGTGTTGCCTGACTTAAAATATCGGCAAAGTGATAATAAGTGATGTGTTTGTTAAATTATTTCTGTGCGCCCATGAAGAAAGCAATAACCATCAGTTCGTGAGATAGCAAACATACCAAAAGGAATAATTTTCAATGGTACCTACCTATTTTTTGTTCCACTCTGAAATTAGACAACATCGCGCAATAATGCCAACGCTGTTCCCCTCCATCGCTTAAGGAGAGGTAAGACCTCTCCTCTAAGCGAGATTCCAGCGGCGTTCATTAAGCACGGACAAAAACTGATTTGTCCCATTTTGTAAACATCGAGTAAAATTTTTTTTTGTGTTTTTTTGACTTTATGGGGCTCCCCGATTACGTGGTTAAAATTAATGTACTGATGACCGATACACCCTGTATAGCGCATGTCCAAACCTTCCCTTTCCACCTTGGAAAACCGTAGATGAAAAACGGTGGCTGTTTTCATATTCGTATACTGATGCCGGTTTTCCACCAAACGGACAAAATAAAAACACAACAGAAACTCGTGTCGAAAAAGACAATACTGCAACTTTCTACAAATTTTTCGAAGCTCGGGGTTTTTGACAGTTGCTGTTTTGTGTTTGGTGCCCCGTTCGGAAGCGGTGAAGATCAAAGAGTTTTAACGTGTTTACGAACTGAGTTCGTCTAGTGGAAACGTTTCTAGTTTTCTTTTAACTTAGTACATACCTTTAACTGGTGGGTTGTCTGTCTGTATGATTAATAATAATATAGGATATATTTTTATTCAAATACCTACAATACCTACACTAAAATGTATAGAGATAATCTAAGCAGACATCTGAGGTGGATTATTAATTATATTAAGTAATTAATAATTATAAATGGATTCAGCAGCTTTATATAAAAACAGTGATAAAATAGCAATGGAGTGATAAGAAAGACTACCTAGGTAGTCAAATAATGAAAAATGAAACCCGACACAATTTGGTCTGTTTGGTAGAAACCAGTTTCAAATTTTTTGTCCGAGTTATACAGTGACCGGCAGAAAGTTGGACACAAATGGAAAACTTTTTTATTATTAATTTCTCAGAAAATTTTATTCTTGGTAAAAGTTGGTGCATCATTTCAAACTCAAAACGCACATATCAAAATTTAAATATCTCTTTTTGTATACGAGGTAGATTAAAAATGTCAAAATAACTCAGGAGTAAAGTACCCTTATTTTTTAAAACAAGGCACAAAGTTACTTACAAAAGTTGTTTGGAATCAAAGGTGGATGTCAGATTTAAAGTCACAGCCACCTAGTCAAAAAATGAAATTGTAACTTTTTTGTATTTTTTCGACCACCCTGTGTATTACAAAAAAACAAAATACCCCAAGCGCAATTTATCATCGGATAACACATGAATTTGTTACTAAACTTTAATTTTGTTCCATTTGTAGCTAGAAATTTAAATTAATCGAAATCGGAGTTTAAAAATATTAAATTTTTGTGTCCAATTTTCTGCCGGTCCCTGTACATATATTCTGTTTTCCGTGTTCCAAAAAAAAAACCAAACAAAACAGAAACTCGACTAGTCCGTTTGGTGGAAAACCTACATTTTTTATAGATTGCTAACGAAGTGATTACTACAGATTCGTACACTCAATCGCCCTGCAAGTGTAAAGTTGGGTACCACACTTTTGAAATGCCCTGTATTTACTATACCACAAAAGTAATCCAAACAAAGATGATAAAACTTTAAAACTACATATTAATATCATATTATCCAAGCCCGAGACCGAGACCCTCCCCTCCCACCTTTCTCTCACGCCCGGTGCAGCGACCGACGCAATCTTCGATTGCCGTTTGCCGCTTGCCGCCTGCCTGCCAGCAAGTTTGTCGTCTTATTTTGACGGGAAGGTCGATCACGTGATTATTGTTATAGCGTCTGCAGAGGTAGTTGGGAGCGGCGGCGGGACGACCGCGCTGGGCAGTGTTGCCATATCTTGCGAAATATTGTAGAAAGTTTTAGGATTATGTTTGAGGGTATACCCTAGTAGAATAATTTATCAATTGTTTTACGCACCCATATATAATCTATCTTCAGTGTAATAAAAACACTCTAAAAAAACATTCAGGTTAGGCATTATTAAGATTCCCATGATAATTGCAAGTAATTCCTAATTACGAAATTACCTATTATGCAAAAGGATTTTACATTTTGGACAATTTCCAATGTGGAAAATTTTCAACTATTTTTTTTTGGGATATGTACCTATTATGTAATAAACATGTGAATTTTTGTTTGTACCTTGCAAATATAAATCATGAGGTCTGTTTTGTGGCATAGCAGGTAGGTCCAGGTAGGATAATCCTTTGAAAAAATTCACTCCGGCCAGGATTCGAACCAGAGACTGCTACTAGGGCCGTAGGTACTTTGTTAACCAACTGCATTTTTTTCAGCGGATTATCCTTTACCTGCTGTGCCACAAAACACCCCTTCATGAAGTAATATTAATGTGAAAAATTCCTGCTTTATTCATCTTTTGATGATAATACTAATACTTAAGACATACATACCTAATATAGTTTTTCGAGTAAGTACCTATTTTTTAAAACACAAATAATTGGTTTTGTAATATTTTGAAACGGGCTGGACCACTGAGTGGTTAGAAACTTTACTAAATATACCTATAGCTATTTAGTATTACATACTAGAATTGAGAGGATTTTTACTTCGTTACATCTGGCAACGCTGGCGATTCGGCTAGACTTTCCATAATACATGGGGCCTGCGTCTGCCTGCCATGGCCGCCAAGGTGCGGGATGCTAGAGAACGTGTATCGAGACGTGTCGTTGCTCGGGCGTGTGCCTATGCGGGATGTGGTCTAAATTCTGGAAAATTGAAAAGATCCTTGGTTTGTCGGGATCAAATAGTTTGCCGAAGCTGCAATAAATGCGTCGCGCATGCGTAATAAAGGTATACAACGCGGCCAGACGATATTATTATTGTCGGTCACGCAGACACGAGATATTAGGTATGTTTGGTGAATGTCTGGTGATTTAGGCATTGGCTGGACAAAGAGAAGTACAACTTTATGCGAAAAACGTCAAAAACACTCTTATATAATCAGATTTGTAGTATGGTGGACATACTCCGCGAACGCACAGTCGTGTTTATCAAAAGTGTGCTCGGTGCTGAAGTAGGTCCAAGGAACATTTTTAAACGATGAATTAACTAAATGATCGGTTAAATGTGTGCTTGTCTATAGTCTCCAACGTTATCTGCGTTCAATATGATGGAAGTAACGCCTCATTTGAAAACCGTATTAAAAAATTATCAGTACAGTGCTACGAAAAGTCTCCAGGGGCCAGGAGTAGTATCATTAGTGAGTGCCAAAACTGAAAATTCTTTATCTAAAATCAATGAAGAAGAATTCGTTCCCGTTTCGCTTCCGGTTCAGCAAGTCCCTATTCTTGCGGCGCCAGATACATCTTGCAGTGAGCGAACAGAAACAATCCTCGAAAGTGAACCTATATCGTGTTTTGCAGTGGGAGGAGAAAAGCGATTATGTTTGCCACAGGTGCTGCAGAGTGTTTTACGGGATTTCAGTTTGCAGCAGATAAACCAAGAATGCGATCAGTTACAAATCTATTGTTCACGCTGTACTCCAGAGCAGCTGAACGTCCTGAAAAATCAAGGCATTTTGCCTAGCAGCGCTCCTAGCAGTGGATTGATTACAAAGACAGATGCAGAGAGGCTTTGCAGCGCTCTTCTACACGGACATGCTACATCCAGCATCCACACCAATAGTAAAGCGACGCTCTCGTTTCCAGTGTATCACGAGTGTTTCGGTAGTTCTCGTGGGATTTGTTTTCCGGAACTTTACACGGCTAAGAGTGCGAAGTGTATCGAGTGCGGTGACTGTCAGGGTGGGTTTTCACCTCAACAGTTCGTATGCCACGTGCATCACAATCTGGAAAATAGGACTGTGCATTGGGGTTTCGACTCTACAAGCAACTGGCGGAACTATCTTCATGTGCCCGATGATCACGCTAAGAAAAAAACTTGTGAAAAGTACCTCGATGAGATGCGCGATCAGTACGATGGAACAGTGCCCTTTCCGCCAACTGTCTCCAACACTAAAAGGAAACAGGTAGGACATCTTTTACGTAACATAGGAACATAATTTCGTAAAATGTCCCTGGGTACCTTGAACGAGACTTATATGTCTAGCGAGAGCTATATATGTCTAGCGAGAGACAGACAATCGTCGCAAAACAAATTTTTTTTGTTATAACCAAAGGAATATATATGAAACTAAAATTCTAAATGTAGGGTATAAATAAAGAGTCATATAAGATTTTATGGAAATTCTCATATAAGTAGGTACCTATCTATTTTAAAATCTAATAAGTGAGGCCTCTAATATTTTAGAATTTTAGGGTGGCTTTCTATAAGAATAGTAGGTACATATCTACCTAATAATATAATAAGTTCAAACTGTAGATTTAATTGGGGCGTTTATTCACACAAAATATCTAGATACTAATAAAATAAGAAATAGGAAGTGAGGAGATACGGAAAATGGGGGGGAACAAATTAAATTTTTATCGATGGGCCGATCAACTAAACAAGTTTTTCAAATATAGATCAGGATTCATTCTTGAGTACTACTTAACTATTTAAAAAATCGTTCCGTACCTACCATGATTACTAATGATTTCCAGAAATGTGGCTGTGATTTCCGTAATTACCTATGATTTCTTGGGATTTCCAGAAATCTATCAGCAATACGCATGATTTCCTCAGATTTACTATACCTAATATAGGCGATTACCTGTGATTTCAAAAATTTCTACTGATTTCCTCTCATTAAGTACCGTGAGGTTTTTTTTACCTTAAACCTCGCCTTAAACAGAGTCAGAACTCATATGACAAAATCTCTGAGAAAATATAAAAATAAGATGTGTTTCATTAAATTAAGCACTTATTACGTGTAAATAATAACACATAATATATACGTACATGTCTCGCCGCGGAAACGACTTGCTTTACAACATTCATAGGAGAATAAGCTTTTTTAATTATTGTGAATATTTTTTGCAAGTGCCAAAAGTTTTTCTCAATACCTACATAGTGTCTACCTCTCGGTCTACCTTTATACTTACCCATGTCCATAAAATCTTTATTTTTCTAGATATTCACCTGGATTTACTAACAATTCCTAAAAACCTACCCTATTGATATTCCTGCCGTCGAGCCTGCCGATCGCAAGTACTTAATATCCGATTTTGAACAAAACCATTTAGCAATTTTTTATTTAAAGTCTGGCACGACAGTGTTAATCAGGGCACCCAAAACCCCTATACTTATACCAAATTTGAACAAAAAAATATATAAGTAAGGTGTCCAATTTGCGCAAAAAAGGGAATTTTAAAGGCATCTCTGGCGAGTCAACTACGCCATGGAATTGCTTCAAAACAAGATTGGCAAATAGCATGATACTTGGGTAGGTATATAAAATATTAAAATATCGGATATACAGGGTAAGTCACATCCGAGGTCACATCTAAAGGCAGAGCCGAAAACACACGGTAGAATTCGCTAAACATTAGCTCAAAACGCTTGGTTCTCTATCGGTTCTCCATATACAGCGTGTAAATTTTTCCAAAAATTATATATTTTTTAATTTCCTTTTATCCCGTTTAGGAATTCCCACAAAATTTGGTACATATTATGTATTAATGGGTTGCCATTTTGTGCAATAATTTGGCCCCGTTCAGATGACCAGCGGCGTAGATACAAATAGTTACTCTAAATAATAATTATTGTAAAAAAGTAGTAGGTACCTTCCTGTGCAGAAAGAAAATTTTTTCGCCTTTTTAGGATAGCCCATTCAATTTGGAACAAAAAGCGCATCTTGATATTTTTCTATATCTGGTACCTATACAGTCTCTTCATAATTTCGGATTTTTTTATACTAGTGCGAAGGCGATTTTGCTGGCATTTGAAATAAAATTATTTATATCAACAATCCCTGGTCATCATCTGAACAGGGCCAAACTATTGCAACAAAATGACAACCCATATGTACCAAATTTGGTTGGAATTCCTAAACGGGCTCGAAAGGAATTAAAAATATGTTATTTTTGGAAAAGCTACAAGTACCTAAGTATATGGAGAACCAAGCGTTTTTGAGCTAATGTTTATTAAGCATAATATGTGCTTATTTTAGCGAATTCTACCTTGTGTTTTCGGCTCTGCCTTTAGTTGTGACTTACCCTGTATATTGATATACTTATATCTGATATATATTATTAACCAAATCTTGATATTTGATATTTATTTTTAAAAAATAACTGAATTTGTATCTATAGTAGAAATGGATGATATAGTAAAAACAAACATCCATCAAAACTTATCTATACATATTATGTAGCTTTGGCTTATTTGGCAAGTTTGATTACTTTATTTCAATATAATTAACCATTAAATGCTTCAATCATCCACGGTTTATTAAAATACCGGCCACGGTGAAACATTTGGCAACAGTGTACAAATTCAACGGCAACAACATCCACATCCACGGTTTTCTATTATATAATCTCAAATAAAAATAGGTACATAGGTAGGTATGTACATACAAACCGTGGATGGCCCACGAAATATTCTTGTTTTACAATAGTGAACGGTGAATTATATATTTTTAAAAAATCGTATCTCAACTCGGGAAAAATGTCCAACAAAAAAGTTGGTGGGGATGGTTCCAAGGCACCTCCGCAACACCCCCATAGCCGCGAAATGATTGTCACCGCCATACGACGCCCTAGGACTTACCAGAAAAAAATGAAAACGGCGATATCATTTTTTTTAAATCGGTTCTCGGCTCGGGAAAGATGTCCAAGGAAAAAAGTCGGTGGAGATTGTCCAAGTGCACCCCGGCAACATCCCCGTAGCCGCGAAATGAATGTCACCGCGTCACCGCTAGGGCTTGGATATCGGTTTTTTAAAAAATATCATATCTCGACTCGGGAAAAATGTCCAAGGAGAAAAGTAGGTGGATATAGTTCCAAGGCACCCCCGCAATCAGTAGCGTGCAGAGATATTCTGCCCCCCCCCCGCAAAACTAGACGCGGGGCCCCTCTTTTGTTAAGATGAATGAATAAAACACTGAGTTTTGTCACAAATCACAAAAAATACTGAAACAAATTAAACTGGATTTATTCCATATGAAAGTAAAATACAAACATATACCCTAACAATAAATAACTATAAACGCCGCTACAAACTGAAAAACTGTTTGGTAATGTTGTCCAAATCCAAGCTGCTAGCCCTTTCATTCTCTTACTGATAAGGGAGGGAAGTTAGTCTTTCGTTAGCCATTTTAGATCGCAAAAATGGCTTTAGAAATTTTAATTTTGAAAAAGACCCTCGAAAAGACCTTTCTACGGTTGAGGATGAAACAGGCAAACTCAATGATGGTAAACTTAAGAAAAAGTGAAAGGCAGCGCACAAATCCAGTAAAATACTGGCCATTTTTTTATTAAAATAAACTTTGCAAAAATTCTTATTGATGTTAAATTTTGTAACTATTTCCTCGATATTTTATTAAGCACTAAACACGTATAAATAATAATATAATAGTGCGATTATACCAGTACCACAACTGCCACTGCGACTGACAACTGCGGATTTATACAGTGGCCCTAGCTCAGGGTCGTGATCCTCAGCCAATTTTAACAACAAAAGTTCATATAAATATGTGTACAAAAATTCTTCGTTTTCGGTATAAGTACGGAGTGTTAAAATTTTCTAAAAAAAACGTCTTTTCTCAACACTTTTTTTATTCTTATTTCGAGTTAAAATTAGTTGTGTTGCCTTGAAACCTCCAAAATTTTGTTTTTAATTGAGAACAAGATCCTTATCTTTTCCCTGCGCTTTTTAAATACCTGACATTCAAAAATGTCTTAGCCAAATATGATGTGTACCAAATTTGGTAAAAAAAAGCTTACAAACAAAGAAGTTATGGGAAAAAGACGATTTTTTTAGAGAAATTTAACACCCCTTATATCAAATTCGAAGAATTTTTGGACACATGTTTATATGAACCTTTTTCTTAGAATTGGCTGAGGACCATCTCCCTGAAATCTTTTAACATACTTAAGTTACACCCTGTATATCTCTGCCCTAGCTCTAACCTAAAACCGAGCCTAAAACCTAACGTATCTATGATTTGTGGTTGTGGTCCTGTGCAAAAGGTTGGTTACACACAGAGCAACGACAATGGTAAAAGAGAGAATAATGAACAGCGAGACAACGAGTGTACTTCTGATAGGTGGAGCGGTGCCTGAGGTCCCACTTGGGTCCCCCCCGCACCGCGGAGTCTGCGGGTGTGGCTTCCACGCTTCCACGCTTCCACTGCCACTGACTTGGCAAAAAATTAAGAAAGCGGCGAGATCAATTTAAAAAAAATCGTATCTCGACTATGGATATAAAGGCGTTGTGCTCTCCTGTAACTGGAATTTCTTCACCATTTGCCAATTCAACGATGTAGTTTGGTGGTGGTGCAATCCTGCAGTGGGCTATGATGTTCGGCCTTACGATGGTATCACTAGAACCAGTGTCCACCACAATGTCACATTCCCGGCCGCAGATCTTTCCTGGTACTACTAAGCTGTCTCCTGAATTCGGCAGCCGGTTAACTTTTATCCTAATAGGCAAAGAAAGGAAAGATGTAAAAAAAAAGTAGGTGGATATGGTTCCAAGGCACCCCCGCAACACCCCCATAGCCGCGAAATGATTGTCACCGCCCTAGGACTTGGAAAAAAATTATGAAAGCGGCAGATTAATTTAAAAAAAAAGAATCGTATCTCGACACGGGAAAGATGTCCAAAAAAAAGTAGTTGGATATGGTTCGAAGGCACCCTGGTTATTTGTTGTAAAATAACATTTTTTGATTTTTCCTCGATTCTAACTCTCTTCTAAGAATTATTTCATTTTTTAATCATTAATAAAGCATTTTCTTGAAAAATACAAACGAGAAGGATTGCATTTTTTGGATAGGTTAGCGGACGAAGACTGTGTTTATTCTTTGGAATGTAGAAAAAACACAGAACGGCTTGAACATCGGGCGACGTAAAATGTATATAGGTATACCTAAAAGTTTACACAATGATTTTGAAAAATATTTTTCCAACATTAGTTTATACAATTAAATTGTAAAATTTGGAGAGATTATTGACTATAGTGGATATCACGAACGATGATCCCTGAGTCACAGATTACAGGACCTGACTCACAATGGATAATTGGTCCGGCACACTGTTTTATGTATTTTGAGAAAAGTGCAATATTATTAATATACAAAGAGAGATAGAGAGGGAGATAATTACAAATGACGATACAAGGGGGGCATAAACCCCCGGGTGAGGTAAATTGGTAATGTAGTATTGTTTAGGTATATAGGCCAGTAACTGTTTTTGTTTTATGTGTGATAAATCTTTCTTTCCGTTTTTAGATCTGAATTTGCATTATAATGACCCGAAAGTGTTTGCGTCAAAGTAAGTTCTATTCGAGGTTCTATTATTATTTATTTATCTTGCTTCCTAAATCTAAGATCAACTTGACAGTAAATATAAGTAGGTACCTATGTAGGTATAGGTCTTTTTTAATTGCAAAAAAATAAGGACCGAACAGCAGCCTTGCCTTTTGACTGTGACCTTGTTACTCCGATGTAGAGGAAAGTACCCTAATATGAGACAGTTCACAACTCAGTTCACAATATGAGACTCCACACTAACTCCTAAAGTAAGGAGTCTCCATCTAGCTGGCAATGTCTCAAATAATCACTAATGGTATAAGTCTCCACGTGTAGTGCAGTGTCTAGCTCATCTAAATTTTTGTGTTAAGAACGGCATTATTTACTTCAACCGTACAAACTTTTAAAGGGGTTCGGTTACCGTGTAATTCTGACTAACGTGGTAAATGTTTAATATATTTTTGTAGCTTGTTGTATTGAATAATAGTTATTTGTGCAACAAGTGCATAAAGTAGTACTTTTTTTCATGAATGGGAAAGTTGCGCGCACGAACCGCAGGTGAGTGCACGCAATCCCATGAATGAAAAAAAGACACTTTATGCATGAGTTTCATACATTATTTTTTATACGATCGTGCTTAAACATTGAAATATTTGGGATGGGATTTTTGTGTTATATACTAAAGGGCATATAAATGCACTATGGTTTTCAATTACGAGGATTATAATATTTAGATCGCGCTCTCACTACGTTTACACATAGTATTGAAATCGATTTGAATATGTTTCTAGAATTATTGAAAACCGCATGAAGAGATTTTGAGATTGATTTAAATCTCAAAATAAATTTTCTTATTTTAGGAATTTAACGCCACATTTACCATTTATGAAAACACCAAACTGCATTACACTGAATTCGATTCCAAACTCCATGTAAACGTAGTAAGGAAGCTTAGAGTGAAAAAAAGTTCACTTTTTTTCACTCTAAACTGCTCAGAGTGAAAAAAAGTAAGTTTTTTTAACTTGTTAAAAAAAGATATACTTTAGGCGAGGGGCTGACCACTAGCCGCAATACATGTACATGTGTCCCCGAAGTACGTCGCAGTACGCTCGCAATACTTCGCAGTACGTCGCAGTATGCTCGCAATACTCCGCAGTACGTCGCAATACTTCGCAGTACGCTCGCAATACTCCGCAGTACGCTCGCAATACTCCGCAATACATCGCAGTACGCTCGCAATACTCCGCAGTACGTTCGCAATACTTAGCAGTCCGGTCTCAAAAAAGATCTCAAGAAATCATTTTGTGTTTAGCCGTCGGTAGTGTAACTCATAGCCCTCAGCTCGTTTTGTGTATTTTCAACCAATTTGTTAAAAATGGTAAGTACTTATAATATACATATTAGTAGTATAGAAAATAATATACCTAACAGGTAACATCTCAGATAATATGCAGTGTCCCAAAATGCCGAATAATCCTACGATATTCTTTTTTCGATTAAAAAATGCTTACTATAGTTTTTAGAAAAACGCACCCACTTAACACGAAAAACCAGACACACTGTATATTCTTTTTTGTCTTTTCGTTATACCATAGTAAATAGGTTGTCAATAGCTGATAGGTAGGTACCTAACCTACCGGGTGGGTTTGCGTTCTGCAGTCCGTTTGCCGGTTCGCAGCATAGTAAAACAAGTAAAATACGGGGCCGCCTTCCCACCTACTCTGGAATATGCGCAGTGAGATCAAAGCGGTAGTATATACTCTCTTTATAGTACTTTAGGGAACATTTAGTATTCCAAACGGTCTCAAGTCGAGCACACGCATTGCTTCACATCGAGTATTAAAAGTGTTACAAATTGGTGACATCGCTTTTGTCATTGTAAGAATCGTTTAATTCAAAATGCACAGGTTTTTCGAGCTCTGAAATTTTTGTTAGATTATCTTTGTCTGCAGTATGTCCCGCGAATTGTCCCTTTAAAGTTTATATTTAAATGCCGGTAACTTTTTTGTTAGATAGACCCTCGAAGAAGGCTCGCACTTTGTACGATAAAGTTGAAAGTTTATCTCGAAGTTTATGCCCGATTTTTGTTTAGGACCACCATATAATAAAAGTATAATTAAACAGTGTGGGCCGAAGAATTCACAACAAATGGGAAATTTTTTTATTGTTGAGATTAAAAAAAGTATTCTGGGGAATTTTTTTATGCATATCCACGAACCTAAGAATCGATATTGACATATGTCAAATCATCACCAATATGGCGGCAATTTCAAAAAACCCACCATTAAGTTAAGAAAAGTGAGGTTACATGACGAGGTATCACAAAAAGTTATTTGAAAAAGAATAGAATGGAATTTTAAACCTTTGTGCAAAATTTGAGGTACCTAGTTACCCAAAAAAATTGAAAATTACATTTTCTCAAAAAAAATTTCCTTGTTCAGAATTTTTTTAATTTTTTTCAATGAAATACAACCAGAAGGATATTCCTAATTTATTTGCCTCAAAAAATATAGATACTTTCTGGTTTTCCACAAATAACTAGACTTAATTGAAAAATCACCTATTATCTACGATCCACGTTGTTACAATGCCTCGTACGTCACAGTTGTATTCAAATTTTAAAATAATGTTTATTTTGCTATACACAGAAAAAGTTCATATTTCACATTTTTACCAACTTTTACCCGACAATTGCACAGAAATTGGTGTTGCCACGTAAACTGGAAAACTCGAGGCAAAACTGCTTTTCTGATTTTTATCCGACATTATTATTACAAGTTTTTGTGCAATTGTCGGCTAAAACTTGGTAAGAATGTAAAATATGAACTTTTTCTGTGTATACCAAAATAAAATAATTATGAAATTTGAACACAGCCGTGACTAGGAGTCATTGCAACAACGCGGATGGTAGATAAAAGGTGATTTTTCAATTAAATCTAGTTATTTGTGGAAAACCAGAAAAAATCCATATTTTCCAAAACACAGTACAAAATGTTATGTCTAAATCTAATTAATAATAATAATTTGACCTGCATTTTTACACCTGCCTTAATGGATAGGCATAATCAAAAGCATAATGCGAAGCAATTTTTTTGGCAGTTGAAATAAGCATCACCATTAATATTCAGCTATTCATTTACTTTTTTGCCTACAGGAAAACATGGCATCAATGTCTAATGAACGCTTACAAGATTTCGATAAACTTTTAGAAGAGTTACACATGAATAAAACCTCTATTCCTCTGTTTTTAAAGGAATTATTGATTTACAATGGATTTGTAAATGTTATGGTTATATCTCAAATCACAGAAGACGAAGTTAAATTAATGGAAGAATTTGCCAGAAATGATTTACCCAGTTCCCTGTCGCCAGAAAAAAAAGACGAATTTTTCGGAATCTACTCGCATGATGTCACCAAATTTAAAATACTTCCTGGTTTTCGAAAATCTCTTGATCTACTGGTCAAAGCATCCGCCCAGCATTGTAAGTTACCTGGTAATTTAGCGCCCCGCTCTGAAAAAATAAATTTAAAACGAAAAGCCCAAAATGATAAGAAAACAACAAATAAAACTGAAGAAAACCCAGCAAACAAAAAGAAAAAAGATATGAAAGACGACGATATAAGAAAAGCCTTAGATCATATAAGAGAAATAGTAGTAAAATATTCGGAAATTTTTTTAAATACGTTAAGTAATGACGATAGGAAAAAAGATGGACTTTCTAAATTACAAAATATAGACATATCAGTGAGTGGGGATATAGCCGTAATTAAATGTACGGAATGTAATTTCCCATCAAGATCGATCAAACAAATGGAAAATGGAAAATCGAAATGGGTTCTCTCGAATTATAACAAACATTTTAAACCCCATTTTAAATCTTCAAAAGTAACAATAGAAACAAATCGAGAAACAAAGAAAAAAATGGTCAACAGAAGTATGTTGCAATTTATACAAATACACCCAAACCAAATACAAGAGGAAAATTTAGTTCTAAGTATTGATGAAAACACGAATAAAAATCAATGTTTAAGTCAAATAACGTATGAAGAGAATATGCTAGAGAGTATACCGCGGAGTATGCCAGAATTTTATGATTCCACACTTCTACCGACAGTTGAAAGCGAGGTTGAAAGTTACTCATCTGAAATAAATTCATATGTACCTAGCGTTCAAGAGTCCGTAGAAGAAGTGTTGGATTTTTCAACAGGCAGGATGACTGAACAGGGCATTTGTCATCCTGCCGAAAATATCCCATTACCGAGTCTATTATCTTCCATAACCAAAGCTAATACTGAGACTAACACAGACGCAAAACACTTATTAACAAGATCAGACCGCCTCAAAGTAAAAAGATATTTAAATTTTGATCAACAACAATTAAAAATTACCGACTTCTACAGAATTTGCGACGAATTTAAAAAACAAATAGAGAACACTCCTAGCTTGAGAAAAGACTTCCACGACAACATGATGATGTCCTCGATGTCTGAGCGGATGGCGAATGAGAACTCAAGTGAACATTTAAAAGATTTAGCATCTGACATGTCGTCAACATTTTTTGAAGTAATTAAAAAAGCATCATTAAAAAATGCCTCAGCAAAATCCAATGCTGGAAATAGATATACAGATAACTTAAAAAAAATGGCCCTCTATATATTTTTGACTTCTGGCAGGCTGTCATATGAAACTCTTGTGGCTAATATGTCGAATTCACTTCCTTCACTAACTACCATTTTTAGAACATTTGGTTCTTATCCCAAAACAATTGAGGGTGAAATAAAAATGGCTGGATTATATGAATTCTTACGCAAACGAGAATATCCTTTAAAAGTCTTCATTTCAGAAGATCAAACCGCAATTATTAAAAGAATAAGGTATAGTCCGAGCACTAATCAAATGGTGGGTTTTGTTTGCAATATGGCAGATGACACAGGCTTCCCCTTGTCAGAACAATATAACATAAGCTCTGTATCAGATATAAAAAACGCTTTTGATACTAAATCACTATCTTACAATGCATACGTATATTTGGCTCAACCTTTAGTTGAGTTTGCCCCTGCGTTTTGTCTCACAATATTTGGTTCGAACAACAAATTTAAAGCCGAAGATGTTTTACGCAGATGGGCACATCTTGAAATAGAAGCCAAAAAATTTGGTATTTCAATTGAAGGCTTCTCCTCTGACGGGGATCCTAGATGTCTTAAAGCTATGAAAATCAGAGCAGGTTTACCTTCTCAACCTATGGAATCACCATCGGCATTACCGGTAGAGTCAAGGTCACCTTATAAGGAATTTAAGGTACGTAAATGATCCATCCCAATTGGATTGATCTTTTCCAGCGTGTCAAAAATAGTTTTCATAATTTTTCTCAAAAACGGCTCAACCTAGAAATATAAAATTTGCGATATCTTTTCTATTGGTGGAAATAAACTTTCAGGTACTTTTTTGTATCCACTCCTTCACGGAAAGGGTTGAAACGAACAACCCTTTGTGAATTTTTGTAGTATGAACTTTTTGTCATTGGTTATAGGTAAAACAAAAATTACTACATTGTAGCATGATGAATTCATAAACTTTTGTCTCTCGAAAAAAATCGCAAATTGCTTAGTTTTTGAGAAAAATTAAATTTATTTTCAATCGCAGGTATTTTCAAAATTATCGAAAAAAATTTCTTTAAACTGGTCAGCAAATATTTTAAGAGCATGTTCAAAAGTGATGGTCTTTCCTCGGGTCTTTCATTGTTTTTTAATTTAGGCTCTATGCAATCGTATTCGCTTTTAAAAATAAAAAAACCGAACTTTTTTGTTCGTTTTTAATAACGAATATAAAATACGATCAAATACCTATATGTAAAATATTTGTCGAGATATTTGTATTTACTAAGAGGCAGCCAGTATATTGAATTATTTTTAATTTTTTTAATTGTTTTATTTTAGGCTAATTATAATCCGAATCAAGCTTGCGTCATTCAAGACACCATACACATTTCTACAAAAATTAAAACTAGGATTTTAAAGACAGACAGTGAATCAAACATCTTACCTATGGGTAAATACGTAGTGTCCAAGAATCATTTAGAAAAAGTTATACAGGATTTTCCAAAAACTGAACATTTCTTGACACTAAGCCATTTAGAAGGTATTTCTTCTCACTTAAGTCTATGAAGATATATCTTTTTGCAAGTAATTAGATGTCGAGATTGTGAGGTAGTAGGTATACTTAGCAGTTAATGTCGCTTTTAGTACACCTAATTTTTCGTAAGCATTCAATGGATTGATTCAATTTTCTTGTATTGTGGATCTATACGCCTCTTTGTCAAAGGTCAAATTTTTGCGCAAAACGTCCTTGCCAGCATAGATATAAATGAGAGAATAAAAAATGGTACCTCATATACAAAATGAACTCATACGGACTTCTAAAAACTTACAAAAGATATTTTGTATTACAGATTTAATTTTCCCATTATTTGTATTGTAATTTCTACATTATTGTACTTTTTCAATTTTAGCAACAGATAAAATGAATTTTGAAGCTATCAACAAAATGTGTGACCCATGTGTAACAACAATTTTAGAAAAAATTCCGGATTCACAAGCAACAAGACAATTGCTTATTATTACAAGAAAGATAATAGATGCATTTATTGACAAATCAATGAGCGCAAACGAGAGAATATTGTCTATGTGGTATTGCACGTTTTTCCTTAGATTATGGAGGTCATGGATAAAAGAACAAACAAATTTTACTTTATCCAAAAATTGGATAACTCTTAACACTTACACTTGTGTTGAAATAAATGCTCATAGCTTAATAAGCATAATAGAAAAATACAGAGAGGCTAATATGGAAGAGTTATTTTTACCCTGGCTTTTCAGTAGTCAGCCATGTGAAAAATTCTTCAGACATGCAAGGTCTTTGACTTCTACAAATTCAACTATTGTAAATTTTGATTTATTCGATTTATTAAACAGAAATGAAAGGATTCAATGTATCAACGACATTATTACCGATACAGGTGAGTAATTTACCAAAGAAACTTAATTTTAAAAGAATAATAATAATAATAATAATGACAATAGTTATAAGTTTTGAAATTGTAGCTAAGTTGACAAATGAACATCCTGTATAATAGATTATTATTTTAGGAAGCCAATTCAAATTCCCAAGGGAAGAACATACAAAATTGGGGAAGAATGAATGTAATCTCCAAAAAAGTCTTCCAACGGTTGATGAAATCAAGATCATATTAAAAAATGCCAAATTAAGCGCCAAAAAAGATGCGGAAGAATTAGGTATATTATGTAGTACAGAAGCGATATTCGACGAAATCGATATACCACTGACTTTGGATAATGTCTCGAACTTGGTCTCAGAAGAAGTGATTGAAAATCCTACAGATGTTGTAGATAATATTTATGTTAATTCCGAAGATGCATAAGAGATAGAAGGGGAAATGAAAATATTTGAGAAAATGACGGATATCAGTCTAAAAGATTACTCGACAAAGAGAAAGGGAGATGAAACTGCGTTTCTGAAAATACTTCTAAATGAAAAGGAGATTTTGGTACGGAAATCTACTTTATGTTGGTTGTTTTCAACAAAAAGTGGTAGACTATCTGTAGACAGAGTATCGCGTGTCAAAGGAATGAAAGAATTTAGAGGAGCAATAAAAAAAAACGAGAGAAAAAACAAAATTAATAGGTGAAACATCAAAATCACAGAAAAACAAAAAAGGAAATCCTCGGGCAAATTATTCATCTGACAGTGACAGCGATGTTGAAAGTATAATTATTAACGATAATGACAGTGATGAAATATCTGATGAATGTCCGGTTGATGTTGACTTTAATGACAGCCGTGGTGGAAAAATACAGATTAAAATTGAAGCAGAAAAGTATTATGCTGTTTATTATGACAGTTCATATTATATTGGACGAATTACACAAATTTATAATAATTCCTCGGATACTTCAATGGTAGAACCTATGGAACAACCAAGTTGTAAAATAAAATTTTTAAAATTTGAATTGGAGAAACTCGTCTGGCCAAAAACGGAAGATATACAAACAGTACAGATTGATTTTATTTTTTATGGGCCAATTAAACTTGTAGGAAATGGACCTTTTAATTTAAAACGACACGAAAAATTAGAAATTGAAAAAATATATAAAGAAATGAAAAAATCATCTCGTGAGGTTATCAATTGAAAGGTCCAATTTAAGATAGGTAAAAATAGATACAGAAATTGTATTTAAAATAAAATAAATATTATAATTTGGCTAAATACCCATGAAATTCAATTTCCCTTTATTCAAGTCTTTATTAACAAAATACAGCCATAATAATTTCTTATGAATGATAGGTACCTATACAATTAAACGAATTTAAAATTTTAATTTACCCAAGTTCTTGGATTAGTTATATTACAGGTTAAAACTACTGCCATAATTTTTGCAAGAAATAAAACGTTTGTGGAGTATTTTACTCTTTTATTACGTTTAATTTTTGTATAAGTTACGCTCGCAATACTCCGCAGTACATCGCAGTACGTTCGCAATACTCCGCAGTACATCGCAATACTCCGCAGTACGTCGCAGTACGCTCACCATACTTCGCAGTACGTCGTAGTACCTTGCAATACCTTTTAATGTCCCGCATTACTTCGCAGTACCCGATTTTTACTCGCAGTACTTGATTTTCGCAATACATGTACATATTTTTTAGGAGTGGTCACCCCCTCGACTTTAGGCATTTAAAAAGGTTAAAAAAGTAAAGTTTTTATAACGATCGTATAAAAAAGTTATTTTATAATTAGAGTAGTTATAATATAACGAATTTAATAAAATTTGTTAACGATGGCAAACAATTCTATGATATGTACACGCGCGGCCTCATAAATCGTTCCACTAGGCATGAGAAATAAGCAAGAAATCAAGAATTTCGGGTAAAGTGCGGCAACGTTGCGCTAATTCCACGGCTACTCAAATCAACAGCTTCCCCTACATTCCCTCGTACCGACCCGCTCCTCCCCGTAGAAAATAAAAATTGCGATACGCCAGTCAACGAAAATTTGCATTATCATTATAATAAAGTGGATTTAAAGTTTTACACAGTTTCTTGGTGTTATAATTGTGTTATTATAGAAGAATCTCGTAGTGTTTTTTACATTGGTTTATTACACTTCTTTATCTTAACCACGAACCAAATCTTTGGTTTATTTCATTTTTTAAAGCTTCCCTGAAGTCCTCGGGTGAGGTTCTGATGCTTCCCGGGCCCCCGAAAAATCGAGAAATGAGAAAAAACAAGCAATTTCCAATAGTGGTTTCAGAGGATTTTCCGTCGGTTTCGTTGATTCTACAGTTCGTTTCTCGAAAGTGGTTAATCGTGAATCGGGAATTTCTCTTAGATCTCGGATTTTGGAGGTTCCTTTTGGTACCGGAGGAAAAGGAAAGTACGACATCCCATTAAGAGATTTACCACCTTCTTCGATTTTTATAACGGCTCTATTCGAGGATGTCGAAAGACTTTTGCGAAAAAAGCCACCAATGCCCGTGGGCAGGGTTATAAGATTTTCCACTATTATCACAGAAAAAAATAGTTCCACAACAGAAAGCTCCTTAACAATACCTGTCAAATGGACTCCAACTTCCGACTCCAGAAACAGGCAGATTTTATTTCTTAATGAAATAATATTTACCTAAAATATAATCTTCCCAATTTGTAGATTAGAAAACATCTAATAGTGGACCTCAATATCAATGCATTTGGGAAATATTAAGCTTAAAAGTTGAAGTCCATTTGACAGCTGTCATTAAGGAGCCTTCTGTTCTGAATATATTTTCTGTGCTATTATTCAGGCAATCTAAGGCCAACCTAACAGCGCCGAATTTACTGTTTTTTTGCACTGCAACTGGCAATGTCACGTAAGGTAATGTCGCGTAATAAGATGTTAGATTTGCCGTCACGCTTACGCTTTTAAGGTCATCGCTGGCTTTCAAACCGCGAGAGAGGGGAGGGGTAATTGCAACGTTGTCAGTTGAACGCCTTTGCGTCCGCACGTATTGGAGCGATTTCAAGGGCCGCGCGTGTACACATGTACAGGGTGATCCAAACTCGACGCCCCTGGCCCACACCGGGAACACGAAAACTGAAAATAAAATTTCGAAAAGGGGTTCTTAAATAGGACATACTAATGTCCAATTTTGACCGAAAATTAGCTTTTTTGATGTTTGGGAAAATGGCCGCTGTGACGTCATCGATATTATTTTCCCAGAAACATACCAGTTTTTCTCTATATGGGTGATTCAAAACTATGCGGCACCCTTTCAGGGGCGTGCTTTACTCGTTAAAATAAGACGAAAAGTTTATATTAACATGGGTCCAAAAACTCTTCGTTACGAAAATACAGGGTGATTAAACTTTTAAAAATATATCGATTAACAATCAATTATTTTTTATACCTTAGCGCCTTACTAGTAACAAAAATTACATACTCCTACTGCCATTCCATTTGAAAATTATTTCGTTTACTTCAAATAATAGTTACATACCTCAACTCGAAAAAGCGTTAGAGGCGAAAAAGACGACAACTCGGAAAACTCCAACTTTCCGCGAAAGGGAGAGAGATATGAAAAAAATGAAAGAGGCATTTTTTGTTCCAAATTGTATTGTTTATTCAATAACATAATAGATTGTTGTATTGTACAAGGCCATACTATTTTTTTGTTTAATTTATGGTACCGATTACCCTTACCTCCGCCACTGGATACTTTCGCGACCTGACATTAGCATTTCTTATGTCACCCTATGATGGTATTATTGTGTACCAAATTTGGTTTAAATATTCTTATTGGTTTGGAAGGTATAAAGAAAAATCGATATTTTTTCAAAGTTTAATCACATTGTATCTTCGAAACGAAGAGTTTTTGGACCCATGTTAATATGAACTTTTCGTCTTATTTTAACGAGTAAATTACGCCCCTGAAAGGGTGCCGCATAGTTTTGAATCACCCTGTATACCTATTGAAAGTCCTTATCATTCTCCACAACTTTTATAGGGAAATATTTTCTGTATCTTTTATTGTTCAAAATATACAGGGTCAAATATGTAAAAAACATGCAATTTTTTCTAATCATTTTTCGAAATCTAGATAGCTATGAAAACAATAATTGATAGTCAGAAATTATTTAAGAGTATGTTAGGGTGCCTTGCGCACTCTTAAATTTATTCAACTGGAATATTTTTAATTTTTTTTGTAACAAACAAGTTAGTAACAGTAACAAGCACAATTCAGAAATTTAAAAAATATTCCAGTTGGATAAATTTAAAGGTGCTCAAGGCACCCTAACATACGACTATCAATTGTTTCCATGGCTAGCTAGATTTCGAAAAATGATTAGAAAAAGTTCCATGTTTTTTACATATTTGACCCTGTAGATTTGGAACGACAAAAGATACAGAAAATTTCTTTTTACAAAAGTTGTTGAGAATGATAAGGACTTTCAATATTTAGAGAAAAACTGGTATGTTTCTGGGAAAATAATATCGATGACGTCACAGCGGTCATTTTCCCAAACATCAAAAAAGCTAATTTTGTCAAAATTGGACCTTAGTATGCCCCATTTAAAAACCCCTTTTCGAAATTTTATTTTGAGTTTTCGTGTTCCCGCTATGGGCCTGGGGATTCTAGTTTGGATAACCCTGTACATCGGATTCCTAATATGAGACAACCCAGTGTTCCTAATATGAGATATCTCATATGAGGAGACTCGCTTCATACAATTTAGATTACTAATAATTTGAATAGAGAGTCAAGTGTTATATAATTAAAGAGTTTCATTTAATGTTTTTAAAATAAAAATTATTTTGTGGTAAGCAGTATTTTTGTTATGTTATGTAACTCAATTGTTGTATACTAGGTTAATTTGATATTCTTTTAAAGTTTTTGAAATAATAGTTATTTATGTACCGAGGCACTGAAGTTCAACTTTTTATAACTTATGTGGAATTTAGTTGCCGAGGCCTCCGGCCGAGGCAAATAAACCACATGAGTCATAAAAAGAACTTCAGTGCCGAGGCTCGTGCCGAGGTACATATTATGTTTTTTTTAAATCGGAAAAAAAATGTTTTATATTAGGCAAGAAAATAATAATAAGGGATCACCCGTCCATGAACCGACTGCGCGCGGCGTTGCTTGACTTTGACGATCGCTCTACCCAGGTCAGGTATAATAACGTACGGCGCCCTCGAACAGAAAAACCAAACTGCAGCCTCCATAATAAATCTCTTGATATTCAAACCTACTAAAATATGTATACTGATAGATTGCGCCGCTATAGGTAACAATTTCGCAATGTTTACGAATAGTTAAATGGGCCTTTATTGGCCGGGTTTTTATTATTTGGTCACTTTTGACAGGCGATGGCTCCGCGTCTGACGTTTGATGTTTACCTACATCTCGCCAAGGCCTACTTATTGAAAAAATCGTACAATAATGGATTACTTCAGTGCCGATTTCTGAGCTTTTAATGACGATTTTGGAACAGTTTACTGCCGGTTTCAAGAAAAAAATATTTTGTGGCAATAATCCTAGAGCCGGCCGCATCATTTCAACTCTCATAAGCTTATAGAATAAGATGTTAGGTATGTAAAATGTAGAGAGTATATTTCTTTACTTGAAGCGAGTAGGCAAAGTCTAGAGAATTAGTATAGAGGAAGAGACCCAAATTTGAGATAGGTGCCTAATTTGAGAAAGCTCCTTATATTAAAGGATATGTAACGCTATCTAACAGAAATACCCTAGACCACGGCGATAAATAAACTGGTGGGTAGGCCGCGGCATAGCCGCGCGGCAGCCGCTGTCCGTCGAGTTGTAGATCAGCCTTAGACCCGTGTCACATTGGCGATTTTAGCAGCGCGGCTTAGCCGCGCTGCAGCAGCGCGTGCAAATTTTATTCCTATTTGCCTACAGCTTTTCAGATTTGCGACTTAGCCGCGCGGCCGACTATGCAGCAGCGGGTCCCCTCGGCAAACAGCGGCGGTTGGCAGCGCGAACCATTTTCACACTAGCGGCGCGGCTTGAACTTGCAGCGCGGTTTCTTCGATTCCTCATATGTAGTTTTTTAGTGTCCTTCCGAGAGCTGTAGAGGTCGGAACGTTTGTTCGTGTTTTTAAAATGAATTTTGACACAGAGCAATTTATTTTAGAAATCGAAATGTGTCCTGCGATATGGGATTCTCGGAACCAAAATTACAGTAACCGAAGTGAAAAACGCAATGCATGGGAAGAAATGTGCAAAAAGTTTGTTACCGATTTTGAAATTAAAACGGCAGCAGAAAAAAATGAAATAGGTATGCATAATTTTATTTGTTTAAAACTAAATGTTACATATTTTAAATCTTTTAAATTTACGTTTACATTTTCGACGTCTATACTTCCTTTTAATTAGTAGAGCAAGTGCGAGAACTTCGTCTTCGGAATCCATATTGCAACTAATAATAAAATAAAGAACCTGGATTTTTTTGTCGCGCGGCCGAGCAGCGCGGCTGCTTCCCCCGCGCTGCTCGGCCGCGCGGCTTAATCGCGCTGCTAAAATCGCCAATGTGAAACGGGTCTTAGAGAGAGACAGATAATTTAGTCGAGCCGGCCGAGCTGTGGTCCGCGGAGTTGGTAGTGTTTTCATAATATTTCGGGTGCGCGAGTAATGGGGGTACATTGTTTCGTGCCCCAATATTATGGTGGCTAAATTTTTAATTAAAATAGAATAGGTGTTAATGAGCAGAACTCTTGATGAAATTATATTATTTAAGGAAAACAAATACTGCATAGAATTTAGCTGCCAAACACATCGGGCAGATGTGCTCTCTAAAATTGTTTATAATTATATGATTATGAGAGTTAAATAATAGTATAAACAAGAAACGAAACAACAAAGAAATTCTAGCGTATAAAAAACAAAAGAAGCTTAGCTTCAAAAAACATGATTTAATTTCATACTGCATAAGTGGACACTTTTGTAATAAATAATTTGCAGACACGGTACTAGTTTATCGTCATGGTTACAGATATTCCCTATAACTATATGTACTTGCTTTTTTAATTAAGTGTTAATAATAAAATCGCAATTGCTATAGCAAATTTTTAGTGACGAACGTGTAAATTGTACCTAAATGCACCTATTATACAGGGTGTTTCTAAATTGCACCAAAATATTGTACAGGGTGATTCTCCCGTTAAATTTAAGGGGGGGTCTTTCATATAAATTTTTCCTCAAAACCCCTCGCCCTCCGAGTTACACCCCTCCAAATATGCGAGGGTAAAAAATTGTTTTTATTTTTTTCTCCACTATGGAAAGAGGTAGAAAGTTGAAATTTGGTCGACCAGTTGCACTCATGGAATGACATTTTGTGACATTTTTTCAACCCTAAAGTATAAGTGGATGGGGATGAAAAAACCAACCCCTAAATTATTTTTTGCCAGAATTTTTTAATGTGTCAAATTTCAAAACAAAAAAAATGGTTTACAATGGCAAATGCGTTTAAAAACATTTTCAATTCTTGTCTTTTTTGTCCTAAACTTGACAGATTTTTCAGAAAAAATAAAACTTGTGGACACCCACGCCACTTATGGTATGGGACGTATGGTTAAAAATTCTTTTATGAATCAGGTAATCTCAGGCTAATGTCAAACATCTAATTAGTGCGTTTAAAAACGTTTAGGTATCTTTTGTTTTGGTTCTAAATTTGACATAATTTTAGTGAAAGGAAAACATAGTATTAATAATAAGTAGTAATTCTTTGTAATAATAATAATAATTTTACAAGTAGGTAGTTATCAAAAATACTTTAATAACAACAACTTAATATGAATTCTAAAAATAATAACATATGCTCGAAATGTTTCCCGTCTGCTAAAATGCACGACTCTATTCTTCGGGCCATAGAATTCCGAATTCTTTGAAATATTCCGGGAATATTTCTAATAGTTTCGCATGAGCCCATAACAAAATGCATATCCCGCATTTCTTCATTTGTGAAGTTCACCATTTTTTTGTTATAAGGGACACAACACAAATTAGTTATGACATCTAAAAATAGTAATTAGATATTTGACATTAGCCTATTAGATTATCTGATTCATAAAAAAATTATTATTAATCATTAACCATGCGTTAAGTCGCGCGGGTGTCAACAAGTTTTATTTTTTTTTTGAAAAATCTGTCAAGTTTAGGACAAAAAGACAAGAGTTTAAAAAGTTTTTAAACGCATTTGTCCATTACAAATCAATTTTTTGGTTTTGAAATTTTGACACGTTAAAAAATTGTGGCGAAAAATAATTTAGGGGTTGGGTTTTTCATCCCCATCCACTCACACTTTAGTGTTGAAAAAATGTCACAAAATGTCTTCCATGAGTGCAACTGGTCCACCAAATTTCAACTTTTTACCTCTTTCTATAGTGGAGAAAATAAATAAAAACAATATTTTACTCCCGCATATTTGGAGGGGTGTAACTGGGAGGGGGAGGGGTTTTGAGTAAAAATTTATATGAAAGACCCCCCTTAATTTTAACGGGAGAATTATCCTGTAAAATATTTTGGTGCAATTTAGAAACACCCTTTATATGTGGTTTAGACTCATTTAAAAGTTAAACCTGATTAAAACAGAAAATAGCAAGAGAAAATGACAATAAAATCAAAATTCATTTCTCTATGGTTATTTTCTACTTTAATCCGGTTTAGCTTTTAAACGAGTTCATATCACATCGGTACACAGGGCACTAAAAATAATAGTAAATATGCTTTTTAGGTTGTGCAGAGACAAACTAACCTGGAAAAATAAGTTTTAGATAGATTTTAATTGGTAACATAAAGACTCAATCCACTATAGTATATCATATAATATAGGTACCTATCTATAACAACGAAAAGTTAAGAATATTTGAACTAATTGTCGATGTATGCTCGTATTTTTAAATTTACCTACGTACATGAATATAATAATTTTTAATTATTCTTCGCAATGTAAGTATTTAATAAAGTGGTTACCTATATTAGAAAATACTGAAAATATGTTATTCATTGTTCCAAACCCTAACATACAAGAGAATTGCAGAAATACGATGGGAAGCGCCAATGCTCCTAATAATCTTGGCCGACTAAATCTTCCGTCTCTCTCTTCGGCGCGTCTACAGTTCGTTGGTCACCGCGGAGACGCTTGCCTCTATACCAGTATAATCTATTGCCGTGCCCTAGACTAATTAAAATAAATTGGGGTGTTGTGTTAAAGTGGTAGTGGAGCGCTTCAGTTCGTTTGTTTCTGTACAAAAGCACGTTTGGTGCGATTTGACTGCTAAAATTTTTTGATAGTGTAAATAAACTGGCATTTACAGTCAAGGTGAAGTGTAAAAAAAATTATGTGTCGTAGTAGTTGGTATAGGAGGTGTTGCTTAATGATATTTTATTGAAATCTGGCACTATTTTTCATAACTAACCTAAAATACTGTTGTCAATTTTTTATACTGAAAGTTCCTAATTTGAGATACCAAATTTGTACTGTAATTGAGACTATCTCAAATTAGGCACCCAAACAATATTTTAATTTTTTTAATTACAGATGCCAAAAAACACAAGAAATGGGACTCTCATACTATGGTAGAAGATGTAAAGGAAGTGCGTAATTGGGATGTCAGTCTGTCTCAAATTAGTCAGCCTGTCTCAAATTAGGCAACCTTTTATTTTATGGGGCAATTGACAAAAAAAAAGTTTAAGTTGAATAATTTGTCTAGATCGCTATTTTAATGTAGTTTCTTTGCATCACTGTATTGTCAATGCACTAAGCAACTATTCCAATACAAAATTATTAAAAAAAAAATAACGGTGAATTTTATTTCGAATTTACAAAAAAAGTGTCTCAAATTTGGGTCTCTTCCTCTATCTCTGGACGCTGGAGTAGGTTGCCTCAGATAATATGGGCCCGATCATTATTATGTAAAGAAGCTGTCTCGGAAGTTGTGGATAATTTTTATTTTTTTAATAGGTACAACCCGTTCCAAGAACATATTTACTGCCTTTTCGTAAAAGTCTTTTGACAAATTCGAAAAGTGCTGTTCTAAAAATCGAAGATGGTAAATTTCCTAATTGGGTCTTGTACTTTCCTCCAGTTCTAAAAGAAACCTCAAAAATCCGATATTTAACCAAATTTCCCGACTCCCGTTTTCCAAGTTTCGAGAAACGGGACGGCTGTAGAATTAGCGAAATTGACGGGAAATCGCTCTTATAAATTACGTGTTTTATCTCATTTTTTAATTTTTCGGGGGCACCGGAAGCATCTGCACCTCACCTGAAGACTTGAGGGAAGCCGACCCCAGAGCCCCGAGCCGAAATAACTTAGCTGTAGCTCGGCGAAAAAAGGCAATTTCTGACAGTTTACGGACTTTGGCTTTTAGATGACGGGAAATTCCGGCCAATCACGTAAAAAACATGCGTCCCACCTGTGTTGGTCGTTTTTTTCGCCGATTATTTCCCTCATACTGCTTGCATCCAATAAGGTAGCTCCTTCCATAAAAATCCAACCAATCATGTGCATCTGCTAGCGATAATTGCACTTGTGTAAAACCAAAGCGGTAATACCACTTGTGCAATAATTATTACTTCGTTGCTTAGCAACCGCGAGTCTGTTCGATAGGAACACGTACTTCTAAAAAATTGGTATGTTTTACACTGTTCTAAATATTATGCAGCTTATAAATTATGTTGCGGTATTATTAAGCATTGTATCAATGAATTTATATAACTCTTACATTGCTAAATTGTTGTTATTAAACCTCCGTCTCCGGTTAAATTTATGACATAAATTCAGAAAATAAACCAACACCAGGGTGTAGGTATAATCGCATTTGCCTTGGATATCCAAGCGTCATGTTTGTTTACTCGAACGATACAGTCGATGCTGTCAATAAACTCGTTTTCAAAATGAGTCGTTTTGGAAATGTAAACATAGAAAAAAATTAATACAGAAATTATTAAATCGTGTTCGTGAAATAATCTCGGCAAATACCACTCGTGCCTGAAATTTTTCTAAATAATTTTATTCTCCAGCGCTATTTTGCCCATTAGCAAAACCACTCGTACAAATTGAGCTTTTATTTTCAGAGATAAAATTTTTTTTATCAGAAAATAAAAGACCAATTTATACTCGTGATCTTTCTAGGCAAAATAGCCCTTTCGAAAAAATCATCGTCCGGCACTTGTGATATTACATACGAAAATCCTTAATAACTCGAAAACGAGAAATATTTTACCCGAAAAAGTTTCGTTAAATATGTTGACCCGTTTCCGGCCATCTCGCCGTACACAACTCGCGACCTCGAGGTCCCAGAGTTTCCCCCGTCCTTCGCGCCGTATTTAACAGCGGAGGATTTTCGGGGCCTCGAAAATATGCCTATCGGATTTCTAAAAGACCTTTTTTTATTGTTGCTCCATGGGCCTTCTTTCCTATTTTGTTCTATAACCATATGAGAGTATATTTGCCTAAAAATTAACCACAACTTCTTTAAATACCAATGATCGGGCCCATATTAAGTGAGGCAACCTACTCGCTTCAAGTAAAGAAATATAAGGTCTACATTTTAACCGGTGTGAAGTTAGCAGCCATTTTCTAGCAGCCAAAAATTTTAGCAGCCAATTTATTTTCGCGTGAAGTTAGCAGCCATTATTGGCAGCCAATTTATTTTCGTGTGAAGTTAGTAGCCATTATTGGCAGCTTTAAATAAAAAGTCAATATTTCCTTGCATTCAGTCGTTGCTAGGCAACGGAAAGCCCCGTACAAGAGGTGTTTCCTCTTGTCGTTTTACGAAAAATATTTTTTTTCGACGGGAAAGAAATAGAGTTAGGAAATGAAACTCGGCCAGGACGCTCTCCCCCATAACAGCATTTCTAATCCCAAACGGCATCCCCTTCGGCCCCGTTCAAGAGGTAAATCCCTCTTGTCGTTTTACGAAAAATATTTTTTTTCGACGGGAAAGAAATAGACTTAGGAAATGAAACTCGGCCAGGACGCTCTCCCCCATAACAGCATTTCTAATCCCAAACGGCATCCCCTTCGGCCCCGTACAAGAGATAGTTTCCTCTTGTCGTTTTACGAAAAATATTTTTTTGGACGGGAAAGAAATAGAGTTAGGAAATGAAACTCGGCCAGGACGTTCTCCCCTATAACAGAATTTCTAATCCCCAAACGGCATCCCCTTCGGCCCCGTACAAGAGGTAGTTTCCTCTTGTCGTTTTACGAAAAATATTTTTTTTTCGACGGGAAAGAAATAGAGTTAGGAAATGAAACTCGGCCAGGACGCTCTCCCCCATAACAGCATTTCTAATCCCAAACGGCATCCCCTTCGGCCCCGTTCAAGAGGTAGTTCCCTCTTGTCGTTTTACGAAAAATATTTTTTTTCGACGGGAAAGAAATAGAGTTAGGAAATGAAACTCGGCCAGGACGCTCTCCCCCATAACAGCATTTCTAATCCCAAACGGCATCCCCTTCGGCCCCGTTCAAGAGGTAAATCCCTCTTGTCGTTTTACGAAAAATATTTTTTTTCGACGGGAAAGAAATAGACTTAGGAAATGAAACTCGGCCAGGACGCTCTCCCTCATAACAGCATTTCTAATCCCAAACGGCATCCCCTTCGGCCCCGTACAAGAGATAGTTTCCTCTTGTCGTTTTACGAAAAATATTTTTTTGGACGGGAAAGAAATAGAGTTAGGAAATGAAACTCGGCCAGGACGTTCTCCCATATAACAGAATTTCTAATCCCCAAACGGCATCCCCTTCGGCCCCGTACAAGAGGTAGTTTCCTCTTGTCGTTTTACGAAAAATATTTTTTTTTCGACGGGAAAGAAATAGAGTTAGGAAATGAAACTCGGCCAGGACGCTCTCCCCCATAACAGCATTTCTAATCCCAAACGGCATCCCCTTCGGCCCCGTTCAAGAGGTAGTTCCCTCTTGTCGTTTTACGAAAAATATTTTTTTTGGACGGGAAAGAAATAGAGTTAGGAAATGAAACTCGGCCAGGACGTTCTCCCCCATAACAGAATTTCTAATCCCCAAACGGCATCCCCTTCGGCCCCGTACAAGAGGTAGTTTCCTCTTGTCGTTTTACGAAAAAATTTTTTTTTTCGACGGGAAAGAAATAGAGTTAGGAAATGAAACTCGGCCAGGACGCTCTCCCCCATAACAGCATTTCTAATCCCAAACGGCATCCCCTTCGGCCCCGTTCAAGAGGTAAATCCCTCTTGTCGTTTTACGAAAAATATTTTTTTTGGACGGGAAAGAAATAGAGTTAGGAAATGAAACTCGGCCAGGACGTTCTCCCCCATAACAGAATTTCTAATCCCCAAACGGCATCCCCTTCGGCCCCGTACAAGAGGTAGTTTCCTCTTGTCGTTTTACGAAAAATATTTTTTTTCGACGGGAAAGAAATAGAGTTTGGAAATGAAACTCGGCCAGGACGCTCTCCCCCATAACAGCATTTCTAATCCCAAACAGCATCCCCTTCGGCCCCCTACAAGAGGTACTTTCCTCTTGTCGTTTTACGAAAAATATTTTTTTTTCGACGGGAAAGAAATAGAGTTCGGAAATGAAACTCGGCCAGGACGCTCTCCCCCATAACAGCATTTCTAATCCCAAACGGCATCCCCTTCGGCCCCGTTCAAGAGGTAAATCCCTCTTGTCGTTTTACGAAAAATATTTTTTTTCGACGGGAAAGAAATAGAGTTAGGAAATGAAACTCGGCCAGGACGCTCTCCCCCATAACAGCATTTCTAATCCCAAACGGCATCCCCTTCGGCCCCGTTCAAGAGGTATATCCCTCTTGTCGTTTTACGAAAAATATTTTTTTTTCGACGGGAAAGAAATAGAGTTAGGAAATGAAACTCGGCCAGGACGTTCTCCCCCATAACAGCATTTCTAATCCCCAAACGGCATCCCCTTCGTCCCCGTACAAGAGGTAGTTTCCTCTTGTCGTTTTACGAAAAATATTTTTTTTTCGACAGGAAAGAAATAGAGTTAGGAAATGAGACTCGGCCAGGACGCTCTCCCCCATAACAGCATTTCTAATCCCAAAACGGCATCCCCATACCTTAAAATCAAGTATGTCTTCTTTTATGTCTTTTAAAATTAAGGAATTGAGATTAAAGGCAGTTAAGTATTTTTACACTCTTTATATTTCCCGTCGAAAAAAAATATTTTTCGTAAAACGACAAGAGGAAACTACCTCTTGTACGGGGCCGAAGGGGATGCCGTTTGGGGATTAGAAATGCTGTTATGGGGGAGAGCGTCCTGGCCGAGTTTCATTTCCTAACTCTATTTCTTTCCCGTCGAAAAAAATATTTTTCGTAAAACGACAAGAGGAAACTACTTCTTGTACGGGGCCGAAGGGGATGCCGTTTGGGGATTAGAAATGCTGTTATGGGGGAGAACGTCCTGGCCGAGTTTCATTTCCTAACTCTATTTCTTTCCCGTCGAAAAAAAATATTTTTCGTAAAACGACAAGAGGGATTTACCTCTTGAACGGGGCTTTCCATTGCCTAGCAACGACTGAATGCAAGGAAATATTGACTTTTTATTTAAAGCTGCCAAAACTTCACACGAAAATAAATTGGCTGCCAATAATGGCTGCTAACTTCACGCGAAAATAAATTGGCTGCTAAAATTTTTGGCTGCTAGAAAATGGCTGCTAACTTCACACCGGTTACATTTTACATAACATGTTATTCTATAAGCTTATGAGAGTTGAAATCATGCAGCCGGCTCTCGTACTACAAGCAGTGCTTTTGTTAAACCTGGATAAGAGACTGTCTCATATTAGGCACCAAATTTTAATTGAAGATTTGACTTTTTTCATAATTCTCATTTAAGCAACAACTCTTAATATTTGGCAATCCTACATAAACTGCAGTGAAAGTAGAGACTATATTAAACGTTTCTGCGTAAGTTTGTGCATTATAATATATTATAGGACAAATTACAGAACAAAATGTTGTGGTCTCATATTAGGGTACTTTCCTCGACCTACGAGTCTTGAAAAATATGCACATCACAGACTCAGTAAAATAAATATCTATTTAATGTTCTTTGAAAGGAAAGTTGAATTTGGATGTTGACGTTTTCTAACTAGAGTCTGTTTACCTGAAAATCAGTAAACAATGATGCAGTAATTTGTATGAACACAATAAAAATTATTTAATTTTTAAGGAATTCCTTGTTTGAAAACTGCGACAAACCAAACAAAAACCTGAAAGCTTAAATTATTGCATTGCTTGGGACTTACCATTTCGTCCTTCCGAAAAATTACTTATTATGCTATTTTTTGCTGTTTTTGCTTCGCCCACCAAGGCCAACTTAGTGAGTAGTACCTACCTTAAAACATTGAGCGGGTAGGTAGGTAGTAGTTAATGTTTGAGAGTTGAAAACAGTCCCCCCACCCATTTTTCTGGTCCCCCCACCCCTTTTTCGTACATTACCCCCCACTCCTACGCCCCTGGTAGGTCCCGCCCACTTTCCTCCCGCGCATGCGCAATGAGCGCATGACCTTCCCCCGCACCCCGCACCCATCATACCGGGTAATTGCGGCGTAATGTGTAATTAGAATGCCGCGGGTCCATATTTCCGCGAAATTCGCGCAATAAATGTTTATTTATTGGTTAAGTACCGTGTGTACACGAAGAAGTATTTAAAAATAATCTCTTACTCTCATTTCCCGCGCTTTTTTGTCTAATTACTCTATTTATCCCCCTTGCAATGAAAAAAAAAAAAACATTATGCACTGCTTGTATGGCGTATTTCGCACAATAAATGTCAATTTATTGGTTAAGTACCGTTTATACCTACATAACTATTTACAATAGATATAATCACTCTCATTTCCCGCGTTTTTTTTTTACTAATTAAACCATTTACCCCTTTGCAATGAAAAAAAAAACATTACATGTACTGCACTGTATACTGTATTATACTCTATTTACGCATAATTAACTTCTATTTACAACCAGATCTAATGAAAAAATAGGTTTCTCTCATTTTGACTAATTAAACTATATTTATCCCTTTGCAATGAAAAAAAAAAACAATGTGCTGCACTGAATAGCGTATTATGCCCTATTTTCATGTAATAAACAAAAAAATAACTTATATGTCCAGATCTACTAAAAATTACAAACCTACAACGCTACATACTTTAAACAATAGGTAATTGAAGAGCGCATCACCCTAAAATCACCCTAAAATCACCCTAAAAAAATATTCAGATCCACTTTCTCTCTATAGCATACGCGCGATTTATCGAAGCGGGCACTAACACATTAAACGCGCGTTATTTAATTATGCAAAAAATATCGCTACAGCACACGAAACACTTCTATTTATTGAAACAAATTGAAACAAATAACGGGGCGGTACAACGGCAACCATTTTAATTCATAACGGTTTTTGCCGACCTGCCCTTAGACAAAGGGTGACCAATCGATACAAATGACGTCACACTAGTAGAAATGTAGTACCCGCTGCTATCTACCTAGCACATCCCGTACCACCCGCCCCTCGCCGAAAATCCGGCGATGTCTAGGGGGCGCTCTCCCATTACCGACCACCCCAGGCCGGCCGTACTGGAACGGTAGCCGGTGCCCAGAGCCGGAGTAGAAAATATTTAACAGTATAATTTGAAATGAAAAAAATTTAAAGCGGATACATTGCAGTGCTTTGATATTATTTCAGAATATACGTATAGGTACACGTACTAGTGGAATTAAAGATAGCTGATAAGGCAATTTACGGAAAACCAACGACGTAATTCACATATTATAATCTATGTGAATACATACACCCAAATATTTTAGCAACTATTATTAAACTCAAGCTCTGTTGTAATACTATATATTTAGAGAAGTGGGGGAATAGGTTACAGATAAAAGCCGATCGTTGAAGCATCTAAAATCATTCTCTTCGAACTTTGAATCCGACATTGTATATTTTACCTAGTAATTTGCCAGTCTCGTAAAATTATAACCAATATGTGGACACCATATTCAAGCCAGAATTGGTATGATGCCGTAGATCTCGAGACGGGTATTGAAATAATTAGAGCAGAATTGGAAATTTTGGTATGCATAATAGGCTGGAACAATAATTTTTTTTGAAAAATCCAAGTTCCATCGTTCGTATGGGTAAACATAAGAATTTAGATAAAGACGAACATTGCCAATGTCGGCGTTAGTGAACTGAGTGACATCTTTTGTGTAATTATCGGATTGATCTGTAGATTGGAATCCAATAATAATATAGCGAGGTCTTTCCAAACTTGTGCTCGTCCTTATTGCCCAAACATCGGATGAAGTATTACGAAGCGCTGGTAATTCATAGAGATCCCACGTACGATATGGCACCTTAACTACTGCATTGTTCCCACCTTTATTTATTCGTGGGAGTAGTCTAAGTTTTTGTTTATCCTCGGGTACAATGTGACGAATTTTCCACTGGATCATTGTGATTTCTAATGCAGCATTAACTTCTCCGATAAAAGAGTTTTTAAAGGATCGGGCAATAATCAATATTAACTCCTGTTTTACGTTCAAAATTCCTTTGGAATAATCTTCAGCAAAACCCATCAAAAATTTAAGTGGGAGTTTTCCATGAAATGTGTGGCTAGTAGAATCTAGGACGGCATTATTTTCTTCAGACAAACCCCACCCACAAGTAGTAAGGAAATTAGATTGTGTCTTACCGAATGATACCATAGTTTTAAGGCTGTTTTTATACCGGGTTTTCTAACCACGCAGACTTGATCTCCGCCCATTTCATAACGTATTTCATCGAAAAGAAATGCAAATGCGTTATTAGCAAGGTGACACTTCTTTGCCACATCATTAGGTGTAAATTTACCTTCAATATAAATGTAACTATCGGCAATATCAAGAATAAGGTCCTGAAAATTTACTGGGATTCGTATTTCATCCGAGTTGTTGTATTGTGGTGACCCATACGGTTTCTAAGTGTGTTCGTGTAGACTGATGAGTGGTTGATCAAATACAGGTTCTTCGAACACCTCCAATTTTTCACTGGTGACAACCATGATTTATTTACATAGGCGTAGGCCAATATATTGTAAAAATTTGCGATCTTCCCGTGAAAGACTTCTTGATGCTCCAGATACTTTACATGAACTGAATCTACATCCCCCGATATTTTTACTTTTATTATCGAATACTTCTTGCTTGTTGCCATATATTTTATGTCTGCTTCTTAAAAACAAATCCCATATTACATTATTTTTTTAGCTCTAGTTTTACAATGATTTTTTCACCGCGAAAATTGATCATCATCCAAGATGCGTAGTGTAATGTTTTCGGTACTGACGCCCTCTAGGATTTATTGGCAAGCATATAATATAATATTCTGAGGCTCCTTTCTTAGTTTATATACTGGTTCTACGTTAATATCAAATTGGAAGAGCGTGTTAGACTCGGCAGAATTTTGATATGCACCACCAATAAATTATATTACAATCAATACAGATTATCTTCACTCTCATTATATCCACAGGTAATGTCGACTGGTGAACGACATGTGGTTTTAGAAACGTTCGTTCGAAACCTAACAATGTTCCTATAGAATTTTTACTTGTAAAATCAATCTCATAATACGTTAAAAAAAATTCACATTTGAGAGTATTGTTATTGGCATGTAGAGAGAGGGTTTTTCCGCGTTCAGTCTCCTGCATGTCCGTAGTATCGCCATATAAATTTCACTAATTTCATATTTACCCGGTGGAATGTGGACGATTGTCGAAGTTTCTAAATCGGGGGGTTTGTATGCAAAACAGTTGTTTGTTTCATCCACGTTGAGTATCTAATTGTAGGTATAGAATCCAATTAGTCCAAGACCATACTTGCAGTTTGAATCCAACTCTATCGGTGGATAATAATCTGCACTAATTACACTTGTATGTCCAGATAGACTAAACGTTCGAGACATGAGTGATAAAACTTGAGTTATTACAATGTTTTTATTATTTTTACAGCAACTAAATATATGAGCTCTTCCTGTCATTTGCGGTGATTTATTAGACATAGTAACCCTAGCGGAATTATCTGATGCGATTCCAACATGTCTCATATTACATAAACAGCAAACTAATTTCAGGGTTGGAATCTTCACTATCGCAACCAACTTCAGAAATATCGTGTGTGGTGCAGTACAGATATTTTAGAATATCAACATCGTTCTGTATATGGCAATTTATGCCAAACCAATGGTATCTCTTCTGATGCACAAGCAATTATTACTTTTTTGGGCATATCTGCTAATTGTTTTTCACTCATTTTAGTTAAACTGCGTAAACGAGATAACGCCAGTAGGGAATGTGCCATTCTTTTTATTGTTTCACGATCCATTTTCATAGTTGCAATATATTTTACTTGCATTTTTCACACCCGTATATAATAAGTAGTGCACTATTTCTGAATGTGGTGGTAAATCTCCAAAACTGTCGTAATAGCTCACTATAGGTCCGATTTTTTCAATGCGGTCCAATGCGTCCCCTTTCCCTCTTTTCTATCCAAGTTCACAATGACGGATTCGTCAGATAATGGCCCTCCTTTAGGTAGAGTGTCCCTCATGAACACGCCCCTAAAATATGCAATTTTTAACTTTTTCGCAAAAAAGTCAATATCGATGTTGGAGAGGGCCCTAAAAGTTTTTTTTGATTATTTAAATATAATCCATAGCCTGAGCGGTATGGTTTCAAATACATTTCTTTTCCCAATGCGATGGCTTCCATAGTTTTGTTATGGCGGGTAGCCTCTATTAATTGATTTCGCGCATCCTTTGTATGATTAACAGCTTTTACAATACCTGCTGCACCACCGGCCAACGCACCTAGCGCAAATAGTCCGGCGAATATTGGCGACAGTGGTAATATGCCACCAAATTTGGGAATTGGGATTATACAGGGTGTTTGTAACTTTCCTTTTCCACTAGTTTTTTTTAAGTATTTGCGAGCCGCTTTCAAAGCCACCTGTGCGGCTGAATTGCATGTTTGCCTCCCACTTTTTTGAGAGTTTTACGCACGTCTACCAAAATACCTCTACCAAAAGTAACTTTTTTATTTGAAGACTTTTCTTGTTCCGAGATGTACTATGTTTGGCAGGTGGAGAAGTGCAACCCATTCCAAATCGTTGTTTGGTTTTCATTATATTAGTGACAAGCCAAGCTGCCGCTTTCTCACCGGCTTCCGCGTCTTTGGATTTAACTCGTTCCAACGCTCGTTGTTCAAGATATTTGTCAGCTTTATGACGTTCTTTTAAATCACTGCTACGATTGTATGAGATATCGTGCTCCTTTCAAGCGGAATCTAATTGATTAATTCCAGTCTCTCCTCTACGTAACCTTTTTTGGAGGTGGGTACCGGGCCCGCAAAATTGATATCCTGGTAAATGAAGCTCAAACGGGAGTTTATTAATTAATGTATTAATAACACCCCGACCAGTTTTTAATCGTCGGCCTTTGCGGGAGCATCCACTACGTGTACTACTCTGCTCAACATATAACATTTGAGTGAATGCGGAAAATAAATGTAATTTGTTTATATATAATATTTTAATATGCGTGTTGTAAAGAAAGGACAATCACTTGAAGTTGATAACCTAGATGATAGAGTTACAAACGAGATAGATAATTCTCGCTTCTACCCAATAGCATACGCGGCTTGATTATCGGTCCATCTAACTGTGGAAAGACAAATGTAATGATTTCACTGCTAACCCATCCGCAAGGGCTACATTTTTCCAATATCTATATTTTTTCCAAATCATTATACCAACCAAAGTATCAGTACTTGAAAAATGTTGTAACACCCATAGTGAGAATGGGTCTATACACATTTAGCTTAGATTTAGATAGAGAGTCTATTATGGAACGTCGAAAGCCGAATCCGATTCAATATTTATATTTGATGACGTCATATGTGAGAAACAAGATGAAATTCGAGCCTATTTCAGTATGGGGCGCCATAAAAATGTAGATTCCTTTTTCTTAGCACAAACTTATTCGAAAATACCAAAACAACTAGTTCGTGACAACGCAAATTTACTTGTTGTGTTCAAACAAGACGAAACAAATTTACGTCATATTTTTAGTGACCATATAAACCCCGATTTAACTTTTGCAGAATTTCTTAAAATCTGTGGGGAATGTTGGAAAGAACGTTAAGGATTTTTGGTTATTGACAAAGATAGTGAAAAAAATAATGGGAGATATCGAAAGTGTTTTGATAGTTACATATACATATAAACATTTTTAATTTAATCATTCGTGAACCATCTAGCGTGGGAAGAACAACAATGGATAAAAACATGAAATAGAGCTTAAACGAAAATGAGTTGAAGCCGCGGAAGCAGTGCATAAGAAATTTAAATTCGTTCAAAGCAGAAATTTTGTATATCCTAAAATAAAAAGGGAAAAAGATGAATTTTTTGTATAAACAATAGTCATGATGAGCGTAATGATGATAGTAATTATAACAGTACAAGTGAGAGTGTAGAAAGCAAAAACAGATCATCCCACTTAGAGCAAAATATTTCCAACACTGAAAAAAACTATACGGGAGATGTTGTTCGAACACCTGGAGGGCTTTAAAAACAACAGCAGAATACGATTATGATTATGGAATACGTTTTCATAATACAACAAATAAATTTTTCATGGGCGGTGCAGAAGTTAATTTTCGCACAAAAAAAAATATTTCAATTGTGCATGACAATAACGTTGCTAGTTTTGATGGTAACGGTGAGATTTTCGATGTGATTTTCTTGAAGTTGCCCGAAAACATCCTTAGGAACGGACTTAGTAATGAAACCAAAATGGCTTATACTGAGATTTTAAGATCAACAGGGGCACCCTACATATACTAAGACCCCGATCGGGGCTTAAACGTAAAAAACAGAAGAAAATTTAAGGAGATCATAGAACCACTAATGAGGGGTTATGTTAATTCGATGGGAGGTTCTGAAACAAAGAAGGGTGGTTTGCTTACACTACCTTATAGAAAAACATTAAATAATGATCCAATCAGCTACCTCTACTGGAACAAACCAAAGGAACTAATTGATCGATTACGTTTATTATGGAGCTCTAAAATGGCTGGAAATACCGGAGTGGATAATGAAATAATATCAATAGCAGGCGAGCTAAGGGAGGAGGGAATTATATATTAACCTATTCACCCAAGGTTTTTATAAATATCATACACAGCACTAAATATAATCAGTATGTGTTGGACAGTATGAGTGACAATAATTATTCCACCATAAGGGAAGGCGACTTTACGTTGGAAATGTACCACGTGGACCCGCCGGTGTTGGATTTAAACTCACGAAAGGTGAACAAGGTGGAAAACGTTTGTGTAATGTTGCAAAACCTATATCTGATACTGCTGTCGTAACACTTAATTATATTAATAGACAGGTTAAGGGTACTGAAATTGCAGTGCAAGAAACCGCAAAACTCGAGGCAAAACTTATATTGAACAAAACAGAGCAATATGTTGAAGCACGTATTAATAAATGTGCTAGCGAAGTAAAAAAGCAAATACTTGAACGTATTGACGATGTAGTTAGAGGAATCAATCATAATCATAATCAAAATACAAGATCTCTTCATGCACTTATAGGAAGGTTTGATACCTTAGAAGCATCTGTTTTAAAGGTACATCCCCCATTAACAAAACGCATAACTTATAAAACATCGGCTGAAGTGGTACTGAAAAGTGACACCGAAATAGTTCCCACGCAATCAGATATTAAACGCTGACGCTCGATACTCGATTATTTTACTGTAGGAATATGAGCAGTAGCAAGCAAGCTATTGTTGATGAATTACACAAGATGGCCCGTCGGAATTTTCAACGACGAAAGACGTTGAGTAGGGGATATGGTGATTTATGGCAAATAGATTTGGCGGAGATGCAAACATATGCCAACATAAATAAAGGCAATAGATACATCTTGATAGTAATTGACTGTTACTCCAGATTTGTGTGGGCGAAACCTCTAAAAAATAAAACCGGTGTTGAAGTCTCGCGTGCTATGGAAACCGTTTTGAGAGAATCTATACACCGAAGCATGTACAGTTGATGGAAAAGTACAATATAAATCACTACTCCACATTCAGCACCATGAAAGCGGCTTCAGCCGAGCGAGTTCTCAGAACTTTGCTGTACAAGGAATTTTCGGTGAGGGGGTCCTAAAAGTGGCTTGAAGTTCTACCCAGCATTATTCAAAAATATAATAATAGAGTACATAGGGTGACCGGTTTGGCACCGTCTTCGGTAACCCCAACAACAAAACTACCTACTCGTACATATAGCGAGCCGTCCTCACGCAGAAAACCAAAATTCAAAGTCGGTGATATTGTTCGCATAAATAAATTTAAAGGTGTATTTGAGAAGGGGTACACACCTAATAGGTTCACCGAGCTTTTTAGGATAATTAAATTAAAATCGTCCAAACCTGCTACATACCTCTTGGAAGATAAGGACGGTCGACCCATAAAAGGTTGTTTTTATGAATATGAATTGCAGAAAACAAAAAATAACGACATGTATTTGGTTGAGAAGATGTTAAGCAGGCGTGGAAACAAAGTGTAGGTATGTGAAATGGTTGGGATTCTCGACAGAACACAATAGCTGGATAAATAAGAATGATGTAATCTCATAAATAAATTATGTATGACATATATTAGACTTGTATCTGTTTGAAATAAATCTTAATTAAAATATATGTTTTTTTTTTTAATTTTCCCTGTGAGTTAAATATATTATCACCATAAATTTTTGGGGGTAGAAAAGTGGACAAAAAAATATTGCAATATCAAAAATGTACATTTAAATTAGTACATGAGAATCAGATGGGGATGAGGTACCGAGACAGTAAACACAGCCTTTACTTCGACGCATCTGATATAGGGTGTCCGTACAGGCCATGCAGCGTGTGAGCATCAACATGGTTATGAATTTTGTTTGCCCACAACCCATTGGTATTGTCGGCATCTGTATGTTCCCTCACATATGTGGAATAGCAACTCACACATAATCTATTGCATTGTCCTAATGTCATAATATTTACATAGACAAATTGTGAATCAGTATGTAGCCTCTTCAACAAACTCCAAACAACCACGTGAAACTTGAACGGGTGCAAATTACTAGGTAAAATATACAATGTCGGATTCAAAGTTGAATGATTTTAGGCGCTTCCACCCTCGGCTTTTATCTGCAACCTATACCTCCACTTCTCAAAAAATATATAATATTACAACAGAGCTTGAGTTTAATAATAGTTGCTAAAATATTTGGGTGTATGTATTCACATAGATTATAATATGTGAATTAAATCGTTGGTTTTCCGTAAATTACCTGATCAGCAATCTTTAATTATTCCACTAGTACGTGTACCTATACGTATATTCTGAAATAATATCAAAGCCCTGCAATGTATCCGCTTTTAATTTACTTCATTTCAAATTAAACTGTTAAATATTTTCTACTCCGGCTCTGGGCACCCGCCCCGAGTACGGTCCACGCTTCCCCCTACCGGATAGTCCGGTACCTTTCATCGACGTAGGTACCAAGCGCCGCCTAGGGCGGGTGGCGCAATTTGCGCATTCTTTTGGAAGTGAGATAGTTATAGGTACAGCTCGCGGTTGAGAGAAAAAAATCAATACTATTCTTGCGTTGCCGGATCCGCTGAAAATATCCGTAATCTCGGCCGATTTTCATGGTAGAGTCTTGATATACACTTATGTGCGTGGAATCGTTCGGCAACGTTGCGGTCGACACCCGAGAATGTGCGTTCCGGTAAGGGTGAGAGCCGTTATGAATTAAAATGGTTGCCGTTGTACCGCCGCGTTATTTGTTTCAATTTGTTTCAATAAATAGAAGTGCTTCGTGTGCTGTAGCGATATTTTTTGCATAATTAAATACCACGCGTTTAATGTAGTATCGCGCGTGTTCTATAGACTATTTTTGGAGAAGACAAGTGTGCTTTTGAGAAACGTGGTTCTGGACGACAGCAGTTATGTAATAACGGACGTTTGAGGAAACTCATGCTTTGAAACTGTTTTTAATTGCTTCTTTGATTGAGTTTTTTCTGATATCCTTACATTACACTTCTTAGGAGTACCCTCTGGAGTACCTATTCAGTTTAAAATAAGTGCAATCCTTTATAAATTTCTAGGGCGTTGGCTGTGATTTTACAAGCCTAATTACGTGGGGGCAATCTGAACATTTTTTAGGGTGATGCGCTCTTCAATTACCTATTATTTAAAGTATGTAGCGTTGTAGGTTTGTAATTTTTAGTAGATCTGGACATATAGAAGTTATTTTTTTGTTTATTATATGAAAATAGGGCATAATACGCTATTCAGTGCAGCACATTGTATTTTTTTCATTGCAAATGATAAATATAGTTTAATTAGTCAAAATGTGAGAAAATGAGAGTACTTGCACCTATTTTTTTATTAGATCTGGGGGTAAATAGAAGTTAATTATGCGTAAATAGAGTATAATACAATATACAATGCAGTACATGCAATGTTTTTTCATTTCAAAGGGGTAAATAGTTTAATTAGTAAAAAACGCGGGAAATGAGAGTGATTATATCTATTTTAAATAGTTATGTAGGTATAAACGGTACTTAACCAATAAATTGACATTTATTGTGCGAAAATAGGGTATAATACGCCATACATCCAGTACATGTAATGTTTTTTTGATTGCAAGGGGGATAAATAGTGTAATAAGACAAAAAAAGCCCGGGAAATGAGAGTAAAAGCTTATTTTTAAATACTTCTTCGTGTACACACGGTACTTAACCAATAAATTGACATTTATTGGGCGAATTTCGCGGAAATATGGACCCGCGGCATTGTAATTACACATTACGCCGCAATTACCCGGTATGATGGGTGCGGGGTGCGGAGGGAAGGTCATGCGCTCGGTGCGCATGCGCGGGGGAAAAGTGGGCGGGGCCTACCAGGGGCGTAGGAGTGGGGGGGGGGTAATGTACTAAAAAGGAGTGGGGGGGCTAGAAAAAGAGGTGGGGATCTATTTTCAACTCTCAAACATTAACTACTGTAGGTAGGTGTATATATATATATATATGTACAGTGTGTCCCAGGATTAGCGAATTTATAGGTGTAAATGACAAAAAAATTTCGAGTTGAAAGTTGAGCTTCTGGGGTTCCGCACTGCTTAGTTTGACACTAATTTTTGACATAATTTTACTTTCAAAAAATCAAGTACGCCTTGGAAATTTTGTAAATACCGATTTTGTACACTAGCAAAGTGCCCCCTATGTAGCTTTTACGACAAAATGTTATTAAAGAAAATTGTTGAGAATGAAAAACTGAGTATCTGTGCAAAATTTCAAAATCCCTGGCCTCCTTTGATTTTTGTCCCTTTTTTATTGGAAAAGTGGGAAAAAGTGACGTTTTGGTAAAAGATATTAAAAAATATTATTAAAGAAAGTTGTTTAGAATTAAAAATTGTGTACCTATGCATTAAAATAACTTTGACAGTAACTCTACCTACACAGACAATATAAAAACCAAGCACACCTAATGATAAAATAACAGTCAAAAAATTAATGTAGCCGATTATTACTAAATTTAGCATACATACACATTTTTCAATTCTGAACAACTTTCTTTAATAATATTTTGTAATATCTTTTACCAAAACGTCACTTTTTCCCACTTTTCCAATAAAAAAGGACAAATATCAAAGGAGGCCTAGGATTTTGAAATTTTGTACAGATACTCAGTTTTTCATTCTGAACAACTTTCTTTTATAACACTTTGTCGTAAAAGCTACAGAGGGGGTACTTTACTAGTGTACAAAAGCGGTATTTTCAAAATTTCCAAGGCGTACTTGATTTTTCGAAAGTAAAATTATGTCAAAAATTAGTTTCAAACTAAGCAGGGCGCAACCCCAGAAGATCAATTTTCAACTCGAAATTTTTTGGTCATTTACACCTATAAATTCGCTAATCCTGGGACACACTGTATATATACTTACTTATATATTTATATAAGCTTTGAACCCATCTGTTGTCCCTTCTATGTATAACCTTTTTGTGTTCATTGTAGAACGTAACAATCTAAAGTTGAAAATTGAATTAATTTTTTATGCAAAACCTACGTTATTTTTGGCAGAAAATATTAATTTTACATATTGCATGCTTTCTTTTAGACATCTAGTAGCCTTATGTAAAAAAGTGATATAATATTTAAAACAAATTCCTATTGTAGCAGATTTCTCCATAAGATACGTTCAAGTCATTTAAAATTTTCACTCATTTGATGTTTTATCGATATTAGTAGATTCTTCTATAGTACCTATTTTTCGATAAGTTTTCTGTGGTCATAGATCTCGATTTCACTGTCAGATTAGCAAGCCATTAAAATATCTAGATTTTTATGGTCGTTTCTTGCAGGGCGCAAACTAAATGAGAAAACCACTGTGGTACCTACTGGTAAAAATATAATCCTGTAGGGTATATTAAGGATACGTTCACAAAAATAATATTTAATAATTTTCTTCGTCTTCATTGTCGTTCTTGTCTTGCTCTTCATCTTCATCTTCTATGCACAAACATGCCAGAACTGCTGCAGAAGACATTGCCAGCAACAACATTAAGTAACCTGTTGCATAAACCTGAGGAATAGACAAGAGGACACCGGTATCCCAAACTAAGTGCCTCAATCCATTCCAAAAGTGATAGCAGAGTGGAAACGCTAGGCAAAACTTAAGTCCACTAATTATTATGTTTCCAGCTTGAAAACACTCTAGTTCGTTAAGATAATAAGGAATATCGCAGGGCAACAAAATGGCGCCAATCCCAAGGGCCATGAAGTATGTCGACAGGGCAATGCCTACAAAACAAAACAGATACCTAATGAAAAAAAAAATATGTAAGAAATATTTTTAACTTTTTATGGTGCTAAGTAACACCCAAGAAAATAACACTACGCATAGAAAATCCCTCCCCATGTTAATTTCTATAGACCCCGTCGATGGAGCCCAACTTGTGCTACCCAGGAAGTTGGGCTGCAATCGGCCGGCCTCTGCGAGGATGCACCAAAGTCTAGAGAATACTACTGTAGACTTTGGATGCACGGACCCCACCGATTCGGCGTCCAGACATTGAGTAAAAGAATATATAGATATTATTAATATATATTCTTTTACTCAATGGTCCAGTGTTGTTCAGTCGGGGCATCGATAGTGGATCGAGCCTCGACCTCGAATTATTGGTAGCAGGACGGCGCGTATTGCCGCGTGCTGCAGTAAGTATTGTTTAGGCAAAAAATGTTTAAAAACGTCGATAATCAAAGTTTGAGTAAACGCATTTTGAGTGTCTGGTAAAAAATGTCAATATGATGGTTTCTATAATTATTATATTAGATAGGTACCTAATATCGTTGACTGACGTATTAATAAATACTGCTCACGGCTGTCATGTTTCTGGCCCGCCATGTGCTTCCCGGAGACAAAATACAAGGCAAAATACATTGTTGACCATAGGCGCCATCTACTTTCCATCGCATGAAACTATAGCCGTGAGAAGTCTTATTAATACGTCAGTCAATGCTAATATATTGTTTTAGGATCTTTATGTATAGTATAGTAGTTACTTAAAAAATATACATATACAGTGCTATTCATAAAGTTTGCGCCAAATGGGAAAATGTTTTTATTATTAGATATATAGAAAATCTGATTTTAATCTGTTGGTGCGTGTTCTGGGTGTACCGGGTACACTATGCACCTAAAGAGAGTCGGTACGTCACAGCCCATGCCTGTCAAATATGACCTTTAAAATTAAAAATTGGGAAAAATCGGGTTAAGAAATATCGGAAAAAGTTATTAAGAAAATGTGTTCATATTGTATTATTGACATTAAAATCGAAACCATAAAATATGGATGTGTTTTATTAAGTAGTTCAACTCTGACCAAGGAAATGAATTTAGCTCAAAATTAGAGTCTGCTTTGCAGCAATATTGCGTTGTTACACAACCACTATTTTGAACAATCTTATTTGTCTTCTTAATTTTGCGTTGATATTTATTTGTTTTGTCAAGATTTAATAAGAAGACAATCAGTAAATAAATCTTCTGAGGTTATTTGCGGGAAAAATAAAAATAATTAAGAAAAACAAACATCCTGATATCTTTCTGAAAATTGGCATAAAGACACAATGGTTGCGTTTAAGACGACAAAGCGATTGCAATCGCTTGCAAGCGATTTTATGCTTGCGCGCTTTGAACGGTTTCGATAGATTTCAGCGGATTGCAAAATTAGTGAGCGTAAAAATTTTGCGCTTGGTCGCTTGTGATTGCTATAAGCGGTTTATTGTAACCTTACTTTCTTCTGTCAGTTCCCTTTATTGACTGTATTTATTATTTTGGTGTGGTGAAAGCCATTGTAAAATTTCGATTTCGTGATTTTACTTTTTTGGGGCTGCGTTTGAGCTTAATTTATTTTTATATCTCGATATTTCGGGCGCTAGATTTACTGTCATAAAATAGCCGTTTAACGAAATACTAGCGCTAGCAAACGAAATTAGAAAGCGCTGCAATCAAAGCGCTTGGTATGATTGGGGGCTTAAACGCAACCAATAATACAATACGACACATTTTAAATGTCTCATTTGACAGGTATGGGCGGTGACGTGACGACTCTCTTTAGGCGCATTAGTGTACTCAAAACGTGCACCAACATAATCCGAAATCAGATTTTCAAAATATCTAAGAATAAAAATTAAAAAATATGTAGCTAAGGAAATATTAAAATATTAATATTATTAAAAAGTAAACTATTAGATTAATTAAACAAAACCTTGTTAGGTAGAACCTGTGAAAAAAATTGAAAAATACCTACATTTAAAAATAAATGTTATTGTAAGTTTATGAAAATTGGTCTACTGATAATAATAGCAAGGAAAACCTAATACCTAAGTTTTTAATTATTAATAAGTGGCGTTTTAAAAGTTATTTTGTTAAATGTCAAATTTGACAAAAAACTACTGCCAAAGTCAATTTTTAAATAGCTCTGCAAACAAATATTTGTTATGCAGCCTTTACTTATCACACTCTACAGGGTGGTGACCTCGGTGGTGACACTTTCCAATTTCTATGCCCACCATTGGTAACCTCGGCTGTGGTTGCTCGAAATCTAGGAGGCCTAGAACGTTCGCGTTGGCTACGACCAAGAACCTAAAACTACTTACCAAGTTTCGTTAAATTCGGGTAACCGACGCGGAAGATACAAAGTTTTGAAAAATCTAATTTTTTCGTTTTTTGAGTATAAATCACAAACGAATCAAGATGTCTGAGACTTACTTAATTGCAGAATATATTATACCATATTATATCATAGCGCAACTTTTGTCTAATTTGACCGATGTTGTAGGTATCTTTCATAGTTCCTCAGATACCAGTGGTGGTCATCGAAATTTTTACCACCTACTGTACAGGGTGATCCAAAGTAAGTGCGCACCAGTGGTAACTCCGTTATTATTAAATTAGCAAACTATTAGTATACTTTTTAACGCTGACTAATCGCGTTTTTGAGTTTCTTGACAAAATAACGGTTTTCTAATTAGAACTCCGTGTATATATTTGAATTTAGAATATAAATGATTATAAGAAACGTTTCACTTTTGATGATGAAAAATAACGGAGCTATAAGGTTCTACAAAACTCGATTACTAATCCGAAATTAGCTCTCAAAAATGCAGTTTGGAAAAAACTGAATCAAATTATAGATGGTCCTCTAAGAAAAGTGTTGCAGCTGTCTTGAAAAGAGCCGAGAAATGTATTGAAGAACGAGGAGGAATTTTTTAACATAGTCTAAAGGCGAATCAGCGACTTCAAAATGAATAGGGTATTCATTGTTGTTGTTTTATTATTAAATTATGTTATTGTCATTTGTTGCCACAGCCTACTAAGCTAATTTGGGATTGGTTTTCGAGTTTTGTGTTGGACATTACAGCTCCGTTATTTTTCATTGTAGCGAAATATTTGTTATAAGTTATAACCATTTGTATTCGAAATCCCGACATATTTCATAAAAAATATAGCGCCCAGGGTGTTCTTTAAAAAATGTTATTTTGCAAAAAAAATTGAAAACGCGTTAAAAAAGGTAGGTACTAGTTTGTTAATTTAACCGTTTTTGTATCTTTAATGATAACGGAATTACCAATGGTGGGCACTTCATTGGATCACCCTGTATATTATCCTATAGTTAGATGCCAGGATTAAAACCCCAGAAAGCTAGCAAAAATTTGACAATAGGTTATTTACTTGACCAGTTTTTAAAAGTACTTCAACTTAAAGTTACACTTTTCTTTTCTGAGTACCAAAATCGTTGGGATTTGTTTTCGCTTAAGTTTAAAAGTTTTTGTGGTTTTGTTCCATGGTGTACTTGTCAACTTTAATGCACGTTTGCCATATTATGGTGATGCTTACAAATCAGTGACGTCAGAGGTGGTTCTACTCTACACATGTGGTTAAAATTAAAACCTCTTTTACAAAAATTAAATTGTAGGAAAACTGATTGTGCTCCGGCAGTTTCAAATACCTAACGCAAAGCTATTGCGGATGTAAGGGCTCAATGACAGCAATACGAAGGTGGTTGAGGTCCTTAGGGAAGAAAAAGATATATCTGCTCAACAATTAAAGTCACAAAAATGTTTTGATGGACTTGTTCAAACTATCAACAGCGTGTTTGGCTTTTTCGAAGAGGAAAAAAATGGTAAAAACTCATTTATTCTAACTAAGAGACTCAATCAGGATTTCTTAGAAAACACCTTTTCCATTATAAGACAACGTGGTGGTTGGAACTTGAATCCATCGGCAAAAGCTTATAGCTTAGCATTTCGGATGCAAACCATTACCGGGCTTTTAAAGCCATCTAAGTCTTCAAATTGTCAGCAGGATTCGGATAAATCTATTTTATTGACAAGTTTAATGTCTCATAGTAATAAACAAGTTGGAGTACCTGATCAAACTTCTCTAAACCCGAATCTAGATGATGAATGTTTATATGCAACCCACTTTCGAGTGAGATTAGTGAGGATCAAAAGAGCATTATATCCAATCCTAATCCTCAATCAAGTTCATTGGAAGAGTGTGCAATAATTTATTATGCAGGATAAATTTTGATTTTATAATAATAATAATAATAATAATAATAATAATAATAACCACCACTGTAATGGGTGCCAAGATCCGAACGGCCCAAGAGTTGAATCGTGCAAGACCAGAACCACGAATGGCTCAATGGGAAATGCGACTAAAGAGGAGTTAGAACTAGAAGGATCCAGAGGGCAGTGCAGGCAATAATGAGCCGCACCCAAATGCATTCTCGGCATGACCCCGCGAACATCACTGCTCAACAATGTCTTGACACATTAAAACAAAAACTTTCTGTTTTCGCAGGGCGTCTGAGGAGATACAAGGCTAGTAACAGCAGGAAACGAGACAACAAACTCTTTGAACGATCAGAAAAGGGTTTCTACCGTGCTTTTAATTCTAGCGCCGATGCCACAAATGCGAGTTACCCTAGCAGAGAACAGGTCGACGGTTTCTGGAGAAATCAACTTGCCACACCAGGTCCATACAATGTCGGTGCAAGCTGGATCAGCGAAGAACGCGAGATGGGCCGGAACTATAGCCAGATGCAACATGAGCAATTCACAACCGCTGAGGTCTCCGATGTCATCAAGAGTTCCCACAACTGGAAGGCACCAGGTCCAGATCATCTCCAAAATTATTGGATTAAGAAGTTATGGTGCACGCATGAACAGATAACTACCTTAATTAATGAAGTCTTGCTCGATCCTCTGAAAATGCCATTGTTTCTTACACAGGGTGCAACCTACCAGTTACCAAAAGACCAGCGGAATATGGATAACCCTGCCAAGTACCGCCCAATAACCTGCTTGCCTACGCTGTACAAGATAATCACATCTTGCCTTACGCAGCGAATATATGCTCACTGCGAGCGGAACAACATCATGGCAATGCAGCATAGACTCTGTCATCTGCAACCAGGCTCATTCCAAGCAACGAAACCTCTACATGGCTTATGTGGACTACAAAAAAGCATTTTATTCCGTACCTCACGACTGGCTCACAGGTATCTTAAAGCTGTATAAAATAGATCATCATACAGTTTCCTTTTTAGAACACGTTATGACATCCTGGCGCACTAAGATACAACTCAGAACTGCAAGCAGTAACATCAAGACCGACACAATCAACATCCGAAGAGGGATTTTCCAAGGAGATTCACTCAGTCCACTGTGGTTCTGCATGGCGATGAACCCTCCATCACATCGGTTGAACTCTACAAAATACAGCTTCGCTATCAACAGCAACAACGCAGAAACGATCAAGTTGAACCACTAGACCAAGATCCCAGGGCCCCCAGACGTATCCTTTTTTCTAAAAGACAAAATGTGCGGAATAGAGTAGTGTTCCTATGTACATTGAACGCGTATCCGCTAAGTTGGGTAGACGGCCAATTTACAGGTAGCAGGTGAGAAAGGTAAGTAAAAATAAGCCTCACTTTACTTAAATTCTAATGGCTGATTTTTATATATGTTTTGAAGAATATTCTTAAAAACTAATATTCAGCACTGCCAGACACTTCCCGTCGGCCATAATTTCCGTCAGACGCTTTAAAGCTCCCAAAAAAATGATTGATTACTTATATTCTAACGCTTGATTTTTATATATGTTACTTAGGGGACTATTTCAAAACTATATGTGATCAGCCAGACAAATGGTCGGGGCCAAACTTCCCCCAGACACAAAAAAATTTCTGCCGTGAGTATGAGCGCGAGGGTGCTATATGAATGAGTTTCAGAGCGAGTAAGATATCTATATGAACATAGGTTTATTAAATTTAAACTGGGATTGATGCAAATGAAAATCTTCAATAAGAACTTAATAATATTTAAATATACAAGGTGAGTTTTTTTCGATGTTTAGCATGGGGATCTCGGAAACCAGCGAAGCTAGAAGGAAGTTTAAATGGGAAAATATTTGCAGTTTTATGGGCCCAATTCAATGCGCCTTTTGGATTTTTGACAAAGTTCATGACTTTCTAGATATTCCGAAAAAATGACTTTTCCCCATTCTTTCAAATCCCGCTAGCTATGTAATTTTTGACTTTACAGAAAAAGTGTAAATACAAAAGTTGTAGGGAATCATGTTTCTAATAAGAGGATCCAATCCTATTTTGCACGTGAGCTGTCATTTTAGAGATATGATATATTACTTCGGTTTATTTTAGATGAAAACCATAGTTGGTCGCGTAAAATCGATCATTTTTTAAGCTTTCTAACGATATATTACTCGATATGATTATTTTGAAAAATATCGGAGTTATGGCGCATTTTTTGTTTAATTCTTATTTTAACCGAGTTAGCCATGGAAACAATGAAATGCTTATTGAAAATGTCAATCCTGTGCAGTTCGACAATTAGTTCAGTCATTAGCTAATTTTCTGCGAAAACTTCTAATTTCTACAAAAATAATGTATTTTTCAATCCTGGAAAAACGTGATATTGTCAAGTATATTCGGTGTAACTTGGACGCTGTTCGAGCTTCATATTAATATTATGAACGCTATGATTTGATCGCCGCCAGCCTTGCCTGCCTACATTTAAGAGGTTGTATGATAACTTGGGACAATATGGTTCCTTCAGTAGGCCAAAGGACACATCAAAACACATAAATGAAATTGCAGAAACAAATGTGCTAGCTTGTGTAATTCAGAATCCATCAACACATCAAGTTGCAGCAGAAGCAGCTCGAACAACGTTCAAGTTACACCGAATATACTCGACAATAACACATTTTTCCAGGATTGAAAAATACATTCTTTTTGTAGAAATTAGAAGTTTTCGCAGAAAATTAGCTAATGACTGAACTAATTGTCGAACTGAACAGGATTGACATTTTCAATAAGCATTTCATTGTTTCCATGGCTAACTCCGTTAAAACAGGAAACAGAAAAACCGCCATAACTCAGGACTGTCATTTGTCAATAAGCATTTAGCATTTCATTGTTTCCATGGCTAACTCGGTTAAAATAAGAATTAAACAAAAAATGCGCCATAACTCCGATATTTTTCAAAATAATCATATCGAGTAATATATCGTTAGAAAGCTTAAAAAATGATCGATTTTACGCGACCAACTATGGTTTTCATCTAAAATAAACCGAAGTAATATCATATCTCTAAAATGACAGCTCACGTGCAAAATAGGATTGGATCCTCTTATTAGAAACATGATTCCCTACAACTTTTGTATTTACACTTTTTCTGTAAAGTCAAAAATAACATAGCTAGCGGGATTTGAAAGAATGGGGAAAAATCATTTTTTCGGAATATCTAGAAAGTCATGAACTTTGCCAAAAATCCAAAAGGCGCATTGAATTGGGCCCATAAAACTGCAAATATTTTCCCATTTAAACTTCCTTCTAGCTTCGCTGGTTTCCGAGATCCCCATGCTAAACATCGAAAAAAACTCACCTTGTATATTTAAATATTATTACGTTCTTATTGAAGATTTTCATTTGCATCAATCCCAGTTTAAATTTAATAAACCTATGTTCACATAGATATCTTACTCGCTCTGAAACTCATTCATATAGCACCCTCGCGCTCATACTCACGGCAGAATTTTTTTTGTGTCCCCTAAGTAACATATATAAAAATCAAGCGTTAGAATATAAGTAATGTTCAATCATTTTTTTGGGAGCTTTAAAGCGTCTGGCGGAAATTATGGCCGACGGGAAGTGTCTGGCAGTGCTGAATATTAGTTTTTAAGAATATTCTTCAAAAAATATATAAAAATCAGCCATTAGAATTTAAGTAAAGTGAGTCCTATTTTTACTTACCTTTCTCACCTGCTACCTGTAAATTGGCCGACTACCCAACTTAGCGGATACGCATGCGTTCAATGTACATAGGAACACTACTCTATTCCGCACATTTTGTCTTTTAGAAATTAAGCTACGTCTGGCGGCCCTGGGATCTTACTCTACACCTATTATATATGGATGATTTAAAACTGATGGCCGCAACCAAAAACCAACTAACGCAAATGCTTAAAATTGTAGAGGAGTTCTCCAGGGACAACGGAATGCAGTTTGGACTGGACAAGTGCCACACCCTTAACATCGTCCGGGGAAAGCTCGAACAAGGCGCACACGAGATGCAGGACGGCCAGGAGATCGAAGCAATGAGCATGGGAGATACATACAAGTATCTCGGGATGAAACAAGCTCAAAGGATAGACCATCGAACAATGAAGACCGATTTAACGAATGAATTCATCAAGAGAGTAAGACAAGTAGTGCGAACTGAACTAAACACGTATGCGTGCTCTGTACTCAGCTATTCTTTTGGAATAGTGAATTGCCTAAAACTACCTAAAATTCATTGTAGAAGATGCATCGGTAGTGTAGGACAGATGGAGATACGGGTGCCAAACTTCAGAAACAATCCAGCACATAACAGGAGGATGTCAGATGTTCGCATCAACGGAATATAAGGAACGACACGACTCGGTTGCCAAGATTTTGCACCAGGAACTGGCGGAAAAACTGCTGCTTGTGCAGGCAGAGAGGGTCTCATATTACAGCTACACACCGGAGCCTGTTCTTGAGAACAGCAACTACAAGATGTACTGGGATCGTACAGTTCTGACAGATCAACGAGTTGCCCATAACAGACCGGACATTATAATAGTTGATAAAATTTCTAGGAAGACAACTCTGATTGATGTGGCCATCCCGAACAACAACAACCTGCGTGTGAAGCAAGTCGAGAAGATCGCGAAGTAAAGAGACTTAGAAGAACGAATTAGAAGGCAATGGGAAATGGAGAACGTCCAGACGATTCCAATCATCGTGTCAACAACTGGCGTTATACCAAAAAGTTTGCTGAGAAACATCAAAGAGCTGGGTCTAACTGATAGTCTTTACAGGTCCATGCAGAAAGCGGTACTACTTGCGACAGCCCGAACCGTCAGGAAATTCATGGGGAATGCAGGATCGTCTAACAACATCAATGTCACCTAAGGCCCGATAACATGGCAAGGGTCTCGTCCGAGCCAGATCCTTATGGTATCCGGGATACCCGGGATCTGAGTGAATGTTCCCCGTAGAGGGAGTGCGAATGCCTTTTGGCTAAGTCGATATAATAATAATAATAATAATAAAATAGCAGGGGGGGGTCTGACCTGTGAGAGAGGCAGACCCACGGGTGTGACGATTCCGCGCTCCCCAGTTACGCAGGGATGGGTCTGACCTGTGAGAGGGGCAGATTCACGGGTGTGACGATCCCGCGATTCCCAGTTACGCATGGAGAGGTTTGGCCTGTGACAGGGGCAGACCTACGGGTGTGACAATCCCGCGATCTCCAGTTGCGTAGGGAGGGGTCTAGCTGGTGACGGGGGCTGATCCTCGGGTGTGACAATCCCGCGACTCTCGGTTACACAGGGATGGATCTAGCCTGCGAGAGAGGCGGATCTTCGGGTGTAACGATCCCGTGTTTCCCAGTTAACGCAAGGAGGGGTTTGACCTGTGAGAGGGGCAGGTCCTCGGGTGTAACCATCCCGCGTTATCCTAGTTGACCTGTGTGGGTAGCGGGTTAGAATACTCCTATCGTGGCTCCGCGAGTCGTAAAAGGCGACCGAGGGCCGTCACTCCCACGTTACGGGAGAAAACTATGGAATGGAGAATGATAGGATAAGGATTTCACAATTTTTTAAATGTAATAACCTATATCTTACTACCACTATTGAATTTGTCCTTATATTTGGTCTTTGATGATAGCGGAAAAAAAAACATTAATTATTAAGTGCGGCCACACTGTACGGCCACACTGTATGCAGAAGATACCTCCGTGACAATGTCACACGACAATGAGGAATCCCTGAGGGAGATTTGTGAGGCCACCGCGGACAGGCTTTGTGATTGGTTTTCTAGCAATATGCTGTTTTTCAACAGCTCTAAAACAAATATTGTAATGTTCCACACTCCGCAACATAGGATTGAGACAAACCTAGTCGTCCGCATATCCGGTGATCTAATAGCCCAGGGGAAGAATGTACGTTTCCTCGGGGTCGAAATTGACGCCAAACTCTGAGCTGGGCCGAGCACTGCCTCGGACTGCGCAGCTGACTCTCGTCCGTGTGTTATTTAATGAGGGGACTAAGGGGCACTCTCGAGGACACTCTTACACTGGCACAACTGAAAATGGTTTATTACTCCGAAGTGTACGCCAGAGTCAGATAAGGGGTGCGTTTTGGGGGCCCGTCAGGGCGAGCTGGCGTTGTTTTTACTTGTCAGAAGCGGATTATCAGGTGCATGCTGGGAGCTCATCCGTCGTCATCCCGTAGGGAGCTGTTCCGGGGGATGGGACCCTTGACGCTAACCGGAATATTTATATTCGATAATAGCTGTTTTGTGTTTGGCAATCTGAGAGATTTCGAGAGAAACAAAGACGTCCACTCTTACCACACCCGTCACAATGATAGTCTTAAGCTAGATTTATAGATTAAACGTAACTGTAACGCAACCGTAATCACGTAGGTAGTGTTAACGTAAAGAGCAGGATTTTCAATTTATAGATGCGCATTACGTTACGTTTGACGCATGCACGATATGATAATGGCGCATGCGCTTTTCGCAGTGCATATCAGCTTTTTTTTACTGATTTTTCTTCTCCAGAAATACAACTGTACACAATTTTGTACCTAGTATAAAGTACAAGTTACGGTCAATATTCAATAATTGTAAACAGTAAACCTGGATGCCCTGTATCAAAGGGACTAAAGACGATCGACACATGGTCAATAAGAATTTTATTTTTTTGAAGTTCTGTATGCTCCAGAAGTCCAGAAGTTATGACAGGTATTTCTGAAAAACCCCGTATATATTTTTTTGTGTTCCATGGACAGTGAATTGGACTAAACTTATTTGTATTAATATTTCATGTAGCTATGATTTAAATATTAATGTGTTTTGCTAAATGCTAACTCTTGCTTATTTTCGTTAAATAATATGCCTAGTTAATATTGTGCCTAAAAAAAACAATTAAATCCAATGTTTTCATTGGTCGAACGTAAGAACGTAACGTAAGAAGTTAAAAGTTGACGAACTTCTTAGGGAAATGTTACCTTACGGCATACGGTTACATAAATCTATAAATTGCCCGGTCTATTTTTGTATGTTTCAACTTCTTACGGTTGCATTACGGTTACGTTACGTCAATCTATAAATCCAGCTTAGGGTACTATACAGAAGGGAAAAACTTCCAAATACAATTGGGCTCGAAATTTGTAACAAATTACCCGATAAAATCAAACACTACAAGAAAAGCCAGTTTGTAAGATCACTTAGGAGGTTTCTGGTCGAGAAGTGTCATTACGACATGAATGCATTTTTTAATGGTACCTATACCTAACCACCGTAGTTGTATAATTTTTGACTAATAATTTGTGACACCATTATGTCCGTGCATTCTGTCATAAATGTAAACTAGTCCTTTATGCATTCTTTCAAGGATCTTTAGACCATACTACATTTCTGTTCACACGAATGTCTGTAATGTCTCCATATGTATTTGTTATTGTTCAATGTGACGGATCCTATACAATGTATGTATTGTCAATCTAGGACTAAAGAGATAAATAAATAAAACAAGTTTGTGCCGATATCTGGAAAAAGGCAGCTGTCACGGAAAGTAGGACGCATAACAACCGGAATGGGGACACAATTCCCTCCAACTTTTGTATTTACGCTTATTATCTAAAATTAGGAACAACGAAGCTAGATGGATTAGAATAAATCGCCAAAATTTCGTTTTTTTAAATACCTAGTAAGCCATGACTTTTTTCAAAAATCCACAAGGCGCATTAAATCGGGCAGACAAAAGCGCAATTCTTTCCACATAAAAAAACTTTACCCTGTATATTATAGTTTAAAGCATTAATTAGTAACTTAAGTTTGAAATATTTAAACGGTTTATTTTAGACCGATAATACCGACATAAGTATGTATCGATTAGGACCATATTAGTCAATTTTACAAGTTACAAGCTTTTATTTAACTTGCAATGTATGGTGACCTATGTATGTTTCATTCGATTGAACTGAAATTTTTCATACACCTTTAGTTCCGATGACAATACAATATACAATACTCAATATTGTAGTACTTTCAAAATGGCCGTCGTCACAAGATGGCGGATGATGTATTTTTTGTCAACCCCCTTAATATGGGTATCAAATAAAAGGGCTTGAAGAATAGAAAACGATAGAGTTAGTGACATCACCCTAAATTCAATATGGCCGCCGCTCCAATACGGCGGATTACATTTTCTTTTCCCTTAATATGGGCAGAATACAGAGGTATAAAAAAATCATCATATGTTTACTAATACTTTCTCAAAAATATTTTATCCAATATGGATCTTATTGGCTTATTTTTTGTTCGCGCTGAAAACTATGCTTATTTTCCAAGGTCATTTATTAGATTTGGGTGGGAGATACGCAAGAAAAATTATATGACCATTTTTGTGGAGAATTTAATGGAGAATCTAAAAAGTTCTATAACTTTTTATCGTCGGAGTTACGGTTTACGTGCAAAACGAGAAAAACGCCGTCATGGTCACGTTTGGGGTTGTTTTTTGGGCAAAAGGGGATGAAGCTCCCCCCGAGGGGGGGGGTGGGAACTCTTCGGCTCTAATCGGGTTCCTACTGGGAGTTCACAACGAAAATTTCAAAACTTTATAAATTTTTTCTTCTAAAACGTCTAACTTGCCTACACTAATATACAATTTAATAATGTAAGTAACAAAATTATGGGTTTGCTTTGGTTTCAATTTTTTTATTATTTTCTTTTTTATTTAGAGCATTTGGGTAAATAAAAGCTTGTTTTTAAAAATATTTTCTTTATTAATAATTTTTTGATTTCAAAAAATTAAAGTGAAAATTCCATACCTACCTTTTTAGACCAATCAGAGGCTCGTTTTTTGCTTCGTTGTCATGGCAACTCAAAAAATTTCCGGAAATATTCTCACTTGCTCTAGGCAGCAGGAGGTGAAATTTTTTGACAGATGTCATTATTTTATTGTGACATTGTAACACGAATTTTTTAAGAAAATTATCCTTCGTCCCTACGCGACTCGTGATAATTTTCAAAACATTCGTGTACTCGAAAAATTTCCGGCAATAATTCAAGCACTAGGGCTATTACTAGTGAAAATTTCATGTCGACAAGGTACAACCAATAAAACACAAGCATTTCTTAACGTTGCCATGGCAACTTGTGTATTTTTTCGGAAATCACCCTCCCATAAGCACCTAGCTGTAAGATTAGTAAGTGGAAATCTCCCTCCTATACAGCAATAACACCAGTCACCATATGTCACCAATTTAATTGTATTTTCAAATAATTTTGACATGAAATTTTCGTACCGAATCTCCCGCGAGCATGAATTAAAATTCCGAATTTACGGAAATACTTCATGCTCTAGGGAGATTATAAGTGAAAATTCCGTACCTACCTTTTTAGACCAATTAGAGGCTCGTTTTTTGCTTCGTTGTCATGGCAACTCAAAAAATTTCCGGAAATATTCTCACTTGCTCTAGACAGCAGGAGGTGATTACAGCGGAAATTTTTTGACAGATGTCATTATTTTAATGTGACATTGTAACATTATTATAGGCAACAAAAATTTTGATAATAATTTAGTTTAAATTACGTGTAGGTATGGAATTTTCTTACCGAATCCCCCACGTTCTTGAATTAATATCCGGAACTTTTTCTCTAACACGAATTTTTTAAGAAAATTCATGTACTCGAAAAATTTGCGGCAATAATTCAAGCACTAGGGCGATTACTAGTGAAAATTCAGAAAATTTCATTTTTTTTTATTATCACCATTGAATTCACTACTTATTAAATTTGCTTGTATTTAAAATAGCAGAAAATAATTTGTAGTACGTATTTATTTATTTATTTATGTATTTATTTATTTATTTATTTATTTATTTATTTATTTATTAACGAAATGCGGTGCATAGCCGTGCCATAATTTCACAGATCTTAGGATATACTTGCGTAAATAGTTTTAATCGATATGGCTTTCTAGAGACCTTTTGACAGTATTATATGGTGCATTAACCTTTGCGTTGTGTTTGACAACAACCTTAAAAAGCATTAAAAGTGAAATATTATGTTGCTTGTAGAATATATGTATATTTTTGAAAACTGCGTGACGCTTATGTCCTATATTCTTTTTGTGGCACCAATTAATTTTTTTATGCTGTTTCAAGTGACTTTACAAATACTATACCTAGTGCTTCTTGTGATTTTCGAGAGGATTTTTGGATAATAAACACAAGAAACGAGTACGACACCCGCAAGGAAAATCATCGAGGCATCTAAGGTAGTTTTTTTGCATGCTATTCGCATTCGCATTCGTATTATTTGCGTACGTATCATTTGCGTACAGCTACCTGATCACCATTTAACTGTTTTGAGGGGATTCCATGGCACACTTGACTTGGCAGATGCCTTTAAAATTCCTATTTTGCTCAACTTTGACACCCTGCATAATGGAACTCCCTGTATATTTTTTATTCAAATTTGGTATATAGGGGTTTTGGGGTGTTCTGATTAACGCTGTGGGGTCAGATTTTAAATAAAAAAATCGCTAAAAGGTTTTCGCGAAAATCGGGGGTATAAAAAAATCGCAGCCGGCCCTGGATTTGCATTTTGAAATGGAAGAAAGGTCAAAAGAAGCGGTTTTTGAAGGCCTTTCAAACAAAAAAAAGGTTTTTGAAAATATCTCACAAAATACATTTTTAACGATTTGTATACACATAAAAGTAGACACCCTGTATAGTACAAATTTGGATAGTTATCACTTAACAATTAATTTTACTGAATTTGCTGATCCTACTTGGTCTATAAATAATATCCTTAATAAATTGCTTATTCTGGCTAACGTGGAAACGTTGCACGAGCTCTTTATGATCGATGGGCATTTGCTTTATTATGCCCCAACAGCTGATCCAGAGTTCGTTGAGATTTCGCAGGTTTGTGTTGATGTGTTTCGAGTGTTTACTTTTGCGTTATTCTTGTTTTTTTTTTGTGGAAATTTTGGGATTATTGGCAAAAGACATTTTGTTGTTATTAATAGTAGTGAATTAGTGTAGTTTTAAGAACGATGGGAAGAGTAAAGTGTCGGATTTGTGGCACAGTAAACGTAACCGCTGGTTATCATATGATGCGGGCTTACATACCTAAGTGTCAAATTTGTTGTTTTTGTTTTAGTGGGATTTTTTTATCTCGGCTAATTACAATGCAGCCTTTAGGTAAGTCTATGACTACGTTTATCTCGTGACAACTCGATCGGATTGAAATGGATGCGATTGAGTTATGTCAAATCTTTTATAATTATACGTTTACATCATCAGTATTGAATCCTACGGTTTTCAATCCTCTCTAGGGTTATTAACTTATTCTACTTATTCCACAGTAGGTTGGTGCACATTCTGGCCAAGTTCTGTTTGGAAATAGCGGCTTGACTTGAAATTTTAAATATGATTGAATTTCAATCTGTAGGGTTTACGCCGTCTATTTGAGTCCGCTAAAGTGAATTCAAACCTCTCTCAATCGGATCGAACGCGTCGAGATAAACGTAGCCTATGTTTATTATTTGTCTGAGTGCAAATGTTATGAATAGCAACTCTATATATTTTTTATGAGTTAACATATTTCATTCTAAAACCATTTAGGTACCTAATTACTTAAAATAATAATTATATAAAACATTATATTGACATTTTTGCGAAATACCTACTCAAAATTAGTTTGGTCAAACTTTGGTTCCCGACGTTTTTAAACATTTTCTAAAACCCACTTGGAGAATAAAGAACATATGATTTCTTTGCCTAAACAATGCTGCAGCTCGCGGCAATAGGTGCCGCCGTCCTGGCAACAATACCTAGTTGTTGTCAGCAGAAAGGTCGAGGCGTCGAGGCTCAAAACTCGAAGGACTATTGATGCCCTGACTGAGCAACACTAACACTGGACGCCGAATCGGTGGGGTCCGTGCGATTTTGCCGAGGCCGGCCGATTGGAGCCCAACTTGTGCGTGGGTAGCAGACCAGACCACAAGTTGGGCTCCATCGACGGGGTCTAGAAGTTAACACGGAATGGGTTTTCGATGCGTAGTAGTATTTTCTTTGGTAATAACACGTTATCTTAATTTTCTGTGGTTTTCTATAGTCCACTATTGCTATATTGCAAATACACACAGGATTTCTCTCCCTTTGCATCGGATAAACAAGAGTTTCCTCCATTGTGTAGTGTATTGAAATATGTATGTGGTGATTATACTGATTATGTAGGATGAATAAGAACGGACGCTTGGAGAGCCAGTTAATATTGGGGGGCGAACCAGTGAGCACGCACATCGGAGTATTAACTCAAACCTACCAAATGCTAAATCATCAAGTAGTGAATCTTGTACCTAGTTGCTTTCTTAATTTCGACAGTAATAGGCCAGCAAAATTAGTCATATGGAAAAAATCGATAAATTTAATGATAACATATTTAGAATTTCAAGGGATCCGATTTTGAAGTGGCGCAACATTGTATAAATAATGGTTTAATGTGTAGTTCAGAGACTATTGCGGATGGGTGTTTCAAATTTTGTACACTACTAGAACATTAAAAGACGGCTAATCTGAGACTTGGTAGATTGAAACCGGTTAGGTAATAATTTGTATAAATAATTGCAAAAAAATTATCAAATTTCCAAATTTTTTATGTATTTTTCATTCTATGGAAAAAGCATCTGTGCACTTGAAATGTTCAGGAAATAAGCCCTCTATGACCCTTAAGTTATCCTGAAAATTTCGTTAAAATATTAATTAGTTGACAAAAAAAATTATTTGTTTATTAAAAAAGGGTATAATGTTTATAGAGGTGTTTATTAACGATCGACCCAGTTGCCGTCATCATAGAAGGCTCATCTTGGCCTCTTTTTTTGCCGAGACTTATTTTATGAATCTGCTTCCATTATTTTCACCTTCCAAATGGCGGATGAAAAGTGGAACGTTTTAGGTTATATTTTTTGTTAATATCTTTGCAATAAATAAAGATATCGCTATGCCACTTCGATATTCTAATAGCCGGTATTTTTACACGAATTTTTTAAAAAAATACAATGCTTTACCTCAAACAGGACCTGAGATATCTATAGTATAAAGAGTGGTGTATTGGTCATCAGTACCTTAATTTTAAGGGCAGGTAGGGATAAATGCGCTTGTTACGAATCTGCAATTAAATTTTTTCTAAGGTGCATATTAACCTCAGAACTACATTTCTTAAAAACGCTATTAAAACCCCTATTTCCGACGCCACTGACAGCCAGCCAAGACCTTGCCGGCGATCTGCCGGGCCCGAAGCCGCTTCTCCGCAATTAGCCTGTGCAACGTTGCCAGACGTATAGCTCTTTCATAGTATTTGAGGAATTCAGTTATTTTCAACTAATTTTGGACAAACCTTTAATAGCTCTTTTAGCGAATAGCATGCAAAAAAACTACCTTAGATGCCTCGATGATTTTCCTTGCGGGTGTCGTACTCGTTTCTTGTGTTTATTATCCAAAAATCCTCTCGAAAATCACAAGAAGCACTAGGTATAGTATTTGTAAAGTCACTTGAAACAGCATAAAAAAATTAATTGGTGCCACAAAAAGAATATAGGACATAAGCGTCACGCAGTTTTCAAAAATATACATATATTCTACAAGCAACATAATATTTCACTTTTAATGCTTTTTAAGGTTGTTGTCAAACACAACGCAAAGGTTAATGCACCATATAATACTGTCAAAAGGTCTCTAGAAAGCCATATCGATTAAAACTATTTACGCAAGTATATCCTAAGATCTGTGAAATTATGGCACGGCTATGCACCGCATTTCGTTGCACAAGTGGCCGGCCGTCGAACAGTGTAACCCATGCAAGTTTGGTGATATTATATTAGGCGAGCATGCAGTCACTTGTTTTTGCTACAATATATATCTTCCCTGTTTCCTTTATCTCTTTTCACTACTAGTACCAGGTGCGGTTTAAATATGATTAAAAAAGTGTTTTGTCTCGTATTTTATTGCCGAGGCACCGGTTCAGGAGCTACCCTGGTAAAATATAAATCAACTCACTTGGAACACAGTGATATATGGGGCGCGATCTATTTAATAGCATTTACCACGCTCTGCTACAGGTAAAAATACCAGACTTATCAGCAGAAATCGCCCGTATAAAATTCAAAGGTTTTTATGCTGTTCGAAGTAACTGCATTTATACCACTGTTTTGTTTTTACACGATGGCCTCGAACACGTTGTCTTTTTTTACGGAAATACGAACAAAACCCTCACCGCACTATTGAAGTGGCGCGATCCCAAACAGTAGGGACTCTTGGTTTTCCCCAACTGATAATTTCATTCCGACAGGTACGCAGCCCGACGAATTACAAGTGGATCGTGGATCCCCACCGCCAGAAATTCGGCAGGTCCTCTAAGTACTGTTTTTACACGAAGGCAGCTAACGTTTAACCAGTGTTTAGGTAGGTTTAGGCTATGGTTTAATATTGTTCTTTTAATGGAAATACGAATAAATTACTTGTTATTTCACTGCAAACTTGCAGCGGCGATTCCAACAAGTTTGGACATTATTGATTGTCCAAAAAATGGCCAACGGGTTGCACATTTTACGGACCACTTCCGACAGATCGTCAAACACAGCAAAACAGTAGAATATCGAATATCGGCATAATGAAAATAAAAAATAAAATAGTTATTTTTGTTACCTAACGCCGAGACGGGAATAGCAGATGAGTCCTGAAAAACTTCATTTAGGTACGTGTGACAAACACTATTTTTGTCATACGCTTTTGTCATAGCAACAAGTTTGTTTATTTGATAATTTTGTCATGTCATACGAAATTTTTCAGAAAGTAATATAAAATGTTACCAAGTCCCGAATATATTGCTAATAAGGCCAAAGAAATCGTGTTGGATTTACTTCCTGTGAAGTATCGTGCCATTTACTATAAAGAATAGGTAGGTATTCTAAGGAATTTTGGAATAGTCCGTAAAGGTTGCCATGACGACTTTTAGGGACTAGACCGAAAAAGAAGCATTTTACGGACTCAAATGAGTCCATAAAATAGCTATTTTTGGGAGGGTATGACAAAAAACCTTTCAAAGAACACGCTTTTTTTAAGCCCTGTACTAAAACGAATAAAGTAAGTTTAAGTTTTCCTTAAGGTAAGTCTCCAGGTAAGTAGATACAATTGCCAAATTTCGACATTTCGCAATTGAAATCAAAAAGCTTGTCGGGCGTAATTTTCATAAAAGCAGGTACTAATTTATTTTAGTGAACTGTGATTAGTTGATAAGCAAGCACTTACATACCGAACTATGTATTGTCTTTGCAGTTTGGGCGACAAGCATTTTGATTTCAAAATTTGGCATTGAATTACCTCAACAAAAACTTATTTTATTCATTTCATTTACATGGCTCAAATAAAAGTTTGTTTAAAAAAAAGGCTTTTTTTATTTTATTGTGTGCTTTTTAGTATTTCTTATTCCCATATGACGAGGTGGTAAACAAATTTAGTATCTTGTCTCATAACGATAAAATCAACCGTTTGCTTTGAAATTGACAAAACGTGCCTCAAAACACCTGTTAATTCCAAGATTTCGAAACATAAAACTTCCACCTACCGCTTTCAAATGTTACAGATTACAGATCAATTGTACCATTAAAAGTAAGAAAAATCCCTATGAACTTGAAATAAAAATTATTTGCTTTCAAAATGGAAAGGATTGAATTTGACAAAATTTTGACACCCTATTTAGAGAAAGCCAGTGGTGTTTTCACCAATGTCCATTTGGCATTTTTTCATCATTTTGACTGAGCGGTTGATCTGTAGCGTTTGAAAGTGGTAGGCGAAAAGTTTATGTTTCGAATGTCTGAGTTAACAGGTGTTTTGGGACATATTTTGTCAATTTCAATGTATAAACAGTCCATTTTATCTTTATGGAACAAGAATACCTTTTTCTTGGAGAAGAAATAAGATGCACTAAATTGATAAATCAGCAAGACCAAAAAAGATAACCTCCAAAAATAGCGCAAGTGGCGCCCTCTGTGAGATACGTAAAAATTGACATTTTCAGACTATTCTTCATGCCCAAAAACACTAGTTCAGCAGCTTGATTATTTTGGGAGATATTGCCATAATTCAATTTCAAAAAGCGAATAACTTTAGGGCCTATGTTTATATGAGCAAATCACCTTGTGAGTTTTTCTACATGTCAATGTCCTGATCAAAAAACCTGGGACACCCTGTATATTAAAGAATGCATCCAAATTGGCCCATAATTAGCGGAGAAACAGGGAATTTTTCATCGAGATGAAATTTCAATTAGCCAAGATCAACTCTCGGGACGCGCAGCAGTGATGACTCATCTCTCTCTCTCTCTCATCGCCGCTCAGCGACTACTGTCAATATGATATTAACTTTGACACTTAAAAACACTGTCATTTTCTGACTGACATTATAAATTTCAAATACTGAACTAACTATGACAACTATTATTTATAAATAAATTACTAATTAATATATACCAGTATTATACATAATATGTATGTACTTACTATTGGTATCTCAGGTCCTGTTTGAGGTAGAGCAATGTATTTTCAAAAAAAAATGGTGTAAAAATACCAGCTATTAGAATGTTGAAGTGGCATAGCGATATCTTTGCAAAGATATTAACAAAAAACATAATCTTAAAGCGTTCCACATATTCAGCCGCCATTGGAAGGTGAAAATAAAGAAAATTTGATCTGCTCAAACAGATTCAAAAAACCTAAGTCTCGACAAAAAAAATGAGCCCAAGATGAGCCTTCTAGGATGCCGACAACTGGGTCAGTAGGTAAAAAACATTATAATATCCTTTTTTAACAAACAAATTACATTTCTTGTAAACAAATTAAGATTTTTTAACGAAATTTTCAGCGTAACTTAAGGGCCATAGAGGGCCTATCTCCCGAACGTTTTGAGTGCACAGATGCTTTTCCTGGTAAATGGAAAATACATGAAAATTTTGAAAATTTGATCGGCTTTTGCAATTATTTAAACAAATTATTAACAGATTTGAACCTACCAGGTCTCAAATTAACCATCTTTTAGTGTTCTAGTAGTGTACAAAATTTAAAATACCCATCGGCAATAGTCTCTGAACTACCTAAAAAACGATTTTTTCATGATTTTTCCACATTAAACCATTATTGAATCAATGTTGCGCCACTTCAGAATTGGATCCCTTGAAATATTCAAAATATGTTAATAAAAATATAAATAAATATATCGATATGTAACTATATATTAAAAGGGCAAATAATATCATCCTCCTTACTATTTCTGACATATTTTCCTTTATAAAGCATACACCTCAGCATACCCACCAACGTTTTATTTTCTAAATAGGGGTCGACAACATTGCAAAATTGAAAGTCTCAAAGTAGCAAGTACCAAACATCTATACACAGGGGTCCTAAGATTGGATGTTATAAGAATATTTTCTCGGTATTTCTGGTAAAAAAAAATAATTTAATTTTTCCAAATACTGCATTGGTGTCGTTACACAAGGCGACGGCCGCCTTCCCCCCCTCCGGATATTTGACCGAAAATAAAAACTTAATTTATAGGGGGTCCAAAAAATGTTATAGGTAGATTTTGAAAAAATAAAGTTGTCCATCTATTTTTTGATACATTTTAATAAGGCAATTAGTAGAATATTTGGTAACTTCGAAATTTTTTTCAACTTCTTGAGCTTAAAAATGTGAAAATTTTTTGCCGACAGCGCAATTTTTATCCAAGATAGTGAAATTAAATTTCTTTTCCGAACCTACATCGATGAAGTCTAACTACAAGGTAAAACCTGGATCGACACTATATTAAAGACCCGCGCATGACGTTATAATTTCATTTTTCTTTTTACGGTAACGAATTCTCTTTGTGGTCAATATTCGGTAGTTTTGTTATAATAACAGAGTTTTGATATAGGTACAGGCGCGGCCCTTGAAATCGTTCCGGTACGTGTGGTTGCAAACGAGTTAAACTGACAACGTTGCAATTACCTCTCCCCTCTCTAGTCATCTCTGTTTGAAAGTCAGCCGCATAACCTCAAAGAGGTAAGTGACGGCAAATCTAAAATCTTATTACGCGACATTGCCAGTTACAGTGCAAAAAACAGTAAATTCGGCTCTCTTCCACAACAGAACGTTCCTTAACAATATCTGTCAAATGAACTCCATCTTCAAAATGATATTTTCCTAAAATATAATCTTCCCAATTCATAGATTAGCCAACATTCCAATCAAAGAAATCCGCGTAATTTCACGTTACGTAAATCTCAAAACACCAAGAAACAGTGTAAAACTTTAAATCCACGTATAAATAATAATAATAATAATGCAGCGATTTAACCTATTTTCGTTGACTGACGTATCAAATTAATGTCAGTCAATGCTATTTTCTACCTATACGGTACGGGGAGGAGCGGGGTGGTGCAAGGAAATGTAGGGGAAGTTGTTGATTTGAGAAGCCGTAGAATTGGCGCAACTTTGTCGCACTTACCCGAAATTCTTGATTTCTTGCTCATTTCTCATGCCTAGTGGAAACATTTATGAGGCCGCCCCTGTACCTACATGTTTGTCAAAATATGAAATTTCCATGCACATGAAGAAAATCGTATACTTACGCAGACCATTTCGTCAAGTGCAGAAGACTAATAAAATAAACACTATTTTGGAATTGTGGGATGATCTGTTCAATCAATTAAAGAAGCGAGAATTATAGATATTATATTTTGGAAGAGTATTTTGTAACGTATTCCACTATAAGTAACTGAAAAATCTAACGCGTTCGATACTTACAAACACTACAACTAGCTATGGATTTAATTTTAAACCAAAAAGGTACCCAAATACTCTTGCTTGCTTTTTAGACTAGCTTTTTTAATATATAATATAATATGCCATGCAACCATGTAAAATTAAAGGGGCATAACAAACAAGCATTTCGTCTTATTTAGGATATTAATTTCGTTGTAACAGACATATTTTACATGTTTTTATTTTATAAACGAATCTGCAAAAATAGTGTTTTTAACATTAAACCACCATGTCGATTTTTTTCGTCGTGTGGCGCCAGTGGCGATCGCTAGAAAAAGCGCTGTGCACAGGTTTTTAATATAGTTTTGGGCCAGGTAAAAACAATCGGTTTCAGTTTCAACTGCTCTCTGAATTTAATTTCATATTGATAGGTAGGTATCTACCTATACGAACCTGAAAAAAGAAATTCCACAGGTTTTTAGTTTCTGCAAATCAAGGCGGCCTTGATGGTTGAGTAAATAGGTAGGTGCTATTTTCAGGTAAAGTGTATTTTCCGTTAAACATTCAGCAAAATGTTACTTAAAAAGTTGTTCAGAATGACAAGTCATGCCTATATAAAAGTAAAAATTACTTTTTTCTATCATTTGGAATTAAAAAGGTAGGGAGACTCAGCGTGGACACCCTGTAGTTTGATTTTTTATGTGTTTTAATTTTTTTAGCAGAAAAATGAAAGTAGGCCTATGCTTTTGAAACTGTTTTCACACCTGTCCAGTTTTTGATCATGAACAGAACATTTTGACGCGAAAGCTTAGTAGTTAGTCTCGTAGCTAGTAGTATTCTTGACAACACCCTGTACACGTTGAGCCTTTGACCCGTACAAAAATTTTAACCAATGGTAAAGTCGGACTCCTGGAACACGCCTATAGAGTTAATTAAAAAAAACTCAATAATAATAATAAAAAAATATATAAATAAAAAAATTAAATAATTATCCTCATAAACAACTAACCAGTGACATTCTTTTCTGTATTAATAATAACAACATACATATTAACTTAAGTAACTCGAATAAAAAGTCTTTACGATTCAGTTTAGGCCAGTCGGTACGTCGTTCTTAATAGGCCTATATAGGTGGAAATAAATGGGTGCAAGCTGCAATACAGTTTATTATCTTTGGATACCATTCATTAAAGTACGAATTCCTTATTCAATGAAGATACTACTATATTTGGCCGCCATATTGGAAAATTGAAATATCCGAAAATAAAGCCAATTATTAAATTCTCTACAAAAAAGGTATTATTCATTTATTTTTCAAACTTACCGGTTCTGAAGTTATAGCACTTAACATTTAAGGTATATACAGGGCGTTCCGTTAAAAATGGTCCATAGAGCAACTGCATATATTTCGCGCCAAAATATGCCTTATAGAAATGTTGTTTGTTTAAGAGATACAGAGCGTCGAAGTTCATTTTTTGAAATTGAATTATGGCTACATTATTTGAAAATTTTCTGTACGGTGCACCCAGACAGAGTAAAAAATCCATAAAAATATAATTTTTATAAGGAATTTTCCAATATATGGCGGCCAAATCCGGTATCGATAGACCGTGTAAATTTAGTATAGAGTTCAATAGATCCAAACAAAAATAGTAAACTGTATTTTTTGCCCTCATTTATTTCCACCTAGAACCCCTTGTCGACTGGCCTAGTTTTATTCTAGGACACTTCAACAGGTAGGGTAATAGAAAACCATAAAATTATGACTGTTTTGTGGTATAACTTTTTATCCACAGCGGCATTATTTTCGATATACAGGGTCCTTAATGACATTCTCAAAAATGTTAACGTTTATTTTTTTATTTTTCCAGCCTTTAAAGATATTCAAGTAATAAGGTGTCACAAAATGTGATAATACCAATTTCCCAAATGGCCAGTGGCGAAGATCAAGAAAAATACTAATGCGGCCATGTAAGAATTTTCTCGAGTATTATCCACTGTCTCTTGATTTTTTTGTATCTGCCACAGTTTCACGGCAAATTTAATTTTTCAAACATAACTCCGTTTTGAAATGCCGGAAGAAAAATTATTTAATGTGAAGAAATTACATCTTCAGATTTCTGTTTGGCCAGAGCATATTAAACAAAAGTGATTTTGTTGCATTATTTCATTAAACCAGTAAAGTTAAATAATCTGCACTGCACCCTTGAATGTCACTTCCGGTTTAACGCAAGTGATGTTCTTTTGTCCGGGCTAAGACTACAAAAAAATACTCCTAATTTAATTTTTTAACAAAAAACCGTCACTTCCAGTTAAACCTGACATGATATTCAAGCGTGCGGTCCAGATTTGACATCCTCGTTACCAGCTGTATCGTTGTATGAAAAAATAATACAAAATCGCCATCTTGATCTCTTAAAAAATGGTTATTTTGCGGTAAGTTTTTTGTTTGAAATTCAAGATTGTTTTTCTCTTGGCGGCATTGAATTCCTTGAACAAAAAGTCTACGGCACTATAGTATTTGAACGACCAATAATTATTTGTCATAAAAAATACCGAGTGACTGTCTCACTATATTACAGAAAAAATGAAAATAGCTCAACTCCTTAAAAAATAATGAATTGTCCCCAGTTAAAGTGATACACACTGTATAAATGATCCGTTTTTACTATAAAATAAGAGATTTAAAAAATACATCTCGATTATTTGAAAAGATAAAAGACCCGGAAGTATATACGGGTGAGTTTTTTCGATGCCAACTATGGGGATCTCGGAAACTAGCAGATCTAGAACAAAGATTAAATGAGGAAAGAATTGCAGTTTTGAATGCTCAATCTAATGCCTCTTTTGGATTTTTTAAAAAGTTCATGGCTCGCTAGATATTTTGAAAAGAGTGATTTTTTGATATTTCATCAGATCTCTGTAGCTCCGTTATTTCTGATTATACAGAAAAACTGTAGAGACAAAAATGGTAGATGATGTTTTGCTTAAGAGGGGGTTGCCAACAGAGAAAGTCAGGTTAGATTTCGTATTTTTTTAAGTTGTATAGCATAAAATCTAATAACATTTTACCTGGCAAAAATCTAATACAAACATTTCTGTCTTAATTTGAGTCATATAAGATGTTATAAGCAGTGTTTTGTTTTATAGGTTATGAAAACCTTGGGGAAAATAATAATTCCAGTGCATATGCTTTTAAGATCTTATGATTAAAATGAAGACAGAAATGTTTGTACTAAATTTTTGCCAGGTAAAATGTTATTAGATTCTATGCTATACCACTTAAAAAAATATGAAATCTAACCTCACTTTCTCTGTGGGCAACCCCCATCTTTCTAAAACTGAATTTGTCGCCTTTCTTAGAGAGCGCCTGTCAATACTGGCAATTGCTTCTAAAACAGCTGCTCTTAATTCAACAATTGTCTCATACTTTATTTTGTACTGTTCCCCACAAAAATAAATCCAAAACAGACAAATCGGGGGATGGGGGCTGCCAGGAAATAGGTCTATTTCTCCCTATCCAACTATTTGGATAGAGCTGATCTAGGTAATTTCTTACGGGCAAGTAATTATGTGGTGGAGCTCCATCATGACAACTTTTGTTTTATTTTATTACATTTTGCTACCAGCTACTATCTTATTAAGCACAACATTATCTACAATTTTTGTCTCTACAGTTTTTCTGTATAGTCAGAAATAACGGAGCTACAGAGATCTGATGAAATAGCAAAAAAATCACTCTTCTCAAAATATCTAGCGAGCCATGAACTTTTTTAAAAATCCAAAAGGGGCATTAGATTGAGCATTCAAAACTGCAATTCTTTCCCCATTTAACCTTTGTTCTAGCTCTGCTAGATTCCGAGATCCCCATAGTGGGCATCGAAAAAAACTCACCCTGTATATCGTTGGATTTGAAATAACTGAAGTATACAGGGAACACATTGTCTCTTGATATTTTAAAAAAATATCAAGAGACAAAAAAGTTGTATTTCTAGATGCTTAGTAAGAAAAAAATAAAATTGTTTTAAAAAAGTCAGTAGCTTACATTTTTTTGTCAATAATATTCGTGGGACTGCCCCCGGGATGCCACCGGAACTCACAATTATTATCATCTAGTTATTGCTAACTTGCGTCTTATCGCAATGAATCACACTGCCAAATTTCAACAAAATCGGCGAAAGGACCTTTAAAACATTAATAATAAAAAAAAACGATTACTTTAACACCGATGACACCGATTAACACTTTAAAACCGATTACCCTAACACCTTGAAATTGGTTGAGGAATTCGCCCTTCAAATTAAGTAACACCCTGAATAAATGCTAAATGTTGAAAATCAATTTGGAACCTCCTTAATTTACCTACTTCCAAATCACCATGTTAATAGAAGTATTATCTTTAGCGAGGTTTCGACAAAAAAAATTCAAGGAATTTTAAACGTGGAAAGCCAAACTTTCAGCAAACAAATTTTGTAGCGTAACTAGAAATTTTAACCCCCCCCCCTCCCCGCGAATCCTCTAAAGCCCCCCCCTTATTAAATTAATAAGAATAAGAATTTCATAGCATATGTAAGAAAATACATTTGCAAATAAAAAAATCGTGTTACAGTGTACCTATTCCAATTTGATATTGAACACCTCGGAAATATATGAATGTCAAGGAAAACATAATATATAGTCTCTATTTTTTATTGATAGTCTCAAGGGAGAGTATCTCATAGGCATTGGTATTTGAATGGGGTAGTTATTTCATGGCCTCTTATGATTTTTTAAAACGAACAAGTTTTATTAATAATATTTTGACGTCAAAGCTCCAGAAAGCACACTTTTCTAAGAGAAAAGTGGGAAAATAACAAAAATAAAATTTTGCAAGTTTGCTCACTTTTTCATTCTGAACAAGTTTCCTTAATAACATGTTGTAAAAAATCTCTAATAGGGTTTATTGAAAATTTGCTTTTTAAAAAAAAATCATAGCAGGCCATGAAATAATTATTATCCCATTCAAATAGTCTATGAGAATTGGGACTACCAATAAAAAATAGAGATCATTTGTTTTCCTTGCCTTTCATATATTTCTGAGGTGTCCAATATCAAGTTAGTACACTGTAGTTCAATGGTCAGAACAAAAAATTGTCACAAAAAAAGTTTATTAAAGACTAGTTCATTGTGACTATTTCCCTCGTCTTAATTTCCACCAATCACAAACGCGCAATTTTGAATTACAAATGATTTCTAAAGTCTATCCAAGTTACAGAGGCAGTGGATCAAAACATTGGCCACCACGTGACCTATTCTCTTATTGGTCTGGCCATCATAAAATGTCAAGTGTTTACGCGGCGAGCAGAATGCAGGGTCGGCTCTTCCCTCAGTCGAGTTTCCTGCATATTTTAGATCGGATCGCGAGCAGTATATTCTGTAAATTTATTTTACTACTTAATTTAAGGAAATTTATAAAGATCCACGAAAGGTAGAAACACAAATTTTAGAACTTCTAAAAGAATTAGTTCAGAATTACAAGCCACTTGGAATCTCATATTGGTCCGACCCTGGTAATCCATCGCAAGGCGGTCATGTGACTTTGTTTATATCTACTGCCGCTGTAACTTGGATAGACTTTAGATGGAAAAACTGTATGACAGCACCTGTCAGCAGTTTTTTCGAGTTTACCCGCGGCAAAACTTGACAGCTGTTGTATAATAGGTAGTATGTTTTGTGTATGCAGAATAATCTGTTACTCATGTCAAATACCATTCGGGCATCTAATTTTTCCTGTGAAAAAAATCCAAAAAACCACAATGATAAGTAATATTTTTTAACAAAATGCATTCGTGCAGGTGCAAAAATCCTCGTCTTCCACTCGGATTTTTGTTGCCACCAGCACTCATGCTTCTTGTTAAAATATTACTTAGCAACGTGTTTTTTTCGATTTTTTCGGAAAAATTAGATGCCCTTATGATATTACTTACGAATAATTGTATGTCGTATAGAATACGCGTACATGGTATTGAACGAGACCGAAGACCGAGACTCCCGTCCGTTCATCCGACTCTCGCCCCGCTCGCCCCCCACACCGCGGGGCCTAGCGGGGGTGTAGTTACGCCACTGGTGGGTGTTGTGTATGTGTGTTACGATAACTTTCGAACTGCTTTATATCGACGTCAAATCATAGTAATAGCACAGAATAAATAACTTCGCAACAGAAGCCTCCTTAGGGACATATGTCAAAAATAAGCGAGTCTCCATTTCTATTTATAGAAAAATAGCCAGTATTTCAAACATAAACTGGGTTCTAATACAATCTTTTTGCAATGTAGATTAACATAAAATCAAATAAAATGCACAATATTTATCCCGTCAGAAGATATTTCGTCTAAAAGCGAGTCTCCTTTTGACACTTGTCACTAAGGAAGTGTCTGAAAGAGTAATAGTAATCTTGTCTATAATAGGATTAGGGGTGCTTCTTTCTGGGCAATATCACTCTACGAGGAGTAATAATAATAATAATAACAATAATAATTTCCACCGTGGGTGGGTGAATATTTAGGTAGGTACCTACCTATATTATTGTTTTTTTTTACGATACAATAGTGTTCAGCCAACAAAAGTGCTACATAAAATAATAATTGTTTCCTACTAGAGAGCACTTTTGAGATTATTATAAAAAAGGAGGTGTGGGTTAGAGGGGTTAATTTGAAAATAGCGTGTGATATGTCTGTATCTATTCAAGGAATTCGATTTTGGCATTATTCTGCAGAAACAAAGTAAAACATGAGAATAGTTACGAGGGGATGAAAGCCTAAAAAGTAAAATATGACAGTATATTGTGGGATTTGTGTGTAATATTGGAATTTTTTTCAATGACGTAATATTAGGTAGGTATTACCTAAAAAAACACCTTTTTATCTCAATTAATTCCCCTAGTATAAAAATCATCGTACTAGGCTCGGTAATTGGCTATGTATCGCAAGAGACTTGAGGAATGTAGAATTCTACCAGAGGTGGTCTTCTTACTCCCTTATTACCCCCTTCATCACAAACAATAATCAGTCGATTATCGCTTAAAACAAAAGTTTTAGGTACGGGAGTACTCAGATTGGAAAATACTGTTATGATGGTTTAGTTTTGACTGTTAAAAATTAATAAATTAATATTTTCTAATACGCAAGGTTTGTTGATAAGCTATACTTAGTTACGCACCTGTAGCTCTTTGGGTAATAGAGAGCATAGCAGTCAACTGCGGTTTGTATATGGTTAAATGTGGAGATTGCGGTCTTCTCAATCTAATGTTTCGTTCATCGTGGCTTTCGCCTTCTGCAACTGCAGTAGAAGAGCAAGACTTCGACTTTTTTTGTTCAACAAATATTGGTTGCACAACGGTTAAACGTCTGCTTCCAGCATGAAAATTGTCCAAAGCAAAAGTACATTTTATTAACCTGTAGAAATTTGGCACGGAATATAACGTACAAACAAATTATTATCGTGCTGACTTACCTAAAAATTTTAAACATTTTGATATCTGGGACTGGTAGAGAGGACTTTGACTGACACTATTGACAATAATTTGAAACAATCAATTATTTGTAATCGCTTTAATTACCGGTAGGTTTGTCGTCTATATTGTCATTTTCAGACTTCTTTCCCAAAGTACCTAAAATCGATAATTGAGAATAAATATAGGCCAGTTGATGTACATGCAAAAAAGCCGAAATGAAATCCAGAACTCTTCCCTTACTACCTATATATGAATATTGTGTAAAAGCAACGACAATTTGACTAATAGTGTTGACTGGAGTATTTATTTCGTAATATATTTTGATATAGTACAGTGAAATAGGACTAAGAACGGGCTAATAAGGGAAACAAATCCAAAAACCATGCACTTTTGGATTCTGACGCGGAAACTGGTCTACGGTCTCCCCCAATTTTATTCAATTTATCCCTAAAAATCAGCTCTGACGGGCATTTTCGCGGTTGTTCACATTTTAGCGCAACACGATCTCGCAGTTTTAGTCCTTGTACAAAAATAATCCCTACAAAATTCTACACAAAAGAGGTAAGTATCGCGAAATTGAGAAGTTTGATGGCGTCGTAAATGAAGACAATTCTCGTGGAAAAAATTACGAGAAAGCTTCCATCCCCAGTCTTTTCAAGTCATTTTTGGATCTGAAGATACACTCTAAATAAATGCTGTTGTTCTGCACTTAATGTGGGTGCATGGTAGATTGAAAATTTTCACTGATCTGTTAAGTCTGGTTGCCTTTATTGAAGACTGGGCATGGAAGATAATCAACAATAGATTGGAATCTATTCACACAACCTCTTCTCACCGGATCCCGATTAGTTGATCAATATAAAATACAAGGTTAGTTTATATGAAGGTTAGGTTAGGACATTCCCCCACTGGCAAACAAAAGCAAAGATAGTCCTCCATCACCAGCCGCGGTGGCGTCGCTCGTACCGGCGCTGACTTTTTAGACTGCATGTTTTTCTGCCTTCGATCGACCTTCGTTCGAGGCAGGCACATGCATATGTCTTTAAAGAAAAACACCGCTATGGCCAAGAGCACTGGACAAAAATGTGGGTTCACGGTATTGCTCCTAAATAGGCTTTACCCGTGTGATTCACGGTATTGCTCCTAAATAGGCTTTACCCGTGTGATTCACTAATTGCTTTCCGTAGTACTTGAGCGAATGCTATCCTAGGCTCTAGCCGCAAATGGCAACGAAGACAAAATAATAGTAATTGCCCCCCTCCCCCGCACAAGCATGTGGTTGCTTCTGGGGTACTCCTAGTTTGGAGTATTGTGAGGGTGAGAATTATTATTATTTATTATTTATTATTTATTATTTATTATTTATCACGCGACGGTGCCGCCTCCACCAACTGTTCTTCTTATTTTCACTGCTTGATGCCGGTGGCTTATCAGGAGTAACGCAGTTACCGAAAGTCGAAAACACAAAAAAATACTGAGACATTCTAAGAGGGAAAATAGCCAAAGCGATATAAGAAATTTACGCGTAACCTAAAATACCCACTGCAAACGTCAAATTAATATGCCAAAAACATCTGGGCAATCTTGTTTTAACGCCGCGACGGAAAAAAATAGTTAGTAACAACGGAGATATAGATGAAGATATAGTTGAAGATAGGATGCCATCAACTGATCAGCCAATCGACGAAGCTGTTTATGAAGAGGGCAATGAAGTTGACACGGAATTAGATATGGTGGAGGAGAACGAACGATTTATGCAAAGGGTTGTTTTGAGTGTCAGGTGTGGATTAGGCCTACTGAGGTTACACATAAAAAACGCGCCTAATACTCTATCCCTGCGGTGGTGTGGAAAATAGTAGGTACACATGTGTTAAAAAAATACAGACAACTGTAATGACCTTTTTTGTGTAGAATTTTATAGGAAATTGTCGAAAAAAATGCTACTTTTCGAGATAACGACAAAAAACTGAAAACTCCCCTTAACCCCTTAAAATACCCATGGCCCAAATTGCTCGAACTTCTCAGGATGTACTAAGGGCCTCAATGAAGGCCTCCACAAAAAATCAGCTTTCTCGTATTTTTTTTCCTATTTTGAGCTGAAATTTGTCTTCATTTACTGGGATATGAGGAGACCATAGAATATTGTAACCTCGATTGAAACTTACCAGTTTCCGCGACAATGATTTTAATTAATTAATATACTTAACAAATAACAGCGAGTATGGAAGTGACTAGCAAGAATAAGTACCGATCTCGGAGCGCCCCAAACTTGATGGATGCCGAGTTGTCGCCTCGCTGAAACCGCGGCAGACTTTAAACGCGTACATGAAATAAATACTACTTCATTTATTCAGTAGCGTGCCGTAGGGGGGGGGGGCGCGGGAGGGTATATCCGCCGGAAGGGTATCTCCGCCCTTAGCTCGGACCCACCCTTTAAAATTGAACGTACAATCACGACAATATTATGGTTTATTATTTGTATTATTTTTGCGTTTTCCCCGGCAAACATTTAATTTAAAAGAGCGGTTGGCAACGCTGCTTTGTTTACTACTTTGCTGCGCAGCCGCTCTTGACTTTCCTTCCTCTTTCAGTCTTTCCTCGCTCTTCGAGTCGTCGTTACCTCCACCTCGCAAGTTCATCACTCACCGTTAGCTCTCCTGCTCTCACTGTTTTGTTAAAAATATTTTCCACCATACTTTGCAACTGCCCTGGATCAGAAAGGTCGTTTAGTAGGTTAAACAAAATTTTGAATTTCCAAAGATGTTCAATGACTCAGGAAAGGACAAAATAACTTATCATTAGTTAAGCCTGGTTCATGCAGCAACTTTATCTTTATGCATTTGCTTTATCTTTTAAAAGTTGAACATATTGTAAAATAATGAAAGCGTTCAGGCAACACTTTTGCTTTCTGTTTTGCTTTTGCTTTTATTTAAAAGTTGGGAAGTTTCAACTTTTTGTTTATAATCTTTATCTGAAAGCAGTCAGAATTGCGCACGCGTCGTTTTGTCAAATTACCAATTAGAGGTTAAGAAATACAAAATTGTTTGCAAAATAAACGCTATATTGTTAACTATACAATCACCGACGAACTCCACTACGTGAAAACTCTATTTAGCAGTAAAAAAGTTCGTATGGATTGAAATTGCGCATGTGCAAATAATTTTTAAAAAGCAAGGTTCCTGAACGTATGTTTTACTTCTTTAAAGAAAAACATAAAGCAAAAGCATAAAGATAGAGATAACGTTGCTGCATGAACCAGGCTTATGTATTGAATCAGAAACAGCGAAATTAATCGATTGTGATAAGATAAGACAAACTGAAATCTGTAAAAACAAGAAGATTATTATTTTAGTTAAGTAGTCAGTGTTATTTTTTTGTTTATAGCTTTACCTAACTCATAAAATATTATATATTTTGTTTACTTTGTTGAAACAAAAAAAATTGTACGACTTTTTTTGGCGCCCTTACAATAGCTCGCCCCACCCCTTTTACCCACGGCACGCTACTGCATTTATTAAAGCTGTTCGGTGTAAATTGCATCGAAATTTCCACCACTCTGTATACTTTTTAATTTATTGCATTAAATTTAAATATTGACAGGGAAATTATAAATTACAATATATTTGTTCGAATTAATACTAAAATTCCAGAGATGCCAACATATTAAGCATTCTTCTGTTGGCAGCAACTGGCAGCTAATTTCAACACGTTCTGTGTTTTTTTGCCTCAAGTTTGATGTATGGAGGTTTTTCAACGAGAATATTTCAGAAAAAAACAAACAATTTCATGGAAAAAATTCTTTTTTGTTTCTTATGTGTCAAATAGTTAAATTTTGGCAACATTTACTTGGTGTTTTGCGATTGGTCCGTGAGCGTCTGCAAAAACATGGGCTGCGTTCATAATTTTCCAAAAATCACGCTAGCGTGACTCCGAGTCACCCAACGCGGTCATAAATAGGGTAAGAGAGAGAGATCACGCCAGAGTGAGATACTTTCTCACTCTGGCGTGATCTCCACTCCCGTTCATAAAATCGTTTTTTTTTTACGCTAGAGTGACGCTATCGTCGCCGCAATCGAGAGCATGGGGAACGAAGGAGTGACAAGACAGACATTCACAAAATGCCCCAAACGCGAAGAACGCGCCGCGCGCGCTTCGCACAATTCGCTATTGAGTACGCCGCGCCAAAAACGCAGGTTTGTCGGTAAACCAGATTTGCACAAAGGGAATTAGTTGTTCGCCAGTGCGCAGTGGGTACGCGTGTTTGCAGCGTTTGCGCTATTCGCAGCGTTTGTCCTGTACGCAACGTTTGTTGTTTCAAAACATACAACTAAACACATCAACTTCTCACAAACTCACAGCCATCGTCGTAAAATTTTGCAAGTGTAGATGTTGTCCATACCCCGGGGCAGTGCTGTATTTTAATGTTGTAAAAAAACGACTTGTCCATACTTTTATTTTTTCTCGGGTTTTTTCTTTTATCCCTTTTTTTATTGCTAGTTAAAGCATCTATAATCAAAAGAGCGCCGGCAGGCACTACCACGTTATACTATATTATATTCTCTTTAATGGCAATACGATGACTTATTGCTGTAAGTAGGTGCACTTAGCTAAGATCCACTTATTAACGGTTAAAAAGTATATTCCTACAGTTAAAAGGTTCCAACCTAAGACAGCAAAATAACTTGCTGCTCTAGGCATACAGCTGCTTTGGGGTCTAGATTGCGCAAGCGCAGTATGTTTTTGACCCGCGGTTTTTTCCGTTAAAACAAGCCCGCCACATTCTGTGCTCGACTGTCGACGAGGGAGGACCTTGTCAGCCCGGGTTATTTTTTTCAACGCGCCTTACCCGGGCCTGCAGTATTATGTACGTCGACGTTTGGTAACGTTACCGCAATGTTAGAAGAGTGGAGTTTGGGGGAATACGTGCAGAAATTCCAAGGTAAGCAAACATGTTTTTTTGTGCTTTGTGCTTCGGTGTCCGATTAGAAATAAAAATAAAACGGGAAGTTCCGTACATTTTACTGAACTGGCTAGTTTAAAAAGTTTGTAAACCAGCGTCAGCAGCCGATTTAGAAAAAATGTGTATTTCCTTATTTTACGGGTAAATTTTTTCAGCTTTTAGTTCGGCGAGGATGTTCTGAGAGCTCGGAGTTTCGTAGCGTTAAGATTACATCGTTGTTGCCGAACTCGCCTATAAAGAGAGAATATTTGCAGTTGGCAAGCACGACATCTCTATTAGTACCTACCGTATATAAAGTAACAATAACTGTCGCATCATACAGGGCCCCCAATTGACCTTAATAATTTGATATTATGATATTTTGTTTTTTCACGTAATTTTCTTCACAGTTAACACAGATAATGTTGTAAATTAACAGGTAATCACCTTACTTTACTTTTCTCAAAGAAAATCACAGATAAAGCGTAGAAATATAATAATAGACACATAAAAAGTATACATACATATAAGGTACAAAACACGAATGAATCAAAAATCGGACAACAGCTGTGAAAAAATGAGCAAACTTTCTTACTCTTACTCTTTTTTATAGAAAAGTGTAGGTTTTGAGGTGCTATGGGAAAACATAATATGTTGCACACGCACTCACCCAGCAACATACAGCATTTTGAGATATACCTATATATGTATATATACGTATATGATTTTTCGCTTTTTTTGACCAAAAACTGCCAATATTACAAAGATGCATTTTTCAAAAATTTTAAAATAAAAGTAGTTCAAAATTAAATTCCCTATAAAATTGCTCCTATGAAAATTTTCGATTCTGTGCTATTACAGATTATGTGAAAATTTGTGTTTTGAAGCCAAAATAATGGTCAATTCATTTTTAAATAAAAAAAGTGAATTAGGAAAAAGAAAATTGAGGAACATTAGTCTTGGAAAATCTATATAGTTTTCCTTGGAATATTTATGAGCATGAAACGTATTATTTTACAGTTTTTTCAGGGTGTACATGTACATTACGAATTAATTATGCGCTTTTTAATATTTTCCAGATTATCCAGATGAAAAATAACCGAGACAAACCCTGGTCCAAATCTAGTGAATCATCACAAATTGTGATATAAAATGACTGCTACTTTATAAGTTGAGTGGATATTACTTTTAAGTGCAATAAAGGGGTTACGAATTTTTGTTTAAAATAAGAAATAAGTTTTATGTTTTAAATGTTTATTTGTCTCAGTTTTAAATTTACGAATAAAACAGTTTAATTATTAGTTCAGTGTATATTATTTATAGTTCCCTTATAAAGTTTTACTATCTACAGAGATAATCATAATTGATTAACCCTAACAAAAAATCTAGCAACCGTTATAAGTCGTCTACTAGTGGTTAAAAAGTCATCTACTTATGGCAAGAAATAATTTACCTGCTGGTGCAAAGTATTACCCGATACCAATAAAACACCTACTAACCACAATAAAAAAACTTGCTATGATTAAAAAACACACTGACTACTATTAAAAGAGCACTGACTTGCAGTAATAAAGAAAAGATCTTCTAACCACTAGTAGGTATTCTTTTAGCAAAGTCGTTTTTGCTATCACAGCAAGGTAACCTTGTTGGAGCCTATTTAATGCAGATATTTTGCTACCGCTAATAGATTTTTACTAACGGTTAATAGATATTTCCCTCAGTGTAGGTGGAGGATTTTTATTTATTTTTTATTATCGTATGTGCCGTCCTTTTTTTAGTTCTCCAATTGAAAGATAAGTTGTAAGTTAAATTGTTGACAATACTGATTAATATCTAGACTTCTTATTATTAAATACAGGGCCGCATTAGAAAAAAAAATAATGGAAAAAAGGAATTTTCAGTATAATTGTCTCAAAACATTTTAAAAATATTTCTTGTCATACATCATGGTATTTGCAATGAAAAGTGCTCTCAAAATTTGCAAAAAATATCCAGGTCCATATTTAAAAAAATTAAGTTGAAGATGTTTTCTCAAAAACGAAACGTTGTACAACAAATCTAAAACGCCATTTTAAGGCCCGTTAAAATGTGCCATAAGAAAGTGCTTTTCTTTTTTCTCTATCTGTGATAGCAACTTCAGAAAAAAATAAAATCGAAAACGCAAAATTTTACTTTTTTCAAAATAACTCAAAAACGAAAAAAGATTTTATTGACCTCGAAATTGCGCAACTTTTTCCCCGTTTAACCGTTGCCCCATCTCTCACCGTTTTCAATATCCCCATGCTGTTCATTCTTATCCGGGACACAGTGTATATATGTATGTATGTATGAAAACGATTTATATATATATAAATGGTTTTCAACTTACATTGGGGTTAATCCCTATTGTCATAAAATAATGCATTCCAGGCATACGAAGCAAAAGATCATTATAGGCATCAACAGCACTCATATACATATAATATATGAAATTCAGTGGGAAGCTATTATATTTATGTGTACCGAGAGAATATAAATAACTTTAATATCGCGCGTTGTAAATGAACCAGGTATGTACTAAAAATAATAGGTGTTTTTTCCAATTATTGAGAAATATCACTTCTTTTGTTGACGCTATTTTTAACTTTTTTTATTGAAATCATTTCTAGAATAATTCTCTTTTTATAGTTCGTTTGTTTGCCAATTATAGTAGTACTTATTATCAAAGTCGAAATTGTGCCCAGTATCTATTCTATGTTGTACCACGGCAGTTGGATTTTGTTAAGTAAAAAAAATTTTTGGTCGTTCTTATGTTCATTAATCCTTTGTTTTAGATACCTCTTTGTCTGTCCTATGTAGTTCTTTTTACAGCTGTTACAAGGAATCCTGTAAACCAAATTAGACTGTAATCCCTGACAGTCACGAGCTTTTAATCTAGTAAAAAAGTTCTTCTTGATGTTATTTTCACTTTTGTTCAGTTCTCTTTTGAGTTTTTCAGAGAGGTTTCTAATATACGGAATCTTAAAATGAACTTTTGTTTCTTTGGTGATGGGGTTTTGGTTAGTAATTTTTGGTTGATTGGGTATTTTATTAATAAAGTATTGGTATTTCTCAAGGATTGTTTTAATGTAATTTATGTTTTTTTCCTGATATTCTGGATTTGACAAGGATATTGCTCTATACTTTAGGTTATGTATTTTGTTAATTTTTTGTTTTAGTGGATGGTCTGACAAAAAGTTGAGGTATCTTTCGGAATATGTTGGCTTATGGTATCAATCTGCTTTAATTTGTTTGTCTTCTTTTATTAGCAAGACATCTAAAAAGAGAATTTTGTTGTCAATCTCCTTTTCTATAGTGAATTTCAGTCTTTTGTGGAACATGTTAAAAACCATAAGAATTTCGTCAGTAGATGTAATTGGAATCGCCGTAATGATGTCATCAACGTATCTATAGAAGAAAGGTAGCTGAAAAGGTAACTGTTTTAAACAATGAGTCTGTAGTTCTATCTAGCAAACCGGTGATAGACAGTTACCCATACCCAGTCCATATGTTTGTTTATAGTGTGTATCTTCAAAAAGAAAATAATTGTTGTCTATGCATAAATTGAAAAGGGTCATAGAATGGTCGATGTTCAGCCCCTGGTTATCAAGTAGATGCCAATATTTTTGGACAGTCCTTGTAACTATTTCTAGTGGTATATTAGTAAAAAAATCATGATATAACTCTCGGGTATCTCTTTCTGTCGAATATCGTTTACAAACGTGAAGGAATCCTTAACGTGTGTTTCGTCTTTAATAATACAGGGTGTATCTTTGATAGGTACAGAAATTTTAACCACGTAATCGGGGACGTTCATAAAACCGAAAAATGAAAAAAAAAATTTTTTTAATCGATGTTTAGAAAATGGGGCAAATCAATCTTTATCCGTGCTCAATGCACGCCGCTGGATCGTCACTAGAAGCGCTGAGAGGGGAGGTCTAACCTCTCCCTAGGAGATGGAGGGGAATAACGTTAGATTAGGAAGGGGAATACCGCGACGTTGCCGCATGTCAGAGTGGAATAAATCTGCTTGCAGAATTAGGTACCTAGGTACCTTTGAAAATTACTGCTGGTAGGTATCCACGTTTTTTTATGATGTCGGTTGCTGTGACGAACTGTTTATTGCTTTCTTCACAGGCGCACACAATAATTTAACAAACACGTCAGTTTTTATCACTTTACTGTTATTTTAAGTACCTAGGCAGCAGAAATGTATCCGAGCGCCGCTCGGAGAAGTCATTGCTAGAAAACTCATTGCTGATTTCACACTCATAATTTTTTGACAAGTCTTTTGTGGAGTAGGTATCTACCTACCTACCTATTTTACAACTGATTTTCAGGCCGCAATTTTTTTATACTAATAATTAGCCATCTCTTGGGACACCTTGGGATAATAAATTTCTGATCGGCAATCAACTGAATAAAGTATTTGTTTTAAAATACAAATTATCTGTAAAAATTGCAAATTTCCACAACCACCCATAGGGTAGAGCGTAGAGCAGCGGCGCGTTACTTTTTTTTAGCGAGTGTTCGCCTGTAGCCCTATCATCTCGAAAAAAGTGGGGGATGACTGTAATTTGACGTGAATTTAACGCGCGGCTTCGATTTGTTCATAGTTTTTAATATTTTTCAACCCTTGCCCGATAGTGCGCCACCTTTAAACCCCCTCAGGGTTGTGGTCCTATGTATTATCTACTTTTAAAAAATTATTCGTTTCCGAAAAAAGTGGGGGAAGACTGTCATTTGATGTGAATTTAACGCGCGGCCCCGATTTGTTCATCGTTTTTAATATTTTTCTACCCTTGCCTGATGGTGCGCCACTTTTAAACCCCCTCAGGGTTGTTGTCCTGTCTATTGTCTACTTTTAATAGTATATTACACACCGAGGTGTCTCGAGATAAAGTAAACTTTCCACCCGGGAGGGCGGGAAGTAAAAGTCAAAAAATTGACACTTTCAAACTTCTAAAAAGTCAGAAATGTCGATATTACATACATGGTTGTAAATAAAAAATTATTCGGTTCCGAAAATAGTTGGGGAAGACTGTCAAATTGGCGTGCTTATCATTTCCGCATTTTTTAACCCTTTGCCGTTTCGGAACTCTCTCAAGTTAATTCCTTACCATTCCTCTTACTTTTCGTAAAAACTTGGTGGCGAAATGTCGCGTAATGTCCCCAAAAACCGAAAAACAGCGACTCCTCCTGGTGAATTTAAGCTTCTGCGTGCCCTTGACTACTGCCCGACATTCCTTCGCCGAGATTCGCCAGGCGCGGGCATATGACGTTGGCGTCGGGCGCTGGCGTCCGACGCCAACTTCACACAAAAACGACGCCGCGCCGAATCGCGCAATAATTACAATTACGAATGAATTCACTGGCACTGATTCACTCGATTTTGCTCCATTTCCACGCCGCCCGGCCCGGCCGACCTACTAAATTACAGCTGGGCGAGGAGCGCAAGCGCGGGGCGCCACTTGACATCGACACTACAGGTGATCCCCACTACTCATAACTAGTGCGCGATATTAGCCAATCGCGGCTCGCGGCTCGCGGCCCCTACTTCTCTCGGGGCGGCGCTACTATGTTGCCAAGTGTGCTGAAAATTTACCTGATTTAGTAATTTAATTCCGTATAAATTTAATTGTGTAGTGGATTTTTACATGGATTTACCCGTTTTTGTGCGTAATAATTATACGAGATAGTAGATTAACTTATAACGAAAGAAACCCCGTATAAATCCGCGAAAATCAAAAATCGTAGCCGACGCGCTAGTCGAAGATCGTCCGTCCGATTATTATGGGATTTAACAGCTGATTGATATCGATCCGCGTCCGCCTGTAATTTTTGGGAGCGCCAGCTTCAACAAGCAATTTATTATTATACAGAATGCCTTACGTGTGGCTATTCTGTGGTATAACAATTCTGTTTCCAAAACGTGGACGCGTATGCAAACGTCGCGTCTCGGTAACCGATATTGTTCCGTTACTTTGCTTTGTTTTACGAACTGTCGTCGGAACTGAACCTGCTTCTGTACATTTTTCCAGATCCGTTCGCCATTTTTTTGGACCAGCAGTGATGTCCAAACCTGTTGCAATTGCCGCTACGAATTTGCAGTGAAATAACAAGTGATTTTTTCATATTTCCGTTAAGAAATGCAGTGTTAAACTTTCGCGGCCTTCGTATGAAAACAGTGCTAGATAGGTTCCTACTAGGTACCCCAATTACGCGCGAGGATAAAAGAAGCAGCTTCAAGGGTTCGCGAAAATTCGGGTTTTATTAGACGCATACGGTATGGATCTAATTGTACAATCCACCTAGTCGAGTCCCCGTTGGAATAAATCAGCTGAGGGAAACCGAGACGTCCCTAATATTTGGCATCGCGCCGCTTTAAGTGTGCAGTGAAAAAAAAACAAGTGTTTTGTTCGTATTTCCGTAAAAAGAGACTATGAAGTGTTATACCTTCGCGACCATCGTATAAAAACAGTGCCACTAGTTAGGTAGGTACTTAGTGCTTTATGTGATTTTGTGAAGATTTTTGGATAGTATCTAAACACAAGAAAATAGTAAAAATAATCGATGCATCTCAAAGGTAGGCTTTCTCATGCTATTCGTCGAGCTATTCGCTAAAAGAACCTTTAAGGAGTTGTCCAAAAATTATTTATTTATTTATTTAATCTCCACATACACAAAATGATACATGGTTGCGTCAATATTCTTCAAATACTGCGAAAAAGCCTCGGAAAAAGCGATTCGACTGGCAACCAGTTACCTAGTGCTTCTTGTGATTTTCGAGAGGATTTTTGGATAACATAAGAAAGGAGTACGACACCCGCAAGGAAAATCATCCAGGCATCCGAAAGGTAGTTTTTTTGCATGCTATTCGCTAAAAGAACCATTAAAGATTTGTTCAAAAATTAGTTGAAAGACTATTCCTGAAATACTGTGAAAGAGCTATACGTCTGACAACGCTGCACGGCGGAATTGGGGGGGATCCGGCGGAACCGGCCTCAGTTCCAGCTGGTCCCGGCAAGGTCAAGAACCCATGGCCGTAGCGTCGGAAAAAGGGGTTTTAATAGCGTTTTAAAAAAAATTATTTTTGACGTTAATATGCACTTTAGAAAAATTTTAATTGCATAGGCGTAACAAGTGCATTTTTCCCGACCTGCCCTTAAAATTTCTGTACTTATCAAAGTTACACCCTGTATAAAGGTTTTTTAAAATGTTTGCCAAAAACTTTGTCAGGTTGTGAAGGGGTGAGCCTATAAATGATACAATAGGACGGAGGGGCGTATTGTGTTTGTGTACTTTAGGTAGAAAATACAATTTTGGCGAAGTACCTACCATTTGAACATGTTAATTTATTTTTTTTCTTCTTTACTCAATATTTTCATTTTAAAAAATTGATTTATTAGTTTGTTTAGCTTGTTTTGAATGGCCGTAGTAGGATCTTTGTTAAGTTTGCTATATGTTTCTGAATCATTAAGAAGTTCTAAAGCTTTGTTAATATAACTTTATTTTGTCTGTATAACGGTAGTATTGCTTTTATCGGCCCTTGATATCACGATTTCATTGCCATATTGTTTAGTGAATTTTTTAGTTTCCTTAGATATGTCAAGCAATTGCTTTTGTGTCATTGAGAGACTCATTTTTAATCTGGGTTTTGAATATAGTTAGTGATAATGTTTATGCATCTATTTCTAATCTCAACCCTAACCGACTCGTCAAAATTTTCCAGAATAATTTCTATATCAATGATGAGTTGCTGTAAAGGTAATTCTTTTTTTGAATAGGGAAGATTAAATATTTCACCTAAGCTAAGCTTATGTTGGACATATCATATTATTATTTGTATTTTGTATAGTTAATTAGCCAACTAGAATTCTGTTCAAAAGACAATTCATGAGTAATGTTGATCTTAGAAAAAAGGTTGTTAAATTTACGCATTTGTTTCTGCTTTATCTTGTTGCTAGCGTCATTAAAGAACTTATTTTGAAATGAATTAAAATTATGAAAATCAGTCTCCGTAAGTTTACCTTTAGCATTATTTTTGACGGATATAATATCAGTTTTTAATTTATTTATTTTCCAATGTCGTTGTTCAATCTCCAGGTTAAGCAGAGATCTTTGAAATTTACATAAAATCTTTTGACATTTGTTAGTGAATGGCGCATCACCTTCTGAGCCCAAATTATAAATACATTTAGATATTTTTTCAATGTGATTTGGGAAAACATTAGATTGTCTACATTTCATGAGAAATTTAACATATAGTTAAGTTAGTAATTAGTGAATCAGTATAGTTTTAGGAAGCTAACAAAGATCGCTTTGCCACAACTGTTAATGTCATTTTTGCTCTAATTTGAAGCAAAAATTGTTCCCGACATAAAAATTTAACCAAAGCTATTTAAAAAAAATCTCATATGGTGCGGACTGTAATGGTGACACTGTAGAAAGCAACAAAAGGATGAAACATCATGTCTGGCATCACAGAACACGTACTCCCAGTCAGCACCGCATTCAATGGCCGGATGACAAAATTTTGGAGGAGCCCCATTACTAAAAGGGGAAATTCAAAGGGTCCGTATATATTCGCAACAAACAAGCATTCAGCTATCCGAGGTGATCTATACTAGGTATATCCAAGTTACAGAGGCAGTGAATCAAAACATTGGCCACCACGTGATCGCGATGTGACCTATTCTCTTATTGGTCTGGCCGTCGTAAAATCTCAAGTGTTTAGGCGGCGAGTGGAATGCAGGGCCGTCTCTTCCCTCAGTCGAGTTTCCTGCATAGGTAAGATCGCGCGCTGACTTGTTGCAGAATCTCATATATTATTCCGACCCTGGTAATCGATCGCAATGCGGTCATGTGACTTTGTTTATATCTACTGCCTCTGTAACTTGGATAGACTATAGGCAAAGTCTAGAGAATAGTATTCTCTAGACTTTGCTATAGGTCTCCAATGTTTGACACCCATTGTTCCAACAAGCGGGTAGAAAGAGCATTAATCCTAATAAAATTTAGGATGTCTAGCAGGTATATATAGCTCTCCTTTTGCTGCAATCCTCATTTCACTTTAAAACGATTCACTATTGATCGAAACGTCGTGTCAAATGAAGTTTACTCAATGATAACTTTTATCATTAGCATATTATTAGGTACTTACATAAAAACATAGTGGTCATAACAACAACAGCCAAAAGGACATATCCAGTAGTATATACGCCCTGGTTGTTTAAAAATGCTCCTGTATCAAAAACCAAATGACGAATTCCAGCCCAGAAATGATAGGATATGGGAAATGCCATCCAAAACTTCATTGATAGGATTAAAAAAAAACCAATTTTTGCACACTGAAGCCCCTCGATGTAGTAAGGAATATCATGAGGTAATGTTAAGGCACCTATTGCCAAACTAATGGCATAGCCAGACAAAATCATACCTAAAACAAACTTCATGTTAGCTGTGTATGCGTTGTCGGGAAGTTCAGAAAAATAATTAAAACAAATCATCTTCACCATTATTCAAGATATTAGTAAACAACTGGAATGTACAATTATTGGCAACATAGATTATAGGATAAGTTAAGTTCGTATTATAATAATATATATTGAAACACCATATTATGGTGTGTCAATAATATTCACTACAAAGATTTTAAGGACGTATTTTTGAGGTAAAACAGTCCTTTTTCTTTATAAACACGTGTCCTAAAATGAACACCCTCGGAACTACAGTCTACAGTCATCGTAAGTTGCGCGGAAAAAAACGATTATTTTGAACTGTGACAACAGTTACTCATCAAATTTGCTGAAAATTCGCAATCCTCTGTTGCTTTGGCGCTCTATTTCTTTTTTGCCACAAAAAAGACGGCGGAAGGCAGATTGAGAGGATCTATAAGTAGTATGGCAAAGGGATGTGACGTCACAAGATGGCCGCCAAGGCGGAAAATTTGAAAATGGCCTTGACCTGCGGTTCGATGAATTTTAAGGGGTCACCTCGGGTTAACCTTGACCTGAGGGGTCACCTTGACGTAGCCTTTAATTAAAGGTTAAAGATTTTTAAGGGGTCACCTTAGTCTGCATTTTAGGGTTTAGGTATAATATTTTTTCTTCAGATCAGTTTTTACAAAATTAATTAATTTTATTTAACCTTTCATTATTTTTAAAACAGTTAAGTAAGGTTTACACTATTCTAGTAAGTTAGCAGAATTTGATGGCAATCCATGGCACATGCGATTTTCTCAGTCCTATCCGCTTACGCGTACACATATAACCTATAGCAACCTATACCGCGCAAGAGAGACGTCAGACCGGGGGAATAATTTGGCGGCCATTTTTAACCCTAAATGAGGCGGGAAATTTGAAATAATTTATACGGGTGGGGGGGGGGTAGGTTTCCATAAATAATGTAATGTCTTTGTTGTCGTTTTTTTGTAAAATGAAAATTATTTTAGTTCAAAGTACAACATAGGTCCACGATTTTTGTTTGTTTTAATTTTAATTTAATGCATTCGGGAAACGAAGCAGTTAACTAGGTTGAGAAATTGTACAAAATCGCTGCATTATAAATAATTACTTATAAAAAATATGAAAATATTTTTAATTACCTAACATTGTCATACACTATTACTTGGTATAATTATTTCTTTGAATACTTTTAATAATAATAACCTATTTTCCCGGAACATATATATACCTATTTCTGAATTTTTAGGCAGCTAGTTTTATTCCTTAGAACTTTTTATTTTTGTTTGTTTAAAAAATAGAAGCAAAAGAAAACTTGGTAACTTCAATTTCTACCACTTTAATCTTTGCTTCAAAAATGAAAGTGAAGTGACTTTTAATTACGCTCTTCTTTGATAAGTTTAAATAATTTTTAGGTTTAGTTGCTGCCGCTGTTTGCATTTCTTTGGTTAATTCTATTTGCTCCAGAAATGCGGCTCTCTTCGTCGTATCGAGAATTACAATGTCTCCGCATTTTCCTCATCTCCACGAGTTATTTCTTGAACTTCTTGAATATTATAGTCGATGACACATAGAGAGTACTACTAAGCCACTTTCTAAATTTAGTTTCTTCTCTTGAAAACCTAAAAATCAGCAAGAAATCAGAAAATATCAATGAGAAAACAATCACATTTGGCAAAAAAATTATACCTATTTGCTTATTGCTTACCTATGAAATGCAATTTCACAATCTATATGTAAAAGTACCTTTGCATTTGCACCAAGTCATGTTTTGATCTCGTAAATATGAGAACAGAAAGCTATTAACCGTACAAAATATAAAAGAAAAAATCGCGATTAAAAACTAAAAATCATCAAAAAAGCATGTCACGGTGACTTTTATGATTTTACCGGCGCCTTGAAAAAGTATAATGCAATTTCATTTATACTGTATACAAAAATTTAAACAAGGAATAAGGTAGCCACCATTCAAACTGTCAAAATAGGGTTAAAAATGGCGGCGAATTTCATCTCTTTTCGTTCTCTGCGCCTTGCCGTGCGCAATAGGGCCAAAAGCGGTATATGTTAATATACAGGTATGTGCGCGTACATCACATTACATTTCTCTAATTTTGCAGAAAATGGTGTACTTTAGAGACTTTGAAAACGAGTACCTTTTTTGTGTAGTCTTAATTTCTCTTTCAGAAATTCGTACTGTTTTTAACAAAAAATCATCCCCCCTGTAACTACGTCTCTGTGAGTGATATAGAACTGTCGTTGCATAATGATTGTTGCACTTAATTGATCAAATAAATGTACCAAATTTCACTTTCATTGGACAAGCCTTCTTGATTTACAAAAATGTGTTTTCGATCTTCCATGTTTCTCACCCTGTATCTTTTTTATTGAGCATTTTAGGACACACGTCCATGGGAAATATTTTGCTTAAAATGACGTTTTCTATCTGTCATTTCAGTTTGGCACCATAATTTAGAAACACCCTGTATAAGACTTTTTACTATTATATTGATGTTGTGTGTATAGGTGAAATCATCTTAGTCTTTTAATATTGTATAATGTAATTATAATATTTTATTTAATTATTATTTATATTTATTTATATACAGGGTGTTCACTTTCAAAATGCCCACCATTGGTATTTTTGAAACGGTAAGAGCTACAAGGTTGGTTAAATTAGACAAAAGTTGCGCATTTTGATGTGTTTCAAGAATCTGTAAAGAAATTTGACATAGCTCCCGTGGTTACTAAAATAACCTGAAAAAACTGAAAACTTCCACTTTTTTATTTTGTCCGTAACTTTTTTAATATCAAACGGAATTGAATGAAATTTGGTGGAATTACGTAATTAGATACGGGCTTTCGAATGCACTATTCAGAAAAATTCTCTGCCTACTGGATCTTTAGGTGTTCATAACCAAATTTCAATTTTCTTATGGCGGCCATATTGGATTTTACCACCATTGGATAGAGCAAAAAATTACGAATACAACCATGTATCACAATACCTAATTAAACCCACTTAAATGTCAAATTTCTAATATTTTAAATATTTTGAAGCCAGGCAAAAGAAGAAATGATTTTGTAAGAGCTAGAGGAGCTGTAAGTGAAATCAATGTTTTGGCTCAAATTCATTTAAATCCAGAGACATCGCAAAGGAAAATTGCTAGGGAATGTGGTTTGTCGTTAGGGGCAGTTAACAAGATTTTAAAAAAGCACAGATACCATGACTTTAAAATTCAACCCGTACAAAAGTTACTTATTTATTGCCGGGGGACTAAGGCCTGCCGGTTAGATACTGACCCCTGGCGCCATCTATCTATTTATTAGTATTTAGTTTCTTGTTCCTATTAAAATAACGTTAAATAAATAAACTTTTGACATCAAATTTGACGTTTCTGTTTATTAGGTGACAGTTATTGATATTGTTTTCGGAATCATGGCCTACTGCCTGGCTTCAAAATATTTAAAATATTAGAAATTTGATATTTAAGTGGGTTTAATTAGGTGTTGTCATAGATGGTTGTATTCGTAATTTTTTGCTCTATCCAATGGTGGTAAAATCCAATATGGCCGCCATAAGAAAATCGAAATTTCGTTATGAACACCTAAAGATCCAGTAGGCAGAGAATTTTTCTGAATAGTGCATTCGAAAGCCCGTACCTAATTACGTAATTCCACCAAATTTCATTCAATTCCGTTTGAGATTAAAAAAGTTACGGACAAAATAAAGTGGAAGTTTTCAGTTTTTTCAGGTTATTTTAGTAACCACGTGAGCTATGTCAAATTTCTTTACAGGTTCTTGAAACACATCAAAGTGCGCAACTTTTGTCTAATTTATCCAACCTTGTAGCTCTTACCGTTTCAAAAATACCAATGGTGGGCATTTTGAAAGTGAACACCCTGTATATATTATTATCAATTAAATAAAAATTATACAGGGTGATTCAATCATATGTAAAAAAATAAGCACAGGTAAAAAAATAGCTTAATATTAATCTGAAATTTAAAAAAATCTAAAGTCAACAAAAAAATTAAACAATATTTTCATTAAAACCCTTACCTAAAGGCGATTTTCGAGTCAGCTGGTAAGCTCACGCGCCAAGGTTGGTGCCCAGTTGCCAATTGCACAACATAACGAACATTTTCACAGAAATTATTGAAGTATTGAGATAAACCTAGAAGATCGATAATTTTTAGTGGTTTGTACATTTTTAGGGAAACGTTTTTCTGCTGTGACTGTAAAAACATCATGATCTAAGTTAATTTAATACCTTTTTGGCTCGCTTTTTATTTTCAATGTCAATGCTTTTCTTATTTTGTAAATATCAATTTACCTAATGCCCAAAAATTGATTGGCAGAACTGAAGCGTGGGGAAAAATGCACTTTTGGGTAGGAAAACAACTCGGAATTTTTTTTTCGTCAACTGATTTTGTCAGGGATAAAATGAATTGCAATAAAACTTTCTATAGTTTTAGAGGCATAAGTGTAGAAATCAGTTGACGAAAAAAAAACAATTTTTCCGAATTATTTTCCGACCCAAAAGTGCATTTTCCCCACGCGTCACTTCTGCCAATCAATTTTTGGGCTAGTGAGGATATAAGTTTTCATCATTTCGAACGGAATAACTGACGGAGTCAGTAAACCAAGTCATTTTTTGTGTGATCTGCCAATCCCTTAATTCAACTTTTTTTCCACACGCTACACTGATGCCATTGGGTTTTCGAGGTCGGAATAGTATAAGAAATCATACGGTGAACATGGCATAAGTGAGAATTAGTACCTTTTTTCTGTTTTGAAAAATCGAATTTTCCATGTTTTCCCCGGGGGCCAAACTTAAAATTACTATTTTCCGACTCAGAATCGATTTACCTTACAACCCTCTTCAAGGCATAAATGAGAAAATCAGTAAGGAAAATCCGTCACTATCTGACGGTCTATAGGTATCGAATACTTACAAAAAGTCGATATTAGCTCGACATTGAAAAAAAATCGAAAATGGAAATTTCCGATTTGCATGGAAATGTTTCTGAAAGTATCGACTAATTTTAAAAAGTCGATATTGGGTCGGCAACGAAAAATGGAAATTTCCGATTGTTAGGGAAATATATTCGGTAGTATCGAATGCTTTTAAAAAGTCGATATTAGTTCGATGTCGAAAAAATTGAACGCCCGCGTTGCCTCGGTCTTTAAACAACCTCCTCGGCCAAAAAAGAGCACTTACGCATCTGGCAATGTAAATAACTAATTTTATGCAAACAGCGTTTATGACCTTTGCCGTGTAACAATAGCCCTCAGCTTAAGCCTCGGTCTTTTGTCTTCACGCCGTGGGTGATCCTCCTGTACTGTACGCCCTTCATACATAAATAACTATTATATCAGAGAACAAGGAATAATATCATACCTGTGGCTCGATGGGTTATGGACAACATGGACGTTATTTGAGGTTTATAGATAGTGAGGTGAGGAGATAATGGTCGTCCTAAATTTATATTTCGTTTATCATACGTTCCAGCTATATACAATTGAGGATCAGAGTATCCACTTGGGTTTGCAGAGTGTGGCACTATCTTTATATTGGGTCTGTTAGTAATACTAGCACATGATTCGTGGAATAAGAATTTAATTCTCTTCGAAAAAATAATAGAACAGTTTATTCTTCTATATCTACAATAGTTTTCCGTTAGTGGATTACAAGCGGATATATTCAGCTTAATAGTAGATATATATACCTGATGTACAGTGCCATGGTTTTATAAAAAATTCTTACTTGGAATTAACAAATATTTTGACAAAATAAGTTTTTTACTAGTAAATGCCAAAATTTGTCATAATCTATTCTACAGGGTGTACTGGTTCCCCGTGTGCGCCTAATCTGTACTGGTCCGCCTATTAGCACGGCCGCCAGCAAGTATCTCATGGGTTGTGGATTCGTTGAGGTTGAAGGTCAGAAACTACGCCGACGGGATTAAACAACTTTTATTGCAACTACACAATTTAACTACAGCCGCAGTCGTTCCGTAGTCCGAGCCGCGCGAGTGTGAACCGGAGAGCGCGAGCTGCCGCGACCCTTCTTGGTCCGGCGCTCGGTTCGGTAGAGACTGACTCGACGCACTCGACGGCCTAGGGTCGGGAACGGAGTGGGGACGTGCCGGGCGGAGGTGTCTGCCCGACGGACGGTCGACGGAACGGCTCGCCGGCGGGAGCGGTCCTACCAAGCGGAAACCGTCAGGCCCGATCCATTCCGAACATAAACGATCTGCCCCGAACTTCTACACAGGGGATTCTTCCCTCCACACTAACTCCTAACCACTGCAAGGGTTCTTAATGGGGCCTTTTCACACTTTTATTTTATGTGCATGATGTACATCATGAAGTAGGTACAAAATAATTATGTTGAAAATTAAACTATTTTTTTGCTCAAAAATTAAATATATGTTAAAATTGTCTAAGCTCAATACGTCACGGTTATAAAACGCTAATTGAACCAATGAATAAAGAACCCCAGAACATGGCATCAAAAGTTAATTTAAATTGCAAAATTACTTACCGTTGGATTAATATCCTCAAACATTTAGTTTTGGCAGTAAGGGAAGAGCTACAAGCCACAAAGCTAAGCATAATAACTGGAAATAGTATCGAAGCACCAGATACCGGCACCTATCACCGTCTCAGATACCAAAATTTTGTGTCAGACTTGGTTCCTACACAGGGCGATTTCCATCTCACGCACTTTATAATGTCCATAGAGCTTTGACTCCTTCCTGGGGTTCTTTATTATCTTTGTTCACAAAACCGCAACTAAAGTTCGTTCAGCGAATGTTCGGCCCTACGTCACAACTCCCGTTCTTGTCTTACTCGTGAATATACGATGGATATCGGTCGTATATTCACGAGTCAATATAGGATGGATATCGGTGAATATACGATGGATATCGGTCGTATATTCACGAGTCAGACAAGGACGGGAGTTGTGACGTAGAGCCGAACATTCGCTGAACAAACTGTAATTATGTTTTTGTGCCTCAGTTTCAGTTTAGCCACAAAAAGCGAATTACAATTCAATTACCAAAGCCATCCACGTTTTGATGAACTGCTTGTTTAGCCGATCACCTTGTATTTCCTATAAACTTCGACAAGTACGCTATTTTTAAATTGTTTGTCGTTCCTATTGTGATACCTATTACCTAGAAGCAGAGCATATAAAACAACCAGCAATATAACTTACTCTTGAGAAATCATCCGCAAATTCAATGACCTTGTCGCCATATTGGGGAAATAGAAGTCAGAGGTGTATTCGGGAAAATCAATTCAGAAATACAGAGTAGTATTCGTAAAGTATATGTGGTAAGCACAAGCAGGATAAATTTGTTCGGAATTTTATTCCACGTAGAGCTTTGACTCCTTCCTGGGATTCTTTATTTAAAGATACTAGCACAAAGCACAATTTACAAAAAAGCCCACTCCACGACTCCACGGCACTGTAATATCTCTCATACAGGAAAAAAAAGAACTGCCCAATCGCCTCGACACTGCATCCATTTGACAGAATCTATTCCCAAATGGCGGCTGCGCGAACAGGTGCGCAGAATTTTCCCGCCATGGGGAGAAATACTGCCGGTTGTTTTATATACTCTGCTAGAAGTATTAAGTATTTTTTACTCATTTTAGAATGAATTAATTACTTATTTTTGTTACAAATTAATTAAAGCATTTAAAGGTTCTAGTGTCTTTTTGAGATATTTTTAAATTTTTCGGATATTTGTCTTTGTAGACAGGGAAGATTCCAGTAGCGGCAACAGCCGATAAAATATTTTTCTTTGAAGTGCCCTCCTGCCATATTGAACAAAGACCACCTGCAAATTCACTTTAAGACATATTCTCATTATTTTATCGTTGCCAGCCAATTAACACTTCGTTTCATTTTAGTTTTAGGAAATCAAAGCAGCCTTTATCAAAGGGTTGTAAAACATCGGTAGTATGCGCAGGCAATTTAAGTAAAGTTATATTTTCCTTTATTGCCAGTAGTGAGTCAAAGCGGCGTCTAGCCCAAAATGGCCGCCAAGGTCAAGGTCGTTGTTTGTCGCGAAGTCGCGATGATGGGTTCAAGGTTAAATCACGTTTCTGGGAATTGTGGTTCAAGGTCAAGGGACGTGGTTTCCTAGAATAACTTCAAGGTTAATTTCCGAGAATCGCTTCAAGGTTAATTTCTGGGAATTCCTGTTCAAGGTCAAGGGGCGTGGTTTCTGAGAATCACATCAAGGTTAATTTCCGAAAATCGCTTTCAAGGTTTCTGGGAATCGCTTCAAGGTGGCGGGGCTTAGAGGTCAAAGGTCAAAGTGTACCAGAGTGGCTTACTTCTGGGAATTTTGGTTCAAGGTCAAGTGGGCGGGGTTTCCTAGAAAGTAATTTCCTAGCATTAGGTCCCCCCCACCCCTCTAGCTTTGATAAAAGACATAGTTTGCTGTTGTGCGGAGTTCAGTAGCCGAGTTGAGCTAAGATGGCTTGCAGCCAAGAAATGGATTTGAAAACCATCAACAAAGTTGGTTGCTTGTCTCAGAAACCGACGGTAAAGTTAGTGGAATTGGATGAAGGTGTGCCGATGAAAATTCTCTCTGGCACGGTGGTGCAAGCAACGTTCGGGGAGACCATTTTGCTGGAGTTTGAGGATAGTGTCGTTTTCCTGCCAAACAGAATGACGAAGGCGTTCAAACCACGCCTCGAAAATTTTTCCAGTGAAAAATACTCGCCGGTTTACAAAGGACAAGTGGATATGGAGAAAATCCCGTGGGGTGGATAGAAAATTAACATGGAGAAATCTGAATGTTTTAGTCATAAAACGTACTTAATAAAGGAAATGGACCCAGTATTTTATTAAGAGTAACGAGAAACTGTTGTAAATAAAACAAATAATTCGAATTTCAATCTTTATTTGCTGTAAATAGTTAAACAACGATGGTATGACTCACAAAGTAAGTGGATCAAGCGATCCGTAATTCGATAGCAATGAAAGACAGCAACGTACTCTGTTTAAAACGTAAAATAACTCATTCATAAATAGCGGTACTTTTCTAAGTAATCAGTTGCAAGGCTCAATCTAAATTGAAAATTATACTGCCTTAAATATTTACGGGCTACGTGCCAGTGTTTTAAACTTTATTTAAATTAAAATTAAGAGTTATCCAGCGCAGACCTCGATGATTCAATGTTTATGTGGTGGTGAATTAAATCATGCAGGTCTGCAATAAAGTCGTTTCATTATACGAAATTATACTTTATACAGCATTTATAATAAACACACTTTCCAACGCCGAGGTCCGGCTAACTTTAAGTAAAATCTTAATGTAACGCGCTCGGATATTATATAAATATTTTGATGTGGTGAACAGTTAAAAAATAAATTTAAGCGAGTTTGGGAAAATAAATTACTAATGATTGGAACTTATAAATATATTTTCGTGTAAAGACTTGCATTCAGTCTAATGTTATCTTTCACAGGAGACGGTTTGGTTAATACCCTTAGCAGTAATCTACCAGTTGAATTGCACGTTCCTGGATACCAATATTGCGGACCTGGAACTAAGCTAAACAAGAGATTAGCTAGGGGAGACCCTGGCATAAACCCTCTCAACGTTGCATGCAAGGAACACGACATAGAATATTCGAAATCTTCCTCTTTAGAGGATCGACATAAAGCCGATCGAGTGTTAGAAAATAAAGCTTGAGTTAAGTCTAAGGACGCAAAACTAGGTGAAAAGGCAGCTGCTTGGTTTGTTACTACAACAATGAAAACTAAACGCAAGTTAGGTATGGGCTTAAAAAATCGTTCAAACGTGATATAGTGAAAAAGGTTGAAAAATCCTTGAAAAATCATTTAACGGAAATCTTATTAATGAAAAAGTAATTAAGAAAACCACACTAGCTGCAATGAAAGCGGCACGTTTAGCAGTTAAAAAAGTAGGTGGAAAGAATAAAGTGCGAATCCCCAGAATAATTCCTTTTGAGGCGAGCGGTGGGTTTCTTTCTTTGATTCCAATCCTAGGTGCTTTGGGAGCTCTTGGATCGGTGGCAGGCGGTACTAGCGCGATTGCTAAAACAGTTATTGCTGCGAAAGATATGCAGAAAAAGATGGAAGAACAAAAACGTCATAACAAAACGATGGAAGCAATCGGATCGGGGCTTTACTTGAGAAAAAACAAGCGAGGCTTTGGTTTATTTTTAAGAAAACAAAAAAACTCCCAGTGAAGCTACCCAAGAGACCATTAACTAACGTTGACCTCGAAAAATTTGCCAGGAAATTAAAGTTGTCATATTTTAGAGGTGTATTCATGAGAGATGCATTTCCAAGCAAACCACATGCGTATGAATCGGCAATTATTAATTTAGATGTTAAAAACAATAGAGGCACTCACTGGGTAGCATATAAGAAAGATAATAATATTGTTGAATACTTTGATAGTTTCGGTAACTTAAAAGCACCGAAGAGACTTGTTAAATATTTAGGAAAAGTTAAAATTGTATATAATAACGATGCATATCAAAAATTTAATGAAGTAAATTGTGGACATCTTTGTCTATAATTTCTTTATAAAAAGGGCTGACCGACTTAAAACTATTAGTCATGTCGTTGTTATTCACGTTGAACGGCTACAGCTCTGTACTCTCGGTTGATTACAATAATTCCATTTATTTAGACCCAACTTTACAATACGGCTTAGCGTTGCTCGGGTTTTGTTCATATAATACGATACCGAATATTGAGGCACCGAATAATAAATTTTATTTAATCGATCAAGCAAACGAACTGAAAGTTTTAGAAATACCCACAGGATCTTACGAAATTGCTGCCATAGAGATAATTAAAATTTTAAGGAATCTTAACGAAATACCTGATTTTTCATTGAAAGCCAATACTAATACTCTGCAGTGTGAAATATACAGCGATAAATATATGATTGATTTTCGACCAAAAGATTCCATTGCCACATTGCTCGGTTATTCCAATCGTTTACTACCCCCACTAAGTGCCCACGCATCAGATTTACCGGTGAATATCGTCAAAACCAGAACAATACATATTGACAGCAATTTAACCTCTGGAGCGTACTATAACAACAGACCTACTCATACTATTTACGAGTTTTCTCCTGGTCCGGCGGACGCCATAGACGAAACCCCCAGAAACCTACTTTACTTATCTGTCACTAAACGGGAAATAAATAATATAACCTTATAGATTTTGGATCAAAATTTTCAGTTAGTAAATTTCTGTGGAGAAGAAATAATAATTGTGAGATTAGAAGTAAAACCTTTGTAATGGGTCTCGTTTTCGGTGAGGGTCTCACATATAAAAGTGAGTTAAACCACTTTATGGTTCACGACCAGCACGCTCTTGAGGGCAGGGCCTTTTGATTATTCCACCACATATTTTTCATATCAGTATTGTAGACTACGTTTATCTCGTGACAACTCGATCGGATTGAAATGGATCCGATTGAGTTATGTCAAATCTTTTATAATTTTACGTTTACATCATCAGTATTGAATCCTATGGTTTTCAATCCTCTCTAGGAACATTAACTTATTATAGTTTTTCCACAGTAGGTTGGTGCACATTCTGGCCAACTTCTGTTTGGAAATAGCGGCTTGACTTGAAATTTTAAATATGATTGAATTTCAATCTGTGGGGTTTACGCCATCTGTTTGAGTCCGCTCCAGTGAATTCAAACCTCTCTCAATCGGATCGAACGCGTCGAGATAAACGTAGTCATAGTCTTTTTAATTTCAAATATGAAGCCTAAAATCAGTCCTAATTGTTTTGCTAATTGTTGACTTAATTTTTGTAAACAAGCTACAGACTTGCAATATTCGAGTAGTCCATATGTCGAGATTTCGCCATACTGCTGTGATAGGTACTAGCCCTGCCACTCCCCAAATGCTGTTTTATGTTTATGCTTGCCGAAATTACAGGTATAGCAACTTCCCACCATACAACTTCATTGCTAAAACGAAACAGATGAGCAGCAGGCTGCAGAACACAAATGCACACAGTAATAAGTTAGGCACCTATCAGCTGTTCGCAACCTGCACCTGCTGCAAAGGGTGTTGCTAAGAGCATGCGGACTATTCGATGACAAGAATTTTGAAACCACCGGAATACCATTACTCTGGTGTCAACCTGATTATTGAGAGGACTTTTGTGTCCAAAACTCGAAAACATAAAAAATCATCAATATGAAGATATTATTAATGTTTTTCTTACCTTGGCTTGCCATTATCAGTTTTCAAGAATTTTTTGGGATTGAGTAAAGTTGATAATAACTTCCTGGTTTGGCTGCTCAATATCACAACAGTAATTAGGCTAGTATTATCATGTGAGTCCTATTTTGCTGTTCCATTTTTTTTATTTTATGAATGTAATAACCTAATTATCTAGAAGGGCAATATTACTAATTATGTACCATCTACAAGACCATCTACCATTATACTAATTTATAAATTACCACAGACAACAGAACTGCCGATTTCAAGAAAAACATTTTTTCCGATTTAAAAGAATAGTTATTTATGTACCAAGGCACTGAAGTTCAACTTTTTACACATGAGTCATAAAAAGAACTTCAGTGCCGAGGTACATATATATTTTTTGAAATCGGAAAAAAAATGTTTTATTAGGCAAGAAAATAATCATCAGGGATTCCCGTCCATGAACCAACTGCTCACGGCGTTGCTTGACTTTGACGATCGCTCTAACTAGGTCAAGTATGATAAGACACGGCCTTCGAACAGACAAACCAAACTGCTGCTTGTTGTGCAGCCTCCACAACAAATCTATTGATATTCAAACCTACTATAAAATATTTATACTGAAAACTAAAAGATTGCGCTGCTATAGGTAACAATTTCGCAATACGTCCCTGAAGACAGCAACGAAATCAGAATCAAGAATCGCGTTTTTACAGCGGACCAGCTAAGTACTGGTCCATCGCGTAGGTAGTGCCTACCGCAAATTGGAGAAATACATAATTAGTAAATTCAAATAAAATGAATGACGAAATGAAGTCACTACAACATTAGAAAACAAAAATTGAACAAATTAAAAGGGTCGTGTTGTATTTGTATAGCCCAGTAATAATAATTATTGAGAATGAAACAAATTGTTTCAAATTCTTATTTCCAGAGATGTATTCATATCTTGCAATTTACCAAGAAATGATGAAAACAGCAAAATTGATATATTATGGTGATGGTGCAACCCCCAAACGAAAAAACCCAGGTGCGTACGTGCCGATCGGGGGGATCAAAAATTAAGAAAAATTCTAATTTCCACAATTGAAAATCTCAGGTGCGTACGTGCCGATCGAGGGGATCAAAAATTAGGAAAAATTCTAATTTCCACAATTGATTTTTCGCCAGCTTGATTTTTTTACCAAAATGGAGTTAGGGGCAAGCTAGACACTGGGGAAGCACAGAAACGAAAAAACCCAGGTGCGTACGTGCCGATCGGGGGGATCAAAAATTAAGAAAAATTCTAATTTCCACAATTGATTTTTCGCCAGCTTGATTTTTTTACCAAAATAGCGTTAGAGGCATGCTAGATACTGGGGAAGTACAGAAACGAAAAATCTCAGGTGCGTACGTGCCGATCGGGGGGATCAAAATTTAAGAAAAATTCTAATTTCCACAATTGATTTTTCGCCAGCTTGATTTTTTTACCAAAATGGAGTTAGAGGCAAGCTAGACACTGGGGAAGCACAGAAACGAAAAAACCAAGGTGCGTACGTGCCGATCGGGGGGATCAAAAATTAAGAAAAATTCTAATTTCCACAATTGATTTTTCGCCAGCTTGATTTTTTTACCAAAATGGAGTTAGAGGCAAGCTAGACACTGAAGAAGCACAGAAATGAAAAATCTCAGGTGCGTTCGTGCCGATCTAGGGGATCAAAAATGAAGAAAAATTCTAATTTCCACAATTGATTTTTCGCCAGCTTGATTTTTTTACCAAAATGGCGTTAGAGGCAAGCTAGATACTGGGGAAGCACAGAAACGAAAAATCTCAGGTGCGTACGTGCCGATCGAGGGGATCAAAAATTAGGAAAAATTCTAATTTCCACAATTGATTTTTCGCCAGCTTGATTTTTTTACCAAAATGGAGTTAGAGGCAAGCTAGACACTGGGGAAGCACAGAAACGAAAAAACCCAGGTGCGTACGTGCCGATCGGGGGGATCAAAAATTAGGAAAAATTCTAATTTCCTCAATTGATTTTTCGCCAGCTTGATTTTTTTACCCAAATGGAGTTAGAGGCAAGCTAGACACTGGGGAAGCACAGAAACGAAAAAAGTCAGGTGCGTTCGTGCCGATCGGGGGGATCAAAAATTAAGAAAAATTCTAATTTCCACAATTGATTTTTCGCCAGCTTGATTTTTTTACCAAAATAGCGCTAGAGGCATGCTAGACACTGGGGAAGCACAGAAACGAAAAAAGTCAGGTGCGTACGTGCCGATCGGGGAATCAAAAATTTAGAAAAATTCTAATTTCCACAATTGATTTTTCGCCAGCTTGATTTTTTTACCAAAATGGAGTTAGAGGCAAGCTAGACACTGGGGAAGCACAGAAACGAAAAATCTCAGGTGCGTACGTGCCGATCGAGGGGATCAAAAATTAGGAAAAATTCTAATTTCCACAATTGATTTTTCGCCAGCTTGATTTTTTTACCAAAATAGCGCTAGAGGCATGCTAGACACTGGGGAAGCACAGAAACGAAAAAAGTCAGGTGCGTACGTGCCGATCGGGGGGATCAAAAATTAAGAAAAATTCTAATTTCCACAATTGATTTTTCGCCAGCTTGATTTTTTTACCAAAATGGCGTTAGAGGCAATCTAGATACTGGGGAAGCACAGAAACGAAAAATCTCAGGTGCGTACGTGCCGATCGAGGGGATCAAAAGTTAGGAAAAATTCTAATTTCCACAATTGATTTTTCGCCAGCTTGATTTTTTTACCAAAATGGAGTTAGAGGCAAGCTAGACACTGAGGAAGTACAGAAACGAAGAAACCCAGGTGCGTACGTGCCGATCGGGGGGAACAAAAATTAAGAAAAATTCTAATTTCCACAATTGATTTTTCGCCAGCTTGATTTTTTTACCAAAATGGCGTTAGAGGCAAGCTAGATACTAGGGAAGCACAGAAACGAAAAATCTCAGGTGCGTACGTGCCGATCGAGGGGATCAAATATTAGGAAAAATTCTAATTTCCACAATTGATTTTTCGGCAGCTTGATTTTTTTACCAAAATGGAGTTAGAGGCAAGATAGACACTGGGGAAGCACAGAAACGAAAAAACCCAGGTGCGTACGTGCCGATCGGGGGGAACAAAAATTAAGAAAAATTATAATTTCCACAATTGATTTTTCGAAAGCTTGATTTTTTTACCAAAATAGCGCTAGAGGCATGCTAGATACTGGGAAGTACAGAAATGAAAAAACTCAGGTGCGTACGTGCCGATCGGGGGGATCAAAATTTAAGAAAAATTCTAATTTCCACAATTGATTATTCGCCAGCTTGATTTTTTTACCAAAATGGAGTTAGAGGCAAGCTACACACTGGGGAAGCACAGAAACGAAAAAAACCCAGGTGCGTACGTGCCGATCGGGGGGATCAAAAATTAAGAAAAATTCTAATTTCCACAATTGATTTTTCGCCAGCTTGATTTTTTTACCAAAATGGAGTTAGAGGCAAGCTAGACACTGGGGAAGCACAGAAACGAAAAAAGTCAGGTGCGTTCGTGTCGATCGGGGGATCAAAAATTAAGAAAAATTCTAATTTCCACAATTGATTTTTCGCCAGCTTGATTTTTTACGAAAATAGCGCTAGAGGCATGCTAGATACTGGGGAAGTACAGAAACGAAAAAACTCAGGTGCGTACGTGCCGATCGGGGGGGATCAAAATTTAAGAAAAATTCTAATTTCCACAATTGATTATTCGCCAGCTTGATTTTTTTACCAAAATGGCGTTAGAGGCAATCTAGATACTGGGGAAGCACAGAAACGAAAAATCTCAGGTGCGTACGTGCCAATCGAGGGGATCAAAAATTAGGAAAAATTCTAATTTCCACAATTGATTTTTCGCCAGCTTGATTTTTTTACCAAAATGGAGTTAGAGGCAAGCTAGACACTGGAGAAGCACAGAAACGAAAAAACCCAGGTGCGTACGTGCCGATCGGGGAGATCAAAAATTAAGAAAAATTCTAATTTCCACAATTGATTTTTCGCCAGCTTGATTTTTTTACGAAAATGGCGTTAGAGGCAAGCTAGATACTAGGGAAGCACAGAAACGAAAAATCTCAGGTGCGTACGTGCCGATCGAGGGGATCAAATATTAGGAAAAATTCTAATTTCCACAATTGATTTTTCGGCAGCTTGATTTTTTTACCAAAATGGAGCTAGAGGCAAGCTAGATACTGGGGAAGCACAGAAACGAAAAATCTCAGGTGCGTACGTGCCGATCGAGGCGAAAAATCAATTGTGGAAATTAGAATTTTTCCTAATTTTTGATCCCCTCGATCGGCACGTACGCACCTGAGATTTTTCGTTTCTGTGCTTCCCCAGTATCTAGCTTGCCTCTAACGCCATTTTGGTAAAAAAATCAAGCTGGCGAAAAATCAATTGTGGAAATTAGAATTTTTCCTCATTTTTGATCCCCTAGATCGGCACGTACGCTCCTGAGATTTTTCGTTTCTGTGCTTCCCCAGTGTCTAGCTTGACTCTAACTCCATTTTGGTAAAAAAATTAAGCTGGCGAAAAATCAATTGTGGAAATTAGAATTTTTCTTAATTTTTGATCCCCCCGATCGGCACGTACGCACCTGAGTTTTTTCGTTTCTGTGCTTCCCCAGTGTCTAGCTTGCCTCTAACTCCATTTTGGTAAAAAAATCATGCTGGCGAAAAATCAATTGTGGAAATTAGAATTTTTCCTAATTTTTGATCCCCTCGATCGGCACGTACGCACCTGAGATTTTTCGTTTCTGTGTTTCCCCAGTGTCTAGCTTGCCTCTAACTCCATTTTGGTAAAAAAAATCAAGCTGGCGAAAAATCAATTGTGGAAATTAGAATTTTTCTTAATTTTTGATTCCCCCGATCGGCACGTACGCACCTGGGTTTTTTCGTTTCTGTGCTTCCCCAGTGTCTAGCTTGCCTCTAACTCCATTCTGGTAAAAAAATCAAGCTGGCGAAAAATCAATTGTGGAAATTAGAATTTTTCCTCATTTTTGATCCCCTAGATCGGCACGTACGCTCCTGAGATTTTTCGTTTCTGTGCTTCCCCAGTGTCTAGCTTGACTCTAACTCCATTTTGGTAAAAAAATTAAGCTGGCGAAAAATCAATTGTGGAAATTAGAATTTTTCTTAATTTTTGATCCCCCCGATCGGCACGTACGCACCTGGGTTTTTTCGTTTCTGTGCTTCCCCAGTGTCTAGCTTGCCCCTAACTCCATTTTGGTAAAAAAATCAAGCTGGCGAAAAATCAATTGTGGAAATTAGAATTTTTCCTAATTTTTGATCCCCTCGATCGGCACGTACGCACCTGAGATTTTTCGTTTCTGTGCTTCCCCAGTATCTATATTGCCTCTAACGCCATTTTGGTAAAAAAATCAAGCTGGCGAAAAATCAATTGTGGAAATTAGAAATTTTCTTAATTTTTGATCCCCCCGATCGGCACGTACGCACCTGACTTTTTTCGTTTCTGTGCTTCCCCAGTGTCTAGCATGCCTCTAGCGCTATTTTGGTAAAAAAAAATCAAGCTGGCGAAAAATCAATTGTGGAAATTAGAATTTTTCCTAATTTTTGATCCCCTCGATCGGCACGTACGCACCTGAGATTTTTCGTTTCTGTGCTTCCCCAGTGTCTAGCTTGCCTCTAACTCCATTTTGGTAAAAAAATCAAGCTGGCGAAAAATCAATTGTGGAAATTAGAATTTTTCCTAATTTTTGATCCCCCGATCGGCACGTACGCACCTGACTTTTTTCGTTTCTGTGCTTCCCCAGTGTCTAGCATGCCTCTAGCGCTATTTTGGTAAAAAAATCAAGCTGGCGAAAAATCAATTGTGGAAATTAGAATTTTTCTTAATTTTTGATCCCCCCGATCGGCACGAACGCACCAGACTTTTTTCGTTTCTGTGCTTCCCCAGTGTCTAGCTTGCCTCTAACTCCATTTTGGTAAAAAAATCAAGCTGGCGAAAAATCAATTGAGGAAATTAGAATTTTTCCTAATTTTTGATCCCCTCGATCGGCACGTACGCACCTAAGATTTTTCGTTTCTGTGCTTCCCCAGTGTCTAGCTTCCCTCTAACTCCATTTTGGTAAAAAAATCAAGCTGGCGAAAAATCAATTGTGGAAATTAGAATTTTTCTTAATTTTTGATCCCCCCGATCGGCTCGTACGCACCTGGGTTTTTTCGTTTCTGTGCTTCCCCAGTGTCTAGCTTGCCTCTAACTCCATTTTGGTAAAAAAATCAAGCTGGCGAAAAATCAATTGTGGAAATTAGAATTTTTCCTAATTTTTGATCCCCTCGATCGGCACGTACTCACCTGAGATTTTTCGTTTCTGTGCTTCCCCAGTATCTAGCTTGCCTCTAACGGCATTTTGGTAAAAAAATCAAGCTGGCGAAAAATCAATTGTGGAAATTAGAATTTTTCTTCATTTTTGATCCCCTAGATCGGCACGAACGCACCTGAGATTTTTCGTTTCTGTGCTTCCCCAGTGTCTAGCTTGCCTCAACGCTATTTTGGTAAAAAAATCAAGCTGGCGAAAAATCAATTGTGGAAATTAGAATTTTTCTTAATTTTTGATCCCCCCGATCGGCACGTACGCACCTGGGTTTTTTCGTTTCTGTGCTTCCCCAGTGTCTAGCTTGCCCCTAACTCCATTTTGGTAAAAAAATCAAACTGGCGAAAAATCAATTGTGGAAATTAGAATTTTTCTTAAATTTTGATCCCCCCGATCGGCACGTACGCACCTGAGATTTTTCGTTTCTGTACTTCCCCAGTATCTAGCATGCCTCAACGCTATTTTGGTAAAAAAATCAAGCTGGCGAAAAATCAATTGTGGAAATTAGAATTTTTCTTAATTTTTGATCCCCCCGATCGGCACGTACGCACCTGGGTTTTTTCGTTTCTGTGCTTCCCCAGTGTCTAGCTTGCCCCTAACTCCATTTTGGTAAAAAAATCAAACTGGCGAAAAATCAATTGTGGAAATTAGAATTTTTCCTAATTTTTGATCCCCTCGATCGGCACGTACGCACCTGAGATTTTTCGTTTCTGTGCTTCCCCAGTATCTAGCTTGCCTCTAACGCCATTTTGGTAAAAAAATCAAGCTGGCGAAAAATCAATTGTGGAAATTAGAATTTTTCTTAATTTTTGATCCTCCCGATCGGCACGTACGCACCTGGGTTTTTTCGTTTGGGGGTTGCACCATCACCATAATATATCAATTTTGCTGTTTTCATCATTTCTTGGTAAATTGCAAGATATGAATACATCTCTGGAAATAAGAATTTGAAACAATTTGTTTCATTCTCAATAATTATTATTACTGGGCTATACAAATACAACACGACCCTTTTAATTTGTTCAATTTTTGTTTTCTAATGTTGTAGTGACTTCATTTCGTCATTCATTTTATTTGAATTTACTAATTATGTATTTCTCCAATTTGCGGTAGGCACTACCTACGCGATGGACCAGTACTTAGCTGGTCCGCTGTAAAAACGCGATTCTTGATTCTGATTTCGTTGCTGTCTTCAGGGACGTTTTCGCAATGTGTACTAAAAGTTAAATGGGCCTTTTGTGGCCGGGTTATGAATATTTGGTCACTTTTGGCGGGCGATGGCTCCGCGTCTGACGTTTAATGTTTACATCTCGCCAAGGCCTACTTATTGAAAAAATCGTACAATAATGGGCTACTTCAGTGCCGATTTCTGAGCTTTTAATGATGATTTTGGGACACTTCATTGCCGATTTCAAGAAAAATATAATATACTATATACTAACTAAATTCCACATGAGTCATAAAAGTTGAACTTCAGTGCCTTGGTACATACAAATAACTATTTTCCGTCTCCAAAAATTAGGGAAATAATAGAGGGCATAGGGGAGGGGTCGGAGTTTTCCCGTGAAGACCCGATTCCTATACCTATAATATAAAGCTGTCGGTAGCAGGAACAATGCAATACATTACTTGCGTTAGCTCCTTTTTTACCTCGGAGGTCCTTAAACAACCTCCTCGGTCAAAAAAATTATTGTAAATAAATATTTTTTGTCTTCTGTGGTTAAGCCTATACCTGCCTTGTGTACATATTTTTGCAGATCATTAATCTGGAATAATTTACCCCTATTCTTTGAATATGCAACAAAGCGAAGAAACAGGCGTTTCTTTTTTACTTTCGCTTCTGTCAATATTCGGAATATTTCGAGATGGGTGTATTAAGAAACAAAACCTCATAAAGTTAGATATTGTGATGACCACCCTGTGAGATGTTAGTTGGCGAGCGGTATGCACAGGGTGAGCCACAAGTTACTTACTTTTGGTGTGAGACAAAAAGGGTTTGACGGAAACAGAGAACAACAACTTTTCTGTGTCTGTCCTGGGCGTAGTGGAGTCCGCTATTTATATCCAAATTTTCCCCACCGCGTTCACGAATGAGTTACCTTCGCTCTGTCTCTACAAGCACGTGTTATGCGAAATCTGGGGCCTCCTGCGAGGGCCGATTTTGTTTATATTAACACCATATAACAAAATGGCCTCTTATTGTTAGTCGCCAATTAATTATACCTTTTTTTATAATTAATAACTAGGAAAATTACTAAGTCATAAAGTTGGAGTACAAATAAAAACCGAATAATATGTACAAGGTTTAATCAGAATTGTGGTTGAAATTTACAGATTAACAGAAAATTATTTGGCTGTTTACAATAGAAATATATAGTTGATAAACTAGAAGGGTTAAGTACGAATGAATATATGAATTAAAATGACAGTAACTAATTAAAGTTAATATTTTTGGTATATAAAAAAACTTGGTTAGCTTCGAACACTGATTTTGATAAATTGCTTACAATTTCGAACGACCAAGACTTGTAGCACAGACGAATAATACAGACAACTTCTTAGCGTCATGTGTTAAAAGGAGACTCCCTTTTAGGCGAAATATCTTCTAAAGATATAAACATTGTGAATTTTACTTGATTTTACGTTTATTTATGTAGCAAAGAGATTGCGTTGGAACCAAATTGATGTTTAAAATACTGGCTATTTTTCTGTAAATTAAAAAGGAGACTCGCTTATTTTTGACACATGTTCTTAAGGAGGCCTCTGTTGTGAAGCTATTATTTATTCTGTGCTTGTAAGGATACCTTGGTTTCGAGATGAATAGTCACTTGTCCGCCAGACGTCTCCCAGACTCCTTTGATCGTGCAATAACCTCCGGAACTAGCTCTAGTCGGAAGCCAGAGATGCTTGAGTGGGGGGCCAGTGGGCGGGGTTGTATGGTTATGAAAGGCAACCATATGTGTGGTCCTTTCTTTTTCCAATGTTACATGAAAAGGTAAAAGCAAAACAGTGTGCGTTGGAAAACGCAGCAGTTAAATTCTGTGCTTTTACAAAGTGAAAATATTAAAGTTAAATTTAAACAATTTATACAAAAAAAAATTGGGCTTTTTCTTAAGTTAAAAATCGTAAGTTAACCGCTATGAAAATCGTACAAGACAAATAATCATACAACTGACAGTGCCGCGGTATTCCAAAGCAGCTGATTTAGTGTAAAAAAGGTAAACTCGTAACGATAACGTCACTCGAAAAAGAAAACACCTAGGGGAACGTGGGGGAATATCGACCGCGGGGTAATATCGACCTCATTCAAATCTACGTTGTTTGGCGCCGTAAGATGCTAGCGCCCCTCTCCACTGTTAGTAAGCTTCGGTTGAAAGTGCCAGCCATGTTTAGTTCGGGGATTCCACTCGCCGTGTAGACTGAGTTGTGAAATATCTGGAATTGTTATATTTCTTATAATGTTTCCACTGTTTTTGATAAGGTAAGGAGTGATTCGTATTCTATATATTCTCGCCATTAAGTTGTTATTAGGTGCAATAGTCAATAAGGTCGCTATGGCCTTAAATTCTGCTGATTATTTTCATGTTTTTCTAATCTGTTTAATTTTGAGGTTATCCCCGTAGGCTTTGGGGTAATGTCGATCAGATCGGTCGATATTACCCGTTTGAACAATTTCCGTTTTTTTTACAATTTGTAATGACCCAGATTTCGAAACCTTAAAATTGCCACAATTTTATATTTGGTCGATATTACCTGCAGTGATGGTCGATATTACCCTACTGATCGATATTAACCGATTTTTTTACATTATTTTAAAAATGATAATAAAAAGAAAGTATTGCATTTGTATAAAATTTTTAATGTTGATCTAAAAGAACAGTTCATATACTGGCTCTTGTGAAATTTTCTGGCATTTGTAGCAATAAGTATATTAGAAATTTGCAATAGTTCTTAGATAGTCGATATTCCCCCACGTTCCCCTATTTAAGCGCGTGCTAATAAATCAAGAGGTTATGAAACTTTTAATAACCCAGTATATAATAAGCAAAACAATACGAGGCAATAAAAGCTGATAACTAGAGGCCCCAGAGGCACGGTAGATCTGGATAATGAGATACTTTTTCAAAGAGATGGCAGAGCCCAAATTCCTAGGAATTATACATATATGAAAAAATACTCACTCCAGATCCAGTGTTGTCGTAGAGTGGTCCTCAAGCTATCAATCCCCGTCTTGCCGTCGCAAAAGGCCCCAGAATTCATTCCTGGTCCGTGAAAACCAACACGCGAACGACGTTACTCGGTCGTGGTTTTATGCAAAAAAACACAAAGAAAAAATTAGCACCAAAAGTACAAAAATGTTTTGAACACTAAATCAACTCGAAAGGCAGTGAGATTAGGTACGATGACTAAAGATACTAATGAATTGCAAAGAAAAATCAAACGCACTTAACCTCACAAAATACCGCACCGGTCGCGTTGATGAATCACCAAAAGAAAAAGCCGCGAACTTCCTGACAAGCCCCCTTTTATCGTTTCGGTCTCGTTGCGTATTTCCGGCTGTGAAAAAATGACGAACATTTAAAATTAAACCGGGAATCGAAATCATCTGACCAAAAAACACAAATTGTTAAAATGATACCTTCGATTGTCAGCCAGACGCTCTGCTTCTTCAAACAATTTGCAACAGGGCTTCAACCTGTTGTTCAAATACGTACCTCATTATAACTAATAAGTAGTTTATTGTAACTAATAGTTAAAGAGAATTTCAGAAAAAATGATGCAACGTACCTGAGTATTAATAAATTTCTTGATAGGCAACACACAAAGCACCCCGTGTGTGTATGGCGGCATAATGGTGGCGATAATTTTGTTTGTGGCAAAAATTGATATCAAAATACTGGATGATCCAAAGTAATATTGGTCGATCCAAAGTTTTTAATGCAATAGTAAGTGAGAGTTTTAAATTTTCCGTTACAACAGCAAACACACAATACCGTAAATAAAAAAATCGACGGGTGACAGTCAGGAACATGGGAATATCGGCACACTGCATTATTTTTATTGCATCAACGTATATAGGTAGTTACTTATAGTTCCAGACTATCAAAGTTTTTTTAGATACCCCCTATTTTAACCGTAATGTCTAATAGATTTCAAAAATGCAAAAATATATAGTGTGTTCCACTTAAACAACCTAAGTTTATATTTTTCTCTAAGTTTATATTCTCTAAGTTTATATTTTATATTTTATATTCTCTAAGTTTATATTTTTCTCATTTTGTTTCATCTGGTGAGAGATTCTGTCGGTTTGAGAAATTTTTATCACTCAATAAATAAAGGGTTTAAATGTAAATGTACGTCAGCCGTATGTTTTACAGTTGAGGTATTGAGGATATTCAATTTAGTTTGCACTGCGCATTTAAAAAGTATAAATCAAACTCAAAAATCAACATTTATTTTTCCTTTTTTTTTCAGATTGTCGTTGCGGATTTAATAAAGGATCGGGACATGCCGTCAAAAAAGCAGAAAATTGATGAATCACTTGGCATTAGTAGACTGTCCCTCAGCATGTCATCACTCTCTCCTGGGTTGCAACAGCTTTACGGCAATATGGACCCTATTTACTTGCAGTGTCTGCAAGAATTTAGTTCTGTTAACAGACATTTCTCAGCCTTCAAGCCAGTTGTACAAAGCATTAAGGAGTCAAAAATTCGACATGCGAATGCATTAGGAATATCCGCAAAATATAATGCAGACATTCCAGTTTTACAAAATCCCGAACGGGTTGTGCCCATATGCGAAACTGAACAGTTCGAAAGCAGTTTTCAACCCAATGTCGCATTAGCCCCACCTTCAGCAAGAACTCACAGGTGTCGTAAAAACCCAGACAAATGCACCTCTGATCCAACTAACGAGGTAAAAACTGACAGCAAGCACTTACCGAGTAATCGTGTAGGCAATGAAGAGAAAAATGAAAAAGAAGGAAAACAAAAAGGAAATGAATTAACGAGTGAAACTTTGGATGAGAAGGTGTCAGATGCGCTATCTAATACTGTGTTAAAATATAATCCAGAAATCGAACTGTCCACAGACACTGAAGACAGTGCATCAGAAACATCAGATAAGAATCCGGATATCAGTAAATTAGAGGAAACATTGAAATCAGTCGATACAAGCCTACGTGATCAAGTTTTAGAATTCTTCGTAAGCCTAACCAAGGAGCATGAACGAGTGTTACAAGAAAATCGTGAAAAAGACAATAGAATTAGGGTCTTAGAGTTAAGAAATAGCGAGTTAAGTAAAAAACTCGAAGAAATCGTGTTAAAATGTAAAGAACTAGTTGACACAAAAAAGGAAGCACTGTGTAGCAAAAAGAAAGAGGATATTATCGTAAGTAGTTCTTCTATTATACCACCGATTGAAAGTTCCACTGAACTCTCAATTAATAATAATAATAATAATAACAATGTAGAATCACAAAAGAGTGTTATAACTGCAATCCCAACAGAGCCAAATGTTCGACCGAAAATAGACATTTTAAATACAACGCCAGAATAATCAGTGATATTTGTTGTACAAGTTACCACAGGGTGTTAATTTAAAAACTAACAATACTTCATAATTTGGAAACAAATAATTTCAAAATTTGCCGTCGGTTTTTGTTCCAATGGGTACCTATTTTTGGATTTTACTCCTTCGTCATTGGTTCATCCTCCTAACCCATGCCAAACCCAACAGTGTCGCAGTGGATTTTGAAATAAGATTTCGTTATACATTTTTTAATTTCTTTTTGAACACAATTTCCTCAAACCTTATTGGGAAAGTACTTCCTCAATTAAAGGGTTAACTTACTGGTATTGATACATTTGATTTTCCACTGTGCCAGTAATCAGTACGCTAACAATTATTATTATCAACCAATTTTCGATTTGTATTAAAATTATGTGTTTCCGGTGGAGTGGTTCCAATTAAGATTTTAAAGTTGAGATTGCTGTGGATTAGAGGGATGAACGAATCACAATGAAGAAATCGCCAAGAAAATTCCCCCTTGACAACAAAAATAGAAAAATCTGTCAAATTTTTAATTTATTTTCAAATCCCAAATCATGGGTTATTAAATTTTTAAATGAACACCCTGAATAGTTTTTAATGTTGTTCTGATTTGAGTGAAGTGACTTTTCATTACTATTTTTAAAGTTTAAGAGCCCGTGACAAAAAAGTGAAAGGGTTTTGAAGTGTGACATTTTCGGACTGGAATTGGCTATAGAGAAAAACTGCAGAGGCAGCACAGCTCGTCAGATACCTGCGGCAGTGGCGCGAGAGGTAAGGCGTAAAATTAATTGGTATCCCGAAAAGTATTTTGGAAAACCTCATAATTCATCTGTTAATAGTCGATGCAAAAAAGTTTTAGAAAATTTCAAATAAAAATTAAGTTCTATGAAAATTAGTCTGACTGTTTCGAGTTACCTATTTATTGCGTCGACTACATATAGGAATTTTGAGCTTTTCCAAAACACTTTGGGCTAATTTTACACCTTTCCTAGCGCGCCACTACCTGGTGACCCTGGTGTCCCCATACTGACATGCTTAGGGGAGGGCGGGGCACATTTGGACACTTTTTGAAAGATGATAGACTTGGAGTCTATTTAATATAATGTCTAGGTGAGAAATGTGATACTACATGGTGTTGTATATACCCTTTGATAATCAACTGAATTTTTAGTAAAAAATCACTTCATGTTCCCTGCAAATATAATTTATTTGACACATTGCATTTGTCCAAATGTGCCCCATTGGTGGGGTAGTTATAGACCCTGGTGGGGCACATTTAGACATGCATAATTAAAAAAATAATAATAGAATTTAAACTTATATTTCTATTAATAAACGTACAAATGTTTTTTAAATTCACAAAATATCATATTGTTCAAGATTTATATTAAATTGAACATACGATTGAACACGGGTAGTTCCCTTTTTCTCTGACGGTTTTGGCAATTTGCCAATGATATCCTGTCTGTTAACAATTGCAGAGTCTTCAACATTTGGAAAATTAAATCCACGGTTGCCTCTCCTTCTCAGAAAATTTATGAGATATTCGAAGGCTTCATCTTCCTTGACAACTTGACCAACGCAGTAACGAACAGTTTTTTTCGTAGGAAACTTAACCAAAACATAGTCACTTGGTCCGATGACATCACTATCCACTAATTTAGTAACCTCCACACCGATCCCATCATCAGATTCATCACTTCCAAATCCTATGTCACAATCATCTGAGCTACATGTTTTTTCGTCAGGTAGGTCAATTTCCGATTCAGAGTCTGATGATGGAATATCCATCTTTTTTCTTCGTGTGTTTGTCCTTTTCGCCACATTTTCACTCTTCGAACCTATTTTACGCTTCACTGTATCGACCTTTAGAGCTTTATTTCTTTCTAGTTCTTCAAGTCTCTCTTTCTCGGGTGTACTAGTAAATATTCTTGATTTTCCTAGCTTGCGACGCTTACAATCTGTTCGTGGAGCAGCCTTTGGTAGTGGTCGAATGATAAATGGCGATATTTCTAGCACTTTTCTTTCTACCTGATGACTTGTTGATGGCGTTGAAGTGTTATTGTTCTCACGTTGATCTACAACCTCTTTTACTGAAATATCGGAGATTATACTTATTGTCTCGTTCTCTCTCTCGTCTTTGGATATTTCATCTATTATTATAGAAGAGTTACTTTGATCTGGTGTGTCCTTGCCTGTGCCCTCCTTTATTAATATGTTGGAGATAACATTGATCGATTTAGTATGTATTATTTTGTGGTCTGTATTACTTTGTTGTTCGGGCCTATCGGTAACATAAGCAGCACTAAAATCAACTTCATTAAAGACCAATCTATTTATGGGCCATATCCCAGATTTTTTGAACGCACTAATAATATTAGATGGTGTAAAAGAGTTAAGGTATGGTTCAGTTGCTAAATTAGGGATATCATCAATCTTAATATGTTTTCCAGGATTTGTTAACATACGATCATTGAATGACGTTTTTAGTCGACTTTTAAAAGGTCCAAATATGCCTATGTCCAAAGGCTGCATTCGATGTGTGCAGTGGGGTGGGAATGTCAGTAAGACGATCCCGTTTTCTCGACAATAATTTATGGCAATTAAGGATGTGTGCGAATCATGATTGTCCAATATTAATAAAATTGGGCGTTCTTTACTGCATTGTGTGTGCTTCTTTATATGTTTCAGCAGATTTATAAAAATTTCAGCCGTAATCCAACCGCTTTTTGAACCATAAGCAATACTTCCTATAGGGGCACCTGTAAGTAGACAACAGTGTTAGTTTATTGAGGTCCGTAGGTTTTGTGTGTGATTGTGTGTGTGTGATGGTATGTTAGTGTGAGTGCGTGTAAAGTTAGCTATTTACCGTTGAGATAAGAATCCTTCATTCGTACTCTTGGAAATATAAAGAGTGGAGGAATAGTGTTACCAGATGCAATTATAGTTGCACAAAATGTCACCAGAGTTCCTCTTTCTTGAGAAACAATTTGGCCAACTTGTTTTTTACCACATGGTGCGATTACTTTGGGGGCTTGCAAAACGGTGCTTATACCAGACTCATCTGTATTTAAAATTCTATCTGGAGTAAAATTGTATTTTTCTTGCACTTCTGAGTAGTTTTCGAAAAACTGTTCGACATTTGTCTTATTAAAAGCTGTTGCTCTAGACAAACTGGTGTTTTCAGGCTTCCTATGAGTTAAGTCAGGATGTCTCTTCATGAACTGCCTCATCCAGTCCTTTCCAGCACATTGTTTTTTATCCCAAGAGGCAGGATAGATTATTTTCAGTTCTACAGCGTATTGATATGCTAAGGATCTACAGGAACGAAACGTGAGTCCATAGTGTATATTTGAAGAAATCTTTAAATATTTGACTAAGTGATTTTCTTGTTCCGTGTTAAACACTTGCCTAACTCCATACTTCGAGAACCTTTTTGGTTCATCTGGTTCATCCTCATTTCCCGAATCATGGTTTGTATTTCGAGAAAGAACTTTCTTTATCCTATTATGCAATGTAGACTTCTTGATACCAAAACGTATAGCAGCTAAACGTATTGAAGTTTTGTTTTCTATTATATCTTCTACTGCATTTTTAATTTGCTGTTCATCTATGAAGGCTCTGTCAGTTTTCTTTACGTAATTCCGAACCATCTACAAAGGCACCATATATTTTGTTAATTAAATGTGACTATTTACTAGTGCAAATTTTTTGGTGGGGTACAATTGGACAATGTCCAAAAGTGCCCCACTGGCTTTGTCCAAATGTACCCCACCCTGATTTGATCAAATTAAAATTGCAACAAGCAATTTTGAGGTTAGAAATTGCGCGATCTATTTACTCAAAAACATTACATTATAATCAATTATTCTGGCATATTTTTTATACTAAGCTATTCCTACACACTGTAACTTGAAACACTTAAGAATACCCATTAAAAATACTTACATTTTGCATCAAAATTTAACTTTTTGGGATAGAAACTCTGTAACATGGACGTCCATATAAATTTCTACAGAAACTACTAGTGACCTCTTGTGAACTATTGTGGAAGATTATTTATCCTTGTCTGGATATTTTAAGGCGGTAAATTCAAAATGTCCAAATGTGCCCCACGTCCAAATGTGCCCCGCCCTCCCCTACTCTACAGTTTCTATCTATGGTCAAAGTATAGTCCATCTGAAAATATCAGCCTATCCAAGACTCTTGCTCTTTTTTGTCCCGGGCTCTCTACCTACTGCTTGTTTACAATTTATTTACGGTCGAGTATGGGTAGGTACTTTTGTTTCAAAATCTTCGAAAATACTGATGTACTAATTTTCATTGATAAATATTTGACAGACGAAGCAATTTAAAACAAAACGACATTTTCAATTTTTATTAATTTCTAGTGGGCCGAGAAAACATGAAATAAACGTGATACTGCACAGGTGTCAATTGATTTTTAATATTTCTTCACTGACATAACTTTTACTGTTGTGTGAGTGGAGTTTTTGTGGAGTTGATGATACCAACGATTAATTTGGTAATCAAATGAGCCGTGGAAAGAAAGGTACCTAATCATCTCGCATCATGATATAACTAGTTATAGCAGTGAAGAGGAATAGGAAGTTTTTCATTATTTTTCAACAATTAAACATGTTGGAAGATGGAAGATAGGAGATAGGTTCAAATCGAATATTTTGTGTTCTTTTCATTATGTCGTTATTTGGGGATTAGTAACTGTTTGCGGCCTATACAGGGTGGCCCTCCACGAACTGCATCGATCTATATATAGAAAACTAAAAGTAGGAAAATTCTGAAAATTTGGCACCTCACCAATGCCGATGGGCGCTGCTCAACTAAGTTATTTTGGTGAATCTGGCACTTCCGGTTATACCGGAAGTCGATATCAACTTTCTTATCTCAAATGGAACACTCTGTATATTATTGCATTTTTGGATTCTAGGCATCATTTTGGAACAAAAACGTGCAACATGTCCTATGTCTAAATCCAACCGTTTTTGAGATATTTGCATTTTTCCGAAAAAAATTGCAGGTGCAGACCTAAAGTCTAAAGTCTTAAATAATCTTCGTTTGTGTAATTTAAGCGCGCCGGCATTATTGTTGACAATAATTTATAAACCAAGTGACATTTCCTCAGCCGCGATTGTTTTCAACATCCACGGCTAATATGATTTTCCAAGCGTTAAGCAAACCCCACATTTTATGGGCGAAAAGTGGGTTTTTCGTAAATTAATCGATAATTACTGCATTTAGGTATAGGAAACCTTACACAAAGTTGTCATCATTTTTAGTGGTCAAAAGATCGCATTTAAAAAAATGGGGGTTTACATTTGAAAATTTCGAGATTTAAGCACATTTTGAATGTAATTTTTATTAATATTTTGTGAACACCCTGTAAAGAACGGATTTATTTCTCAGCAGAAATCACTAGGTCAGGGCTTCTGTTACACGATGCCAAAAATTCGTTTTGAAATTTGGCGGTTTCCTCGTATAAATTGCTAATTGACTTTAGGTCTGCACCTGTAATTTTTTTCGGAAAAATGCAAATATCTCAAAAACGGTTGGATTTAGACATAGGACATGTTGCATGTTTTTGTTCCAAAATGATGCCTAGAATCCAAAAATGCAATAACATACAGGGTGTTCCATTTGAGATAAGAAAGTTGATATCGACTTAACCGGAAGTGCCAGATTCACCAAAATATTTTAGTTGAGCAGCACCCATCGGCATTGGTGAGGTGCCAAATTTTCAGAATTTTCCTACTTTTAATTTTCCATATATTATAGATCGATGCAGTTCGTGGTGGGCCACCCTGTATAGGAACTCTAACCATTCTTTTTTTAACTTTTATATTTTTGTGTCTCTTATTTTATCCGTTTTTTTATCTCTATGCGATCTCAAATTCACCACGGCCACGGGGCGTATAATTAGTCGGTTCCAAGACATAGCTCGCTACCAAAAACAATTTGTATCTCCTACAGGGTTGCGAATATAAAAAAAATATTCTTTTTTACAACCACTTTCCCAGTTATAAATGACCACTTTTTATCTATCATATATACCTCTATCTGTAGCAGTTTAAAAAATCCTTCTTTGCTGAAGATTGAGCAGCACTTTTGTTCATTTCGTAGTCAGAAAATATCTTGGAAAATATATTTGCCTTCCACTCATTTTTGCACTAATGGAAATGGTTCTACCAACGAGTCGTATACTAAAATTAAGTAAAAAAAGCAGTCTGGCTAATCTGCAGGCATAGAAAGCAAACAATATCTGTCATAAAATTTAAAAAAATGAAAGAATAATTGGACTTATTTTGGCAATCCTGCAAATTTGTCAGGTGACAGTTTGCATTATAGCTTAGAATAATACAATCTGGGTATAATGCGAGACCAAAAAAGCCTTGCAGGACTATTGTTATTATTTATTTATTTGAATTTAAATTCTCAACAATCAGTAGATTATTTACAGGGAATTATATAAAAAAATAACAATCAGAAGATTACTACACGGAATTATATAGACTAATTAGGTACTATTTTTCCAGAAATAATTTTTATAGCTATTTCTTATGCCATTGTTTTTTTTTTTTGGAATCTTATTTTACCAGGTGTCCAATGTGCCAAAAAATGCAAGTTTGTCGTGTAAATTTTTCTCTTAGACACTTGTCGACTTCTTAAAATTGAATTATGGCAGTATCTCCCAAAGTAATCTAGGTATCTGTTGATCTCAAATTTGGCGCTGCTGTGTTCTTGGTTCTTAGAGTTGAAAAATAAGCTGAAAATGTAAATTTTTACTTATTTCACAGAGGGCGCCACTTGTTCTTTTTGGTCCGCTCTTGTTTCATAACGATAAAATCAACCATTTGCGTTGAAATTGGTAAATTGTGCCCCCTAAACATCAGTTAACTCCAAAATATGAAAAATAAAATTTTCACCCAGGTACCTCGTTTAAATGTTACAGAAGAGTTGTGCGTTCAAAACTAAGAAAACTGACAAGTGGGCATTGGTTGAAACATCATTGCTTTTCTTGAAATAGGGTGTCAAGATTTTGTCGAGTTCAATCCGTTCCATTTTGAAAGTAACACATTTTTGGTACATTGTTCACAGGGAATTTTTGCCACTTTAAATGGTACAATTATTCTGAAAAAACTTGAAAGTGGTAGGTGAAAATTTTATTTTTCGAATTTTAAAGTTAACAAATGCTTTGCGGCATATTTTGCCAATTTCAACGTAAGCGGTTGACTTACTGTAATGAAACGAGAGTACCCTTTTGTTGTAAAATGAAAAGATGCACTAAAATAATAACACAGCAAGACCAAAAAGAGAACCCAAAAGTTACGAGTAAAAGCACGAGCAAAAAGTAGCATAAGTGGCGCCCTGTGTGAAATACGAATAAATTGACATTTTAAGCTTATTCTTCATCCACAAAAACGCAGCAGTGCCAAATTGTAGTTAAGCAGCTTGATTATTTTGAGAGATATTGCCATAATTCAATTTAAAAAAAGAACTGGATGCCCTGTATTTCAGTAACATACAGATTCTTTGTAGTTTAAATGGCACACTCTGTATAACAAAACACCATCACAGAGAATAATTGACTTTTTTCCCAAAGTTACTTTTAAATTTTTGAATCTGAAAATCACTATTTTGTCTTGTAATTTTGATATACATAATCTCTTTGAAAAGCAATAATAATAATAATAATAATAATAATAATAATTGTCACCCTCACAATACTCCAAACTAGGAGTACCCCAGAAGCAACCACATGCTTGTGCGGGAGATGGGGGCAATTACTATTATTTTGTCTTCGTTGCCATTTGCGGCTAGGGCCGACTTTTTTCCCTATAGAACTAGGATAGCATTCGCTCAAGTACTACGGAAAACCCTAAAAAACCGTAGTAATCCCAGTGAGTGTAGGACAATTAGTAAATCACATGGATAAAGCTATTTAGGAGCAATACCGTGAACCCACATTTGTCCAGCGCTCTTGGCCATAGCGGTGTTTTTCTTTAAAGACATATGCATGCGCCTGCCTCGAACCAAGGTCGATCGAAGGCAGAAAAACATGCATCCTAAAAAGTCAGCGCCGGTACGAGCGACGCCACCGCGGCGTTGGGATATTTTTTATTTTAATTCTAACGACATAACCATAGCAACCTAACTAAAATACTTGATACCTATATGCCTCTAATATGCGGATAAACGACTTCTGATTGGTCAAAAGCCATTTTGGAAAACACTATTCTGACAGCGTGTTGGAATGAAAATTTTACAATAACGTGTGCTGCAATAATTAATAAATGTTCCAATATAAATTTGAATTCTGAAATTATGTACTTTCTAAAACAGTGCTAGAGAATGGAAGTGCTACGATGGCGCAGTTCAAGGATCATTTAATTTTACCTTGGAAGTGGTACTTAGTACTTACCTGGTGTAGTACAGGCGCAGCCCTTGAAATCGTTCCAATACGTGCGGTAGTAAATGAGTTCAACTGACAATGTTGCAATTTCTCTCGCAGTTTGAAAGCCAGCCATATTATATATCTTCAAAGACGTAAGTGACGGCCGTAGAATTGGCGCAACGTTGCCGCACTTACCCGAAATTCTTGATTTCTTGCTTATTTCTCATGCCTAGTGGAAACATTTACGAGGCCGCGCCTGTACAGGGTGACCCCCCAAAGAGTACCACCTCCCTTTAATTTCTTAATTTTAGAGTATTTTAACCGGAGAAAAGGCATTTCTTTACTAATTTTGTCCAAATTTTCAGAATCTGCTGTCAAAAAAACAATTGAGCATCAAATAGAAAAGTTATAAAAAGTTTGGCTTGCCAAGAAAATAAGGGTCTAAGTTGTATGCAAATTTGTTCAAGTTGTTAATTTCATGCAACGTATTTCACGTCTCATGCAATAATATTAAATTTGCCACTTGTTGCATAAATAACTAGGTACTATTATCCACAGGAGTATTCACATAAGATTTCACCCCTTAAATACAAATGTTGTGCATTTTTATATTATTACCATTTTAGTAACTCGCTGTCCTGTATTTTTGTCTGTTTCTTGAAAATATCGCAATCGATTTTGAAGCAAGTTCTCGATGAGCTAGAGCCTTGAAACTATAAACGTAGCTCAAAAACTGGATGATATATACATATATGGAACTCTCATGCTATGGTAAAAGCTGTAAAGGCAGTGCGTAATTGGGACTTCAGTCTCTCTAAAATTAGTCGGTGTGTCTCAAATTAGGCAACCTTTTATTTTACAGGGCAATTGACAAAAAAAAGTTAAAGTTCAATAATTTGTCTGGATCGCTATTTTAATGTAGTTTCTTTACATCACTGTTTTGTCAATACACTAAGCAAGTATTCTATTACGATATTAACAAAAAAATGTTTAACGGTGAAATTTATTGCGAATTTATAAAAAAAAGTGTCTCAAATTTGAGTCTCTTCCTATAAATAATCTGGTCCTGGAGTTCAACTAGTCCTGGCCCCAGTTGCTTATCTGGACCAGGAACCGCATTAGTCGCTTTTTAAAACGGACTAAAAAGTATAGAGGTGTCTTTTAAATTTCGTGCCATTTTTTTACTCTCGAACTTATCAAACTATATAATTTACGATATACAGTGTGTCCCCAGATGGGTTACCGCACTCTTGTAAAGTTTCTTATATTTCACTTTTCGAGGAAAAGTCATTCTTGATAAAAAAGTTTGCTTGTTCTTAAAATGAGATTGTCATGGAAAAAGTTAACTTTACTTATACTGGGTAACCAGAAAACTGAAAAAACGTTAATTAGCATAAAAGTAAACTGCCTCTATGTGTAAAGATAGTGAAGAAAGTTATAAAGAGAATTTGTTCAGCGTGGTAAGTTACTTATAGTCCGGCAGAGGAACCGGTTTTTTTGCCTGAAGGGCGAAATAGGGGATGAAGTTCTTTTTTAAACGGATTCTTGCAGATTTGTATGTCTATTATAACCATATCCGACTGCTGACATGCTGGCGTCATTGAGCAATTTTATACAGGGTGATTTATTCATAACTACATTAATTTTAACAGTGGGTAGGGAAAAATGCTATGAATGCGAAATCGCAATTAAAAAAAATCCAACTTTTTTTTAAAGCCGGAATTATTTTTTTTCTAAACCGCATTTTTACCTATTTGGCCCTCTATTTACGGCTGCCACTGGATTGCTTTCAGGGCGCATGAGGCATCGGACGACGCTTGCCGTTGCGCGCGTCAACATTGTTGCCAGATGTACGCAACTTTCGTAAATTTAAAGGAATGTTTTCAGTACATAATTATTTGTATTGTAGGCGAATGTTCCGCCAAATGCTTGCGGAAATTATGGACAAATGTTAACGCTTACCTCTTGTAACGGTTAGTTTTGCCCTGAGACACCTTAAGGCGAGCCTTAAGGGATAAATGCCAACGAGAAAAATAAATGAAACGACTGCTTACGTGACCTTTTGATTTTTGGATGCTTTATTAAGTAGGTACCTATTCAACTAGGGGGCTTACATGATTTCGTGGACCTCGACACCACTGAAGACGATTTTTTCTCGATAAAACGAACTTCACTCACTTTCGCTTGGGGCACTAATATTTCCGCTCACTAGTTCACTGATAATCCTTTTTACTACACCAAGACGCTCCTAGAGTAAGTAGTTGTGTTCTGTGATTGTTCTGCTTCCTCTGAAATAAGAACGTCAAAATTAGCCAACATCTCTGGGATACAGTTGCTTAAAATTACCTTACTTTCCGCTTAAGTTGGTTACCATCACCAACGATACACTTCTCATTCCTTTATTTCTCGTTATGTTTGCTTTTCATTGTTACTAGGGATCCATATTTGCAATAGAATCGTTTCCGTGGGGGTGGTCCTCCTCTGTGACATTGGTTCAGTCGTAAGTACTTGAATCTTTCTAATTTCCACCTTTCGATCTTTACAGCTTTTTCTATAGTTTCTTTTCCTGCCGTTAGGTATGTTACCGGGTATAGCCTGATGTGTAACCTACCGAGTCTTAGTATTATTTCTGGGCGAGTTAGGGATGATGGGTTGCTAAAAGTCCTTAGCTTTCTTGACTTCTGTTTGTCACAACCCTTGTCGTGCAGTCGTTAGTAGGAGTAGGAGGATGTGTGTAGCCCGAACTCCGCAAAAGGAGCTTGGCGATTGCCCGTGGCCGAGAATTTCCGGCACGCGGCGCGTTGGTGTTTGCGGCATTGATCCTTGCCAAGTTTCTGCAGAGTGCACTGTGAATTTCCTTTCGTTTCTCGCACTCCGCCTCACTAATCGCACATGTGATGTTATTGTTTCCCGTATTTCACAGTGCACATTCTCCGTATTTTGGTTTGGATATTTTTAAAGGTTATGTCCCATGTCGCATTCATTGACACTACTTCGTTCGTAGAAAGCATTCCCGTAATGAAACGTCGTTGTGGTTTCGTACTTAGTTTCGCTACCTGCCGATAGGTGGCGCGCTTCTAAATAGTTCCGCGGTAGCTTGACTGACATTCTGCAGGCATTCTCCATGAAGGATCATTATTATGTCTATCATTTCCGCATTTGTCTAGAGAACCGTTTTGGTAAAAAAGCAAAAATGTTGCACAAAGAGTACCGAATATACCTACAGAATGTAGGCAACTCTGGTTTCTGTAGTACGTGCTGCCATCTATTAGAAAGGTTCGCTAGTTACCGTGTCATAAAGCGCGCTGTAGACTTTCGGTTTTGAACACACAGAGGGTGACTGAGAGCTCAACCACAGATTCGGCGACGTTAATACCAACGAGATGGCGCCACATACAATAGAAACCGGCAGCAGATCCTTGACAATGACAAGTTTGACGTAATAAATAATAGTTGTGGAATGCGGATGGGACGCCTGCGTTGTTTTTAATAAAACTTTTGTCTTAAATCTCAAAATCTAGCGAATTTCGGAGACAGTTTCAGTCTTTTGAGGTTTCAGTATTTTCCACCCTCTGTAGACACTGAGTGCGTTTTGTGCGTGTGATTCTGAAGGCCTTTTGTATTGTTATAGCGGGTGCTGTGAAAAGTGTAGTGATAAGGGTCTCTCGAGTTAGATGCTGAACACGCCAAGTCCAAGGTGTGCTAACACCCTGTTATTGGCATATCAACTAGTAAATAATTCATAAACTGAATATTTTTTCGTAATTAAATTATCAATAAATAATGGCAACGTCGCGGCCGGTGCCATGTGCTGCAGCATAACGTCGTAGCCACATGCGCCTCGTTACGCGGGATTTGGGATAAATTGCCCCATTATTTAAACATGCAGCAAAAATTTTTTTTTTTGCGTTTTCGGTATATATGTACCTCCCTGATGACGTGGTTAAAATTAATGTATTTATGAATAAATCACCCTGTATACAAATATTCATGAATTTCTCTGTATTAGAACATTTCGTATCTAAGTTAAAAAATTAATAAAATTACAAAAGGGTATGTTTAGAGATAAAGCTACATGACAGGTACAGGGCGTCTTAAATTTGATGCTCTGTCCACTCTGCAGCCAAATGAACATATTGTCTAAACTAAAAGTTGCACATTAAATTACGTAATTTTTCCTAATTGTGTGTAATTATAGGTACAATTCGCCACCAATATGGACATTACTACAATAAAAAAATTACGATTTTTTACTTTTGTACTTAATTTAATGGCATTCGCTACTCGGTATATTATAATATCCAGAAATGAGATGAAAATAATTATGGGGAAGGACGGATAGCAATGAAGCCTACGTATAAAACCCTTTTATTGGTTTTTAAACATTTATTTCCTATATTATATTATAGTCCCTCATCCACTTTCCAAAACTCACCTTCTCAGTTTGCGTTTACTATATTTTAATTTTAGTGTTTAAGAAGTACCTATGCTTTTTTAATTTATTATATTTAAATTAAGAAAAAAAAACGCGCTTTTTCTAAGACTGTAAAGAAATTGCCTCATTGCATTGTATGTTCGTTTTTAATTGAGAAATGTAATTCATTGTGTATAATATAATTTTAGCAACCGGTGCGGGAATGTAAGTGTGCACGGGTTGCCACAACAAACTGTGCGGAAGTGTCATTGTGAAATGCAGATTTAAGAGAAGTAGTTGGAGGCCTTGGAAAACAGCTCGCGTCTAGTTCTTTATTTGGGAATTAACGTAACTGATTTGGAATTTCATCAATTCTCAAAAACGTAATAAAACAGCCTTATCGTGTCTTGTGGCACCACTATAATAGTGTTTTGTTTCTCAGATTTTAAATTTTAATAAAAGGTTATTAGACATGAGTGAGAAGAAGTGCTTTTTTGAGTGAAAATATGGTTGTGAAAAAAATAAGTCTTTCAGTTGCTTTGGTATTCCGCGTATAAAAACAATTTAAAATGTAGTAAAGTTTACGAGGACAACATGTAGGAAGAAACGACCACTACTAGTAAGGATTTTTCAATTTTGTCATAGAAGTTGCGTATCCACATATATTTCCACAAGCCACTTAAAAAGATGCTTATCTTCGGAGAATATTGTTACCAATACTGGAACTCCAACTGTAAAAATATAGCGGCTTCAGAAGTCACAAACTTTAATTTTAGAGATCAAGGTTTGTACTGTGGACAAAAGTGCGATTTAGAAAAAATAAAAAATCTTCAACGATGGCGATAGTTCAGAGTCGTGGAAAACAAGCTATTTTACAAACGAATAATAATGAGTCATTTAAAAAACAGACACTTTGTACACCAGGGGGTCCATTTAAAGGTGGTTAGTGGGTATTATTGAGTGTATAGTGTGTACAAAATTTGAAGACGATCAGTTAAACGATTCTGAAGTGAAGAAAAAGTGCCTTCGTGGAGCCCCTTTGAAGGGTCGTAGCTCCACTTGGGGCCGCTTCCCTAAATCTTCATAATTTCTCGAGAGGAATCTGTCATCGCACCCTGTATATTAAAATGCCTATAAAAAGTATGTAGAGCAGAAAAAGTTGTGTTTCGTTTTTTTTTATAGCTATTTTAATAAACTAATTAAAAAATAAAAACGATACCCGCCAGGTTTATTTTCAAAAAAATAAACATCAAAAGTGAAAAATTGAAAGTTTCAAGGTCAAATACTTTACAAACGCTTGAAACAAACATATTACATGTGTATACATCATTGAAATTGTGACAGTGAACAGATTTGAAATATCTAAAAATATAAAGGGCATTCGATTTAAACAAACAAAAGTTTGGTTTGGCACCGCTTTTCTGAACACCCTGTATAAAAATAAATAAACGTTGAAAAAAGCTTGCTTTGGCTTCTACAACTTGTATCTGAAACTTTTTTCCTAACCTCAAAAATATATAAAATAAGAGGGTGTAAAAATATACGTGATCACATGGTACCTATTAAAAGGACACCCTGTATCTCAAAAAACTTCATCCCATATTTTTGGGTTTACCCACGTGGCTGCCGGACTATTAGGTGTACAAAATTTCAAAGTGTTAGGCCTACTTTGATTTTTTTTTCTTGTTTTTCTTCGATTAAGTGGTTTTCTGTAAATACCTAGTATGGCAAAACTGTATTAACAAAAATTACCCGGAATGGAAAACTGCGCATGATTACAAAATTCAGCAATTCTAGGCCTACTTTGTATTTTGGAAAATATTGGAGGAAACTCAACGTAGGCCAGGATTGTCAATTTTTTTATCATAGATAGTTTCCTATCTTTGTAGATTCACTTAAAGGAAAGATATCTCACAGAACCCACTATTTTGATTGAGAGATTTATCCAAGGCTAGCTAAGATTTTTTAAAATTTTCAGAATACATTATCATAGTACGAGATCCCACTGCAAGATTTCTACGTTCATCTGTTTTTTACTCAAAATATAATTTGTATCAATAATTATGAATAGAGGAATATGTTTCGGCGGGGTTGCCTATCAAAATATGGCCGCAAGTATTTTTAATTAAAATTAAATTAATTAATTTTTTTCGAAAAATTTCGTTCACTTGTTTTTAAGAAAAAACATAATTCATTTCAAAGAGAAATATATAAAGATCTTTAAAAGTTTGGGTTGCCATTGCTCACTTGGCCGCAACCTCTTGGCAGCCAGGTCTAAAACGGTATATTTTTGTCGAATTTATACGTTCATAACGTATCTTAATGATCACATATCAAATTAAAGCTATTTTCTTTCTAAACTCGATGGAATACGGTTGGCTATATAAAATATAGCTAGGTATAGTTTTTATTAATTATTAAACCGTTTTTTTTTTTTCAATGTTAACTTTATGTTTAAATAAAACTAAACTACTAATATTTTTTCCTAATATTGCTTGCGGTCTTAGTTGAGCATGCGCAATAGTTGTAAAATGACATACACAACTGGCACACTGCGACCTTCTCTGATGGACGGTGTAGTGCGCTAATTCTCTTTCGCTATTGTGTACCGTTAACAGTTGGCAACCCCTATTTGCGGCCACTTTTACATAGGCAACCGTATTCCATCGAGTTTACAAAAAAAATAGCTTTAATTTGATATGTGATTCATTAAGATACGTTATGAACGTATAAATTCGACAAAAAACCCAACCCTGCTGAAACATATTCCTCTATTCATAATTATTGATACAAATTATATTTTGATTAAAAAACAGATGAACGTAGAAATCTTGCAGTGGGATCTTGGACTATCAGGCATTCTTTTAAAAATAAAATGGATAGTGCCATCGAAATGGCCATAGCTCAAAACATTTTGCATAAAATGGGGCACAAAATGGGACCAAAGTTTTTTTTGCAAATAGATTAAGCTTTGCCTAAGATATTATTGTACGTAGCATAGCCAATTTAGCTCATACAGGGTGTTTAAATTTGACGAAAAAATCATGAATTTAACAAATTATTTAAAGAAAACATTCGGGATTCCATTGCATTCTGTCGAACCCTTTGGAAAAACACACTTCATTTTAACATTTTCTTACGATTGGAGGTGTCATCCTCCATCCTTATTTAGGTAATTATATTTATTCATTACATCACATCATTACATATTTGACTATTACCTAAGGGTCTAATGTAAAATCCCGAATTTTTCAGATGAATTTAGGAATTCGCCGAAGTTGTGAATGGATGGCAAAGAGCTGACTTTAAATATTGAAAATATCGATCAAAATTATGACAACAGGACAAATACTCTCACTGAACCAAAATGTGCGGGATATTTAAATATTGTTACAACTTTTTTGACCAATAAAAAACTGTGTGGTACATTAATAGAAAATCAGGCTCTACTACATGAAATTGCTAAACATGTTCTCCCTTTTGAATCATACAAATTACCTAACTTCAACCTAGTGAAAAAGGCTAAACAAAAGTGCTCAGGAAAGCTAAACTTTCAAACGATTTACACCTGTCCTACATTTGCTTTTTGAAAAGATATGTTAATAATTAAATTATATTTCAAGTCCCACACAAAAAGCTGCGGCCTAGCCGAAGATGTATTGACCGAAAATTGAAAGCTTTATAAAACCGGTCGCGTAAAAATCGATGTATTTTCAAACGATTTACACCCGTTTTGCATTTGTGTTTTTAAAGATATTAAGTATGTTAATAAAGAAACCATATTTCAATTCCCAGACAAAAAATAATATATAGAAAATATTGACAAATCTAAAAACGGTCGTGCAGTATAATAATTTATTCAAAAGTCAAATAAAAAACACGTCATAAACTAATTTTTCCAGTTAATGTCGAAGAAAGTTTATTGCTGCATTTAGTCGCTGGTTTGAAGGAGTATATTTTGTTCAATTGTCACTTCAAAATAAAATTGTATTTTTTTCAACAATAATACAGTGTGTTCACGGATGGACTTAACTACATACTTGTAAAGATTTTTTTCTACTCCTATGCTAGTAACATACCTATTAAGTGACGGTTTAGGTTATAAGTAAGTCCATTGTTACAAACACTGACACGTAATGACTGACACGTAATGACTGGCGCGTAATAAAAAAAATTACGTATCTGTTCTTAATTAAAACGCAATTATCACGGGTGCCTTGTTAGCGCGTCATCCGCGTCACCAGATAATCAGAAGTATAGTTTATCTATTATAATAGTTTTTCTTTCGTCGAAGAAAAATTATAGTACAAAACTCGAGTAGTAAGCTTATTACATACTCGTGGAATTACAGCACTCGCCGCTGCGCGGCTCGTGCGCAACTTTTCCACTCGTACGTACGTAATAAGTTTCTTACTACTCTCGCTATGTAATATACTATTATTTTTAATTTTTCGACAAAAAGTCATTCTTCATAAAAAAAAGTCTGCTTGTTCTTAAAATAAGATTGGTATGGAAACAGTTAAGATTACTTATACTGGATGACTAGAAAATTGAAGAAACGTTAATTTGCATAAGAGTAAACTGCTTCTAGCTGTAGAGATATTGAAAAAAATTAAAAAGAAAATTTGTTCATTGTGGTAATTTACTTATTTGTACAAAATTTGAAAGCGTTAGGCCTACTTTGATTTTTTTTATTTATTGTTTTTCTTCGATTATGATTTTCTGTAGGTAGTACTACAAAACTGTACAAATAAAAGTTACTCAGAGTAGGTAACTCTTTTATTTATTTATTATTACTTATTCCTTTTGACAATACATTTATTGGATTGTATAGGATCCGTCACAAGAGATACAAAAAAAAACATATTCATATACGATACATTACAAAATTAAAGTAGTAAAGTTAAAATTAAACACACGCATACATTATGTGTCTACCAGTAAAATAATTTTATAAGAAGCTATAAAATTCGTTCAGGCTGTAGGGACATTTTTCGACCAGAAACCGTTTAAGATGTTTTACAATTTGTGTTCTAGTTCCAAGGTTTTTTTTTATCTGGGGTGGGAGCTTATTACAAATTTCCAAGCCAACTGTATTCGGCAACTTTTTGCCAATATCTAATCTTCTATGTGGGACTCTAACACTGTTTGTTTCAAACTCAGTTAGGTTATCATGTACATAACTGCAAATGTCAAGAATATACATGCCAGCAAGTGTCAACAATCCTAAGTGCCGGAAGATTTCTCTACATGATGTTCTGTATGATGAAAAAATTTTTAACAATCCTGGGCCTGCTTTAAGTGTTGTACAATATTTTCCAAAATACAAAGTAGGAATAGAATCGTTCAATTTTGTCATCATGCACAGTTTTCCATTCTTAGGAAGTTTTCTCAATACAGTTTTGTCGTACTATTTACAGAAAACCAAATTTTGTACCCCTAGGTAACTTACTACGATAAACAAATTTGCTTTATAACTTTTTCACTATCTCTACAAATAGAGGTAGTTTACTCTTATGCTAATTAACGTTTCTTCAATTTTCTTGTCACCCAGTATATATAATAATTTATCTTTTTCCATGCCAATCTTATTTCAAGGACAAGCAGACTTTTTTGTCAAGAATAACTTTTTGTCGAAAAATTTAAAATAATTTTTTTTACAAGTATAGTTAAGTCCATCCGTGGACACACTGTATACAGGGTGTCCCAGTTGTGACTCACAATTTTGAAATAAACGATTTTTTTTATTTTGACCAAAAAAGTTTATGTGAATATGGGTCCGAAAATTCTTAATAAAAAAGATACAGGGGGTTAAAGTTCATTTTTTGTAAACCGTTTTTTAATAATATCTCAGCAGCGGCTTGAATTTGTTTTGTTCGCTCAAAATCTTGAAGCTTTAGGGCAAATTGACGAGACATTTTTGTCCGATTGGAAAATTCAAAATGCTCTCGTCTTCACCAAAAAAGAATACCTAGGCGTAGAAGTAATTTTTTAAAAGGGTTCGTTTTATACCTTCCCGTACACCACTGGTAAAGACACTTAGTGTGTATCAAATTTTAAGTCGCTTGCCTCGAAACCCTCGAAAACCCTCATGTTTTCGTTTGACTTTGACTCGTCTTAATTAATAAACATGCTTTGGCAATGCCAACGATCTACAATGTCCTCAAAACTAAAATGATTTATTTGTAACAAGAAAGTTTGCCCTCGGCGACGGACTAAATTTCAGTCTGTCACGTGTTTCCGACTATTTCTATTAAGACCTTAATTTTTCATTTATCATTTCTATTCCTACAGACCAGACTATTTCTTCAACGGAAGTCACGAGCTTGAACTTGATGCCACTATGCTGATTTAATGGTAAAGATATGGTAACAGGAAAACTGGAAAAACTTATACGACTCTATGGTATAAAATAAATAATGAATTATTATCAACAAGTTAACTTTTTTAGTAAGTTTCACATTTTTCTATGGAGCTAGACCAATGTCATAAACAATACAGTACTGCAAATAAATATTCTTCGATTTTAAAAAGAAAGTTGTAATACAAAATATCATGAGTCTTGTTAAAAACTCTTTACTTATTTTTAAATATTCTTTTTGCCCTAGAAACTTGCCCATAATGAATATCACAAACTTTTTGCGCACAGTGCATGAAATTATATTTAGTTAGTTATTTATTATTATTTACAAATATTAAGACTGATTGGTACCTACGGACTTTAAGAGTACGTGCAAATATGTCTGCTTTTAAATCAGTGTCACATTTGATAGCTATGTGACTTGAGGTATTATTTTTGCACAGTCGACAGTTTCTGTAAAAAATTATGCTTTTAAGATAATTGTAAAAAATGTCAATTATATTGTAAATATAAGTAAAGTAGTAAATAAGTAATTATATAATATAGTACTTTATACAATCTGAGATAGAGGCTTTTATAAAGCGATATATTTGTAAATAGGATGTAAAAAGTAGACAGGTAAATATGTTCGACAAAACTAAAATTTATAATTTTATTTTTAAATTTTGCTAATGTATAATACGCTGATAATTATAATTTTTATTATTCAAAATTATTGTTCTTGTTATAATATAATATAGTTGTTTTTAATTTACGAGTTATTGAAAAAATTGTTGTGCTATTATGGATATTGCTATTATTATCTACTTCGATTTTAAAGTACAAAATACTGGTGCATAGCATCAAAATATATACATGTATAAAAAAAATAAAAAAGACTAATAAATAATTGCATTTTCCAATCGACCAAAGTTTTGGATTGAGAACTCAGGAATCTAAAAAGAAGCAATCAAGTTTTGTAGGAATATATAATAATCAGGAACGTCGGAACAACGGGTCTGGAGAGGGGGAACACTTGTCGAAGAATGGAGGGTGTAATGTCACTAACTTTATCGTTTTCTACTCCTCAAGCTCTTTCATTTGATACCCATAAAGAGGGTTGACAAAAAAATGCATCATTCGCCATCTTGTGACGACGGCCATTTTGAAAGTTTTACAATATTGAGTATTGCATATCGTATTGTCGCCAGAACTAAAGGTGTATGCAAAATTTCAGCTCAATCGGATGTCAAGAAGTGCTTCTAATTTAGCTTGCAAGATTCAACCCACACATACATACATACTAACAGAGAAAGTTAAGTAAAAGCTTGCAAAAATACGTAATAATGTTGGTATTTTGTTATTTCTTATCGCTCGTTTAAATTATTTGTCCACTTCTATTTTTCTAATTCCGCCCCCCCCCCCCCCCCCCATGAACCAAGTCTAGCTGGAGTCATCAGTTCCACTCTCTAATTTTACTTAGCTGTTATTTTACATTCGAAAATATTAGTTTTTCAGTCTATGTTTGTTATGGAATGTTATGTTTTTGTAACTAAATAAAATGACTCGGTTATAATTCTGTTATAATAAAATGTTTTAAATTACATTACAATTATAATGTTGTAGGGGAGGGAAGTACTTTTAATATTTGCCTATGAGCTCAAGTATTTAAGCATCGCCGCTGGCGACATGTCGTTTTCTACGTTTTTGGGGCCAAATATTGGACTTTACAGTAGATAGTAAATTTGCCACGGCACAGAAACTATATCCAAATAATAGTGACTGCCACCACAACCATGTGCATTTGTTTAATAATGGATTTAAAGAATGTGAAAAGTGATGTGGAAGTAGTGGTTTCATTGCCATAAGAGGTATTCTTGAAGAACCGAAAATGTTGTATATTTTTAAACTAAAAGTTATCCCTCACCCGCTATGCCTCTTGATTTATACTTGCAGGTACAAAAATCCATTCTTATTTGTTCATTTTTAAGTTTGACTCCTGCCTTCAACAACCCTCTCCCTCACTGAACCAAAATATTTAGAAACAGTAACTGGAATTTCACCATCTCCCCTTGTTAAAAATAATTACCTACTTCCGACGTCCCTGATAATGGACCGGGAGATAGTGACAGATTTTTGGACGTGATTTTACTCAGTATGCCTTGCAAAGGGCATTATGTGGCACATATTCTCACAATAATAAGGTATGAATCGGAGAGTCATCCTGGGTTCTTCATGTGAAAAACTGAGTTTTCAATTATTCGAAAAATATGCGTTTTGATATGATTTTATACAGGCTGCCATGTGTTTTATAATGAAGTTCAAAATAGAAAATTCCTCGGAAAACCATAGGCATACCGTTAGGGTGTGTCCAAAGGGCTATTATTGCCACGTGATCTTGTATTTTAATAATTAATTTTTCCACGTTTCTGAACAGGCTGCCAATGAGAAGTATGCAAGTTCTTATTATGAAAATGCTGGAAAAAAGGGGGCATACCTTTCGCGCACGTCCAAGTACTGTTTAAATTTAAACGAGTTATTCGATGTAAAGTGTACTTGGACATGCGCAAACGGTATGCCATCTTTTCTTCAGCAGTTTCATAACAAGAACTTGCATAGTTCTCTCATTGGCAGCCTGTTCAGAAACGTGGAAAAATTAATTATTAAAATACAAGATCACGTGGCAATAATAGCCCTTTGGACCCACCCTAACGGTATGCCTATGGTTTTCCGAGGAATTTTCTATTTTGAACTTCATTATAAAACACATGGCAGCCTGTATAAAATCATATCAAAACGCATATTTTTCGAATAATTGAAAACTCAGTTTTTCACATGAAGAACCCAGGATGACTCTCCGATTCATACCTTATTATTGTGAGAATATGTGCCACATAATGCCCTTTGCAAGGCATACTGAGTAAAATCACGTCCAAAAATCTGTCACTATCTCCCGGTCTATAATAATTATTGTAAATTGAGATGTGCCCGGGACGCATATCAAAAATGTATTACATTGAAAAATATGGTATGCGTCAACCTGCCCTACCTTGTCTGCCGAAAACGATAGTACAGGGTAGGTTGTTATCGATCGAGCACCTCCTGCTCCAGTAATTTTTAGAGACTCGAAAAACGATAAAACTTTAGCCTAGGGCTAACATTCTTCCATTTAACCATTATCAGTAGTTGTCGTTAGACGCTACACGTTATCAGTTAGTCGTTATCTCAATCTAACTGACATAATTTAATACAAACATAATTTTTAAAAAATGTTCAAAAATATATTATTAAATGAGATATAATAGATTAAATAAAGTTATATGAATTATTTTGTGGACTTTCGTTAAACATAAATCTCAGGATTAGATTTTGTTTCCACGCTTTTGAATTGGTTTAGGTTTGCACATTTTTGTTCAGTTGGAATCCTGTTATTTAGTTTATATTATTGAGTTTATATCAGATGAGAAACACACTGAAATAATTGACACGAGTGCTTGGGTATTTTTTTTTAATAAAACCCTTTTATTAACAATTTACAAAAATATTACAAATATCGACTTACCCTATTTTATTTTAAAAGCAAAAAATTTTGTTGCTAAAACAGTCTATTTTTTTCAGTCTTATTAAATCTAATCTCGCTTTCCTAATAATGCTAATATAATCCTTTAAATTCCCATTTCGTTCAATAGAATTATAATAAATTATAGAACAAAGAAAGAAAAACCAAACATTTTTATCCTTATCCCTTATCGTTAAATTTTTCTTCGAAGAGTTTAACATAGTGTGGAAATCTGTTGAAATCTTTATTAAATTTGGTTTTAATTTTGTCATTAACCCAGGTCCAAGTAACTTCAGAATTGGGACATTCTTGGACTTTGTGTTTTATGTCCTCTACTTTTTTACAAGAAGCACATAGATTATTAAGTGCCATGCCATGCCTATGTAGTTTCTCTGCTACTGGTAAACATTCATTCAAAACTTTATAAACTTGCGCAATCCATTTTGTGGGTATTTCGGGATTGCATATATTTAGCCACACTTTTTTCCAGTTGATATTTGGATATTGTTCATTAGTGTTTTGTATATTTCTTTTGTTTGGATTATTTCATTTTTCTTAAAAGGGTATTTAGAATGGAGTGTTTCGCTTTTCGATTGTGCCGTTGATCGCGACATAAATATTGAGAGAGGTATAAGTTCCTTTATAAACAAAAACGTAGCGAAATGTAGTTCTTGAGGATTGCCAGGCGTTTTATTGGCATTAAAAATAGAACCGTATACAAAATTACAATAATTATTGGATTTTGATAATACCATGGATTAGACTAAGACAAATCTTAAATAACAACTTTTTGATGCCATAAAAAAATATAATTACTGGGCGAATACAAATAAAAAAAGTTTAATATAGTCATCTACATTTTGTTTAACTTCAGTTTGTGTATCTCAGTATCTCGATAACATAACAAAAATGTCAGCAGTCTCAAGACGCCCTAATCTTTTAGAATTGTAAGGCGTTTGAAGTTAAATAAATTTCTAATAAAATTTTTATAGTAAATATTTTGAAACGAAAACAGACAGTGATATAGTTAGGTATATCCTATTTGAACTTTATTTGAAAGAAAAAACTGCTTTTTGATTAGCTAAATTTGTGTAAAAGCGCATTCGAGAATCATGACCTAGGTACTTTTTGAGATATTTTTGAAAACCTTAAAACTTCCAAAACTACTTCGGCTTGTAACTTTTTTGTTTCAATCGTTTGTGAGCAAAACTGATTGCTTTAAGCCTATTTTATCGGAATTTGGAAAAATGCCATGATTTAGTGTGTGCTCTCTTAGCACTAAAAAAACTCAATTTGTATCCGGCGTACCTACTAACTAGACAATTTTAAAAATGTGCGAGATACCCACACATCAAAGATTTGCAATGTATTATGTTGTGAAAAAATACTGAAAACATGAAAATTCAGCATCTGAGGCCACGGCCCGTTTCAATAATGCCAGCACATTTTCTGGTTGGAAGTTGAAAGCAGCCACTAAACCGTGAATTTTTCCAAATTCTAATAAAGTAGGCTTAAAGTACCTAATCAGTTTAGCCCACAAATGTCATTAAGAATTTTTTCGGTAATTCTTAAATTTAGTTTAACTCTAAACATACAAAACATAAATAAATACAACTTGTCCCTTTACTTCTTTTTAAATTATGTCTAAAAATAAAGGATGCGGGAGGTATATACCGGGTGGCCAAGGTAAAAGAGGTCCCGTGTTACAGTAAGGTAAATTAATATTATATTTTTATTTAAAAGTAATAAATACATATTACGAATAACAATGTACTGAACATTCAATAGTTCACAGCAAGTTTTGAAAGTGTTCTCCATTAACTTCGATACACAACTCAGCACGTCTCGACATGTTTTGGAAAGCTTTTGCCAATTCATTTAGTGTGATCTCCGCAATCGTATTGCGAATGTTCATTTTCAACTCTTCAATTGTATGCGGATTGCTACAGTACACTTTACCCTTTAAATTACCCCACAAATAAAAATCGCAAGTAGACAGATCGGGCGATCTGGGAGGCCACAAACCAGCGGAAACTACGCTCTTCTCCGAAATCTTCATGGATGTACGCCATTAAAAACTGTCAGGTATGCGTCGTAGCACCAACATGCTGATAAAACGCATACTCTCGTTCTTCGTCCTTCAACTGCGCTATGCCTGCTATGCATGGTAGAAACAATACCGTTACATACACTGGGCTGGACACCAACCGCCTATTTTTGCAACATGTAGAGGCACATGAAAGTGTTCCCTGGGATTGTCTGTTGGCCAATAGCTAGTGTTTTGAGAGTTCACGTAGGTACTTTGATTTGGATCCAGATAACCATCAGCGACATGATTGAGTAACCATTCGCAATAATGTTGTCGTTTTGCGTAGTCTGTAGGTTGTAATGTTTGCATCACACTTACTTTGTACGTTCGCATATATGTAACTGCTTCAACATGTTCTGGCATGACGTTCGTTTGATGTTCTGATAGATGTCTGGTTGATTTCCGTGGACTTCTTAGCAGAGTCTCGTGAATACGTTGAATATTTTCCGGCGAACAAACCGTATGTACACGGTTACGTTTGGCGTTAGCGGCTGAACCTATGGCTTTAAATTTAGCAATCATTAAATAAGTTTCAACAATAAACACTCTTTGTTCGATTGAAAATGGCATTCTGCAGAACTTAATTAATAACTGTTACTAACAAGTACGAACCTCGGAGCGCCACCAACTTGAGGGGTGCCAAGTAGTCGTCGCGCTGAAACCGCGGCAGGCTTATAAACGCCTACGCGGATATTTTTTTTGCGATGCCACTGTCGCTTGTCACAGCACTCCTACAAGTTTTTTCTTTACTTCTATATCCCCTACCTGTCCCCCATAAATCTTTGACATATATGTGCACAACAATTTCAGAATTTTCTTCTTTGGGATTTTTGCCAAGGCACCGTCGTTTGTTACGGCACCCAGACAGGTTTTTTCGATACACCTACATCCCCTAAGAGTTTCCCACAAATATCTTTGAGATTCAGATTTAAAAAAAAAACAGATTTTTTTACAATTTTTTGTGACGCCACTGTCGTGTACCACGACATCCCTACAGTTTTTTCAATACTCCTACGCGTCCCCACAAAATATATTTCAAATGGAGATTGATTTACACAAAAAAAATCTATAGGATTTTTTGCGACGCCACTGTTGTTTGTTACAGCAACCTATGGAGCTCAGAGGTAAGGAGGACCACCTCTGTGTTATAAAATTGTCCGTCAAAACCATTAAATTAAGATGGCGCTGCTGTTGCCCCCGGGAACCAAATGTACCCTCCGAACTTTGCTAATTTCCGCTCTGCTAGAGATGCGTCAATCGTGAATCACTGTGATTCGATCACTTTAAAGTATTGATTGACCGAATCTCAACATATCGTGATGATCCAATCATGAAGCACTCGGTTATTACTGACAGTCCGCACATCGAACGATCGACGATCGAACGAACTAAAACCGAACGAAATGATTCGATCTTTTTTGAAATTGGTCACCGATCGATTCGGTCGTAGTAAAATGAACGAATTACCCATCTTTACTACAACCGCTAAGTTCGGGTCAACCCGGGGAGAGCACGAGCGCCATCCTTTTGTAATGCTTTTAGACGACAGTTTTTGAGCCGAACATCCATATAAGATGGTCCTCCTTACCTCTGCCCTCCATACAGCAACCCTACAAGTTTTCCTATATTACTACATCTCCTATGCGTCTCCCAAAAATATCTTTGAGATTAAGATTGATCTACACAAAAATAAGATTTTGGTATTTTTTTGCGCCGCCACTGTCGTTTGTCACGGCACCCCCTACAGGTTTTTCTCTATATTAGGTACTACAGTCCCTATGCGTCTTCCAAAATATATTTGAGATTAACATTGATTTACAGAAAAATAAGATATTTGGGATATTTTTGCGACGCCACTGTCGTTTGTCACGGCACCTCCTATAGATTTTTTCTATATATACTACATCCCCTATGCGTGTCCTAAAAATATCTTTGAGATTGAGATTGATTTACACAAAAAAAAAAGATTTTTTCTTGGTTTTTTTGCCACGCGACTGTCGTTACCCACGGCACCCGACATGTTTTTTATACCTACTCCTACATCCCCTATGTGTCCTCCAAAAATATATTTCAGACTGACATTGATTTACACAAAAAAATCAGTATAATCTATACTAATAAATCCCTTACGCGTCCCTCAAAAATATCTGATTGAGATTGATCTACACAAAAAGAACCAGATTTTTCCTTTTTTTTGCGACGAAATAAAAATCGAAAAATGTTCAAGAAATTTTCCGTACAATTTTTGGCATGTCCAGATTTAAAAAAAAAAACATAATTGTCAAAGTAATACTCATTTATCCAGTCAAACCGGAAGATGGAAATAAGAACTGACCATTTTTTTGCTACTCCCTGTATAGTCATTACTAACATTTCGTGATAAAAGTCTTGTTTTTTTAATAACTTTTTGACAATCCCCCATATAAAAAACCGGAAACTTGTGAGACTGCAAATCTCTGTGCTAAATATAGGTGAGACCTATTTAATCGTATAACTTATTTGATGTTAATAACAGCTGATTAATTTTCTGTATTTTCCTCTACCTTCCATCTATATATATATAAAAATTAATCCCTATTTCCCTTGGTCACGCCATAACTTGAGAACAGCTTTGGCAATTCCATTTATCTTTTTTTTAATAAATCTTCTAAAGCCCTACAAAAGGTTTTTACGGAAAGATAAATTAAGAAAATTGCGCAGAAAATTGGAAAATTTCAGAAAACATACATAAAAATGAATCCCTATTTCAATTGGTCACGCCATAACTTAAGGACGGCTTTACCGATTCCATTTATCTTTTTTTAATAAGTCTTCTAAAGCCTTATAGAAGGTTTTACGGAAAGAAAAATTAAGAAAATTGCGCGTTGTCCTGTCCTAACTATGAATATTCAAAACATAGTGTTTATTGTAATACTTTTTGATACACAAAATTCTTAGTTTTGTTTTCTGGCGCATAAATAAATAATGTTGAAGATTTTCCGACGCGGGAGCAGGCGACATACAATTGGCCATGTGAAAAACATGGATTTTCAAGATTGATGAAACAAACACTTAAGGACTGCCCTTGGGATTTATTTAGCAAGACGGCATGGAGTCTGATTCGCTCCCTTACAAATAACTCCTCATAACCTTGTCAGTTTAATTTTAATATTAATGGTCACGAACTAACTGATTATAAGGATATTGCCAATTATTTCAATCAAATCTTTAAAGGTGCTGCTGAGGAGACAGTCTCTAAAATTCCCCTTGACGATACTTACAAAAACTTGAATACATCAGTGGATAACAACATGTTCTTATATCCATTTTCTGAGGACAAAATGATAGTACTACTGAATAAGAAAATTAAAAACAAACTGTCCGCTAAACCTGATGATGTACCCTGTTCTGTTCTAAAAACAGTCTTCGGTTCCTTAATTCAACCTCTATGTTACTTAGTAAATGTATCTTGTGCTACAGGTACTTTCCCTAGAGGTCTTAAATTCAGCAAAATTATACCAGTTTTAAAAAAGGGTGATTCCAAGGATATCAACAACTATATATAGGCCGATTGCGATTGCTTCCAGCTTTAGTTAAATTTTGGAGTATTGTTTCTTGAGCCGACTGGAATCTTTCTTCATTAGCCATAATATACTTAACGAAAATCAACACGGCTTTCGTGTTGGAAGATCGACATGTACAGCAATCTAGGTACTCGTTTTATCGGAGGTTGGTTGAGCATATGGATCGCGGCGAGTGCCCTGCTGGGGTCTTTTGTGACCTTAGTAAGGCATTCGATTGTGTTGATAGTTCTCGATTGCTCTATAAACTAGAGTCATATGGTGCCAGAGGTGTTCCTCTAACATGGATTGAGAGCTACCTCACAGGCGGTGAGCAGTGTGTGGCACCAGCCAATCCCACTGGCAGGACCACAATGCCTGAAAAGGCAACAGTGAGTCTGGGTGTCCCACAGGGCTCCGTACTGGGCCCTCTATTATTTGTTGTCTACTCTAACGACATTGAGACATCAACTTTCTGACAATACATCCGCTACCCTCTACGCGGACGATACATCCCTTCTTATATCTGCAACTACATCTCAACAACTACAAAATATGTGTAACTCTAACTTGAGGAGCTTGACGAGTTGGATCAATAGCAATAGATTATATTTAAACAATTCAAAAACCAATTTCATGCGTTTCCACTGTCGTCAAAATTTAAATGACCTGGACATGGATGTTAGGATCGATGGGGTCCCCAAAGAGCGGGTGTGCAATACAAAATTTCTTGGGCTGAATATTGACGATACATTGAGTTGGAAAACAGACTGCAGTGTCTTGGAAAAAAAGTTAAGTTCTATCTGCTATCAGTTAGGCAGTCTAAGTTTCGTTCTCACTGAAGCTCAGCTCATTATGTTATATTATGCACATGTGCACTCCCGTTTGACATATGCTGTTGCCCTCTGGGGATCGTCCCCGTCGGCATCCGTTGTGTTTATAATGCAAAAGCGCATAATCAAGGCCATGGTAGGAGTGGGCGCAGCCACCTCCTGTCGTCCTTTATTTAAAACTCTTAAAATCCTGACTCTATCCGGGATCTTAATATATGAATTGTCGGTGTACACGCGCGGCCCTTGAAATCGTTCCAATACGTGCGGACGCAAAGGCGTTCAACTGACAACGTTGCAATTACCCCTCCCTTCTCTCGCGGCGATAACCTTAAAAGCGTAAGTGACGGCAAATCTAACATCTTATTACGCGACATTACCTTACGTGACATTGCCAGTTACAGTGCAAAAAACAGTAAATTGGGCGCTGTTAGGTTGGCCTTAGATTGCCTGAATAAGTTTAAAATCTTATATAACCCTGCCCAGGGATATTGGTAGCTTTTTTCGCAGAAGTCTTTCGACAACCTCGAATATAGAGCCGTTCTAAAAATCGAAGAAGGGGTGTCGTACTTTCCTCCGGTACCAAAAAAAAAACCTAGAAAAACCGATATCTAAGAGAAATTCCCGATTCACGATTAACCACTTTAGAGAAACGGGATGGCTGTAGAATCAACGAAACCGACGGAAAATCCTCTGAAACCACTATTGGAAATTGCTTGTTTTTTCTCATTTCTCGATTTTACGGGGGCCCGGGAAGCATCAGAACCTCACCCGAGGACTCCAGAGAAACTTCAAAAATTGAAATAAACCAAAGATTTGGTTTGCGGTTAAGATAAAGAAGTGTAATAAACCAACGTAAAAAACCACTACGAGATTCTTCTTTAATGGCACAATTATACTTAGATATTATACCTTATTTAACTAATACCACTTTGAGAATCAAAGAAATCCGCGTAATTTCCCGTTACGCGAATCTCAAAACACCAAGAAACTGTGTAAAACTTTAAATCCACGTTATTATAATGATAATGCAGCGATTTATTAACCTATTTTTGTTGACTGACGTATCGCAATTTTTATTTTCTACGGGGAGGAGAGCGGGTCGGTTACGAGGGAATGTAGGGGAAGTTGTTGATTTGTGAAGCCGTGGAATTGGCGCAACGTTGCCGCACTTACCCCTTGATTTCTTGCTTATTTCTCATGCCTAGTGGAACGATTTATGAGGCCGCGCGTGTACATATTTACCCGAAAATATGATTTTGTCTTAAACGGTAACATGCACAATCACAATTATAATACTAAGGTGGGGTCACGTTTCCGATTTTTTTTTTCGAGATTGAATATATCGAGATTATTACCAGAAGTCCTCGGCCTAAGAATATTTATTTACAGGGCCGTAGCCAGACAGAAACTTCAGGCAGGGCAAACCACTTTCCTGTCAGGGCTAGTACACATTGGACAAGTGAGGGAAAGGTACCTACTGGGCGGTACTTTTTCGGTAGGAAGGGGAGGAGTCGGGTAAAAATGGAACTTATTTTTCATTATTAAAAATTGCGCCGCGGGCGAAAATTTGTGAAATTTTCAAGGTCAAATAGAATATGAACATAAAGTTTTACGTCAATGGTATTTTTTGCTAATTATGCGGGCCCATAATCATTTTTGCAGGAAGCAAGAATACTCTCTGTTTTGTTTCATAGAGGAGACAAAAGTGGTAACAAAGTTCTATTTTATTGTCGATTTTTAACAGACAAAAATCTAGTAATTACCACTGAACACCCTTTTATGATATGGAAGTAAAAATAAAAGTTAGTGCTCATCATATAGTGCCCCATAAATTATCATTTTCTTTCAAAGAGCCACATTATGTCTATAATTTTTGCACAAATTTTCTGGCCAGTGCAGTAGGTATAGATACATTGAAATTTGTTTGAAGGTGAGACAATAAAGATTATTGTTTTTTAAAAAGAATATTGCTTTTTTTTAAGATTATTGTTTTTTTTTAAGAGTACTTAGAGGTGTGTGTCCACTAATATGCGCCGCAGGAAAACTTAATTTATTTCATCGTAGGTTCAAATCCCACACAATGCTTTTTCTTTTTTTTTAATTAGCAACGAAAATTCAGATTTTAATTTTTATTTTTATTGTATAATGTTATAATAGTGAACGATACAATCTGCATTTTTGTTGATAATAATAATAATCGTTTGGAGACATCGCTTTTTCATGCAAACGGAAAATTTAATTGCACACCCTTCTGCCGCAAGCAAATTTGAGACCTCTAGGGAAAGTACCTAGACCGAAGACTGTTTTTAGTACAGAACAGGGTACATCATCAGGTCCAGCGGAGAGTTTGTTTTTAATTTTCTTATTCAGTAGTGCCTACTATCATTTCGTCCTCAGAAAATGGGTATAAGAACATGTTGTTATCAACTGATGTATTCAAGTTTTTGTAAGTATCGTCATGGGAAATTTTAGAGACACAGCAGCACCTTTAAAGAATTGATTGAAATAATTCGCAATATCCTTATGATCAGTTAGTTCGTGACCATTAATATTCAAATTAAACTGACAAGGTTTTGAGGAGTTATTTGTAAGGGAGCGAATCAGACTCCATGCCGTCTTGCTCTTATTGTCAGACATGTTAATTTTGTTTTGGGTAAAAATTTCGTTTTGTTGCATTACAAGTTTTTGGTGTTTCTGCTTTTCTCGTTTATAGCATGGTTCCAGGTCGGGTAGGATTTTCTTAATTAAGTAAAGATCTTTTAGTTTTTGACTTGATAGTTTTATGTCACTGGTTACCCAGTTTTTATTATTTTGCTGCTCTATCTTATGTCTCATTATTGGGAAAAAAATGTTAAAGCAATGCAATATTCCTTCATGAAACACATCAAAAGCGGTATTTATGTCTACATACTGAGTTATGGGAGTCTAGTCCAGATTAAGCAGTTCGTTTTTAAACCTGATGGATACATTTTGAAAGTTGAAACTTCTTTTAAATGCTAATCTAGGCTGGTGCGAACTTTTGGACCTGCAACTGGAGAAATTATTTTCGGATATTTTGATCAAAACATTATTATTCGCGTTAGATCCAAGAGATAACATCCGCGAGTTGGAGTATTCACATTGTTCGACATGTTAAATGTATTCAGTAAGTTCGTTAAGGTTAGATACTGGAGATTATCCCTCACAGGATCAATGTTAAAGTCACCTGTCAATATGATGAGTATGTTAGGTTTATGAATTTTCGCAAGAGCATTGCTCAAGTGGTCAATCAAATTGACAAAGTTGCCCACCGGAGATCTGTAGCACGTCAAAATATGTACAAAGTTTATACTATCTAACCCACAGATCTCAATATCCCTCTCCAGACAAGACGTCTCGAGATTTAGATCAGAAGCCATTATATCATCAAGCACCCATATGCCAACTCCGCCACACTTATATGTGTGGACCTTGAGAAAGGGATACATTTCTAAAATTTTGAAAATTAATAGGTACTATCAATGTTGCCCTCACAGGAATGTGTTTCCGTTAGGCACAAAGAACTTTATACAATTAGAATCCGACAAGTATTCGCTAAACATTAAATTAGTTTTCGACACAGTTAAGGCCTGATAGTTCAACGAGAGAAGGTCCGGTGAACAGTTTGTTAAGTCATCACGGCATTCCTCGGCTTTGGGTGTAAAAAAGGGGCAACCCTCGCCCCGTATGGCCATATGGCAGGGTCCATGGCTTTTTCTTTATTAGCGCTGTATAGGCTAATTTTGAAGGATGAGTATGTTTCAGGCATTTTAGACTTAACCAGCTCGCAGCTGGCTTCCGAAAAATGATTGTTTAAAAATGCTGTAACTTCATCTGCCGTGGTTGCAGGGTCTAACCTAGGTATATGTAGGTATGATCTCTCTCTCCATTTGTAGGAAAATATTTGTTTCAAGGTATTTGAAATGATTTATATTTTATAATAATAGACTAATTAAATCAACAGATAACCAGGATAGTCAATGGCAAACCTGGAAATAAATAAAGCAAACCTGAGCATACTTATTTCACTCAAATAGATTTAATTGAATTTAAACAAATAAAATTATTTCCCGATCGTTGAACTGTCCCAGTAACGACAACGTAGGTACTGACAATGCACGAGTAATGGACATTATACCCATCCAGTGTGCCTGAATAAACGTATCGAGTCGTGCAATGAGCAATACAGTACTCACTCAATACCGTAGCAAACACGCTACTCATAACCAAGGTTGATACAGCAACCTCCGATCTAGACCACTTGACAATATCACCCTGTACTGAGGAGTGCAATGGACACCAAAACGCGAGGGTCCCCTCCAGACACAGAGCCCTGTTACATACCTTAACGAGTCGTGCAATGGTCCCAGACCTACTCCAGGTATCAACAAGAAACACCATAACTATTGCCAAAACACCACAGGCAAGACAGTCAACAAGCAGTAATTAAAAATATCCATTACTCAGATTATTTGCACAATAATATTAAAACATCGGTACAAACACAAACAAATATGCAGAAACAAATATGCCCTGTGAGAAAACTCACCTCTTTCGTTTAGCTCAACACTGACACAAAATTAGCACAATTTAAATATTAGGCTTCTTACTCGGGAACCAATACTCAAGTGAAGGCAAATCTGTTAAATCTTTGTTGTCGATATTGCACAAAATATCGATGCCAGGCGCTAGGGGTGTCTGAGGAGGACCACCTACGCCGAGAACTTGATGGACTCCAGATGGGTTCAAGTGGAGGGCCAAGGGCTTGGCGCCGGTGAACCCGGAGGAGCGACACATTCTCTCGCTGGTCGCTTCCTGTTTCACTTGTGTATTTTTCGCTCTGTAGATGTCCCTAGTGCCCATAGTCGTTCGCCGATTAGTCAGGATGACGGATTCAATGGGGAACGAGAGAGGGAGCGGCCGGTGCGGCGACACAGGGATGAGACGCCGGAAAGGAGTTTTACACCCCCGTTGGCGGCGTCCTCTCAAAGGCAGGAAGGTAGTGAGATTCATTCGCTGAGCCAGGCTTTGCTTGAGGGAATTAACCGAATTGCAAATAATAGGCCATCTGGTGCAGCAGGTATGATTGATAAGAATATTATAAGCGAATTTAATCCGCTTCATAACGATATAAAAGAGTGGCTCGGGTCAGTAGACGAGTTCGCATATATCAATGAATGGACTGATCAAATTACGTGCCATCTAGCATTAGGTAAACTACGCGGTCCTGCGGAGGTTTGGTATCGGGCATTGCCTACGCGTCTTTTTACATGGCAAGAGTGGAAACAGCTGTTGCTGGAACAGTTCATACCTAGGCGAGATTTGCACTCAGACATGTCAAACATGTTAAATTGCCTTCCAAAACCAAATGAGTCTCTATATGAGTACCTACGCGTTTCAAAAACTGTCGCTAATAAATAAAATGAAAATCCCCCTCAGCGACGGAGACAAGGTAAATTTAATAATGGGCGGCATAACAGACGAACAAATTAGATTTTCTGTAGAAACCGCGGAAATCACAAATCCGACTAAGCTAGCGCGCTATCTTAAAATTTTTGACACTCCCAATAATAGCTACCGCCGCCTTTCAACAACCAGCCCAAATGCACCGCGAGCCATTACCAATACCGAGGGTGCAACTTCGAGCGCAACCCGTAATAAAAGCCAACAGGTGGTACCAAGTAGTGCAAAAAAATGTTACCGCTGTCAACAAATAGGTCACGTTAGAAGTCAATGTCCCAAAGCGTCGTTCACCACAGGCAAAGAAATTGTGCCCTACCGTAATAATTTATGACCCGTCCCTCGCTCAATCGGATGTTTCAATAGTTCCATGCAGAAATATTTTAAAACCATTTTACTAGAAACCACCCCAATCAAATGTTTTATCGATTTCGGGAGCGAGTGTTCTCTTATAAATAACGCTATCATCTCACCTTTAAATTTACAACTTCAAAAACTGAAAGATCCCGTCGCCATTACGACAGCATCCGATTCAGATTTAAAAATCTCGTATAGTGTAACTGCTACAGTGACAATTGACGCCATAACAAAACAAATTTCCTTATATGTTATAACAAAACAGATTATGAACGTCGACGTACTCATAGGTCAAAACTTTACGGATCTAGAAGACATCACATATTTTAAAATAGGGTCAGCGTTACAATTTAGTGTACGTGCGGATGGGTTGTTATTGAACAAAACCAATGTTAACATCGGGGTTGACGACATAGGCGCGGTGAACTCTCTGCTAAGTCTCTTAAATAGGTACAAACGATCTTTTGCGGGAAACAGTTTCGATGTGGGGACATGTACGGAGGAAATGCGGATAGAGTTAACAACAACCACTCCGGTTACGCATAGGCCGCGAAGATATCCTGAAAAAGAGCGAGAGTTAATTAGAGACATCGTAGAGGAGCTGTTAAAACATGGTATTATCCGAGAGTCAGATTCACCATACGCGAGTCAAGTTTTGTTGGTTTCCAAGAAAAATGGCGAGAAGAGGCTCTGTGCGGACTATAGGGCGCTAAATAAAGTCACTGTCTCGAACAGAAATCCTCTTCCGCTAATCGAGGAACAAATTGATCGATTATCCGGATATAATTATTTTTGCAACCTTGATTTGGCTTCCGGATATTATCAGATAAGAATGTCGGAAGATTCGATATCTAAAACCGCTTTTGTTACAAAGGACGGCTTATACGAGTTCTTAAAAATGCCCTTCGGCCTCACAAATGCACCTTCAATATTTCAGAAAATAATAAACAGAATTTTGGGAAAATTACGATTTTCTAAAGTTTTGGTTTATTTAGACGATCTCCTAATACGGGGACAAAGCATTACGGACGATTTAACTACACTGGAAGAAGTCTTACAACTCCTTCAACAATATGGTCTTACCTTCAATTTAAAAAAGTGTAGCTTTTTGCAAACAAAAATAGAATTTCTAGGGTACGAAATTTCAAATTCTAGCATTCGCCCTACGAACGACAAGATATGCGCTGTTGAGAAATTCCCAATTCCACAAAACATATATCATGTAAGACAATATTTAGGCTTAACCAGTTACTTCCGCAAATTCATACCACGTTATGCAGAAAGATCTAAACCCTTGAGTGAATTACTACATAAAATCAGTGAGTGGAAGTGGGAAAAATCACAAGAAGATGCATTTGAGGGGCTAAAGGTAGCGTTGACAACAAAGCCGGTTTTACAAATTTTTGATAATAATTTAGAAACGCGTCTATATACGGACGCAAGCCGAATAGGCATCGGAGAAGTGTTAGTGCAGGTAAAGGACAGAAACGAGCACCCCGTGGCGTTTTACAGTAAGCAAACCACAAGGGACCAACAAAAGTACCATTCTTTTGAATTAGAGGCGCTAGCGGTGTTTATGTCGGTCCAGAAGTTCCGCCAATATAATAATAATAATAATAATAATAATAATATTTATTTGGTAGGAAATTTATTATAATTACGGACTGTTCGGCTGTTGTAAGCACTTTTAAGAAGGCTGAAATAAATCCTAAAATAGGGCGTTGGGTTATGGAATTAAACGAATACGACTACCGAATAAAGCATAGAAATAGCCTATACACGCGACATGCGGACGCTTTAAGTCGAAACCCGGTACCTGAAAACGATGTTCCTGGCACTGGAACGTCATAAATATTACAGAGGGTAATTGGCTTTTAGCGGTTCAAGAGGGTGACCGAAAGATTAGGGAAATAAAAGGGATATTGATGTCCGGAGATATCCAAAACAATAAAAATATCAGTACGAACTGAAAGGGGGAAAGGTGTATAAACTAACGGCGTATGGTCCACGTTGGGTGGTTCCAGAAGACGCGCGATTTCAGATTTTGAAGTTAAATCACGACGATATAGGTAATTTCGCCTGTGATAAGACGTACGAGGCGGTATCTCGTTTTTATTGGTTCCCACGTATGAGGCGGTTCGTAAAAAAATATGTAAACAATTGCCTAAACTGTTTATATCATAAATCCACCGAGAACAAGAAACCGGGGTGTCTAAACCCGATACCAAAACTCCCGAGGCCTTTCCATACCATTCACATCGACCACTTAGGACCGTTCGTTAGAACAAAAAGGGACAACACCCAACTTATAGTTGTCGTTGATGCTTTTACCAAGTATGTCTTACTTTACCCGGTCAAAAATACAAAGACATGCCATGTAACAGATACCTTAAATGAAATGATCAAGTACTTTGGGCACCCCACCGAATCATAAGCGATAGGGGAAGGTCATTTACCTCGGGCAAATTCAAGAGGTTCTGCGAAAGTCGCGGTATAACTCACTACCTGAATGCGGTGGGACTGCCACGGGGAAACGGACAAGTGGAGAGATACAATAGAACCGTATTAGACTCGTTGTCCACCATGGGAGCCAATTTAGAAGATGACAGCTGGGACGAAAATCTGGTCAACATTCAGCTGGGCCTAAACGGAACAGTAAATAGGGCACTAGGGGCGACACCGAGTGAGGTGTTAATGGGTTACCGAGTCTCCGGACAGGTGGCATTTGTTCCTACGGACGTCAAGGACAACATAGACATAACCGCGTTGAGGCAAAAAGTGTGCGACAACTACCCGGACTATCAAGCGCAACAAAAAGAACATTTTGACGCGAGGCGATGCGCGGCCAAAGTGTTTCAAGTAGGTGACCTGGTACTACTCAGGGTCACAACGGTACAGGCGACAGGTTCCAGCCGAAAACTGCTACCGAAATGGCGGGGGCCATTTAGGATATCTCGGATTTTGGGAAATGACCGGTACGAGGTCAGAGACATCCCGAGAATGACGAGGGCAAAGATTCCATACCTGAGCATAGCAGGGGTGGAAAACATCAAGCCTTGGATTCAGTTTTAACAACAGAGGTAGACCAGGTAAACTAAGTAAGGTTAAGGTGTGGAAACGGCGATGTGGTGTCCCCAGCCCGGTTCGCATTGGTAGCAGGGCGGTTCGGGCCTGCGGGAAACTATGTCAGGGTTGTAAGTACCCGGTGAGATAGTGCAGGTTCTGATGTCCCGGTGCTCCCGTTTCCAGAGCAGGGCGGTTCGGAACCGGGAAGCTAAAGCAGGGTTGTAAGTACCCGGTGCAACAGTGTAAGGTTCCGATGTCCCGGTAGTGCTCTTAGTTAAGGGTAGGGCGGTTCGGAACCGGGGAAGCTATCTCAAGGTTACAAACCTGGTGAGATAGTACAGGTTCTGATGTCCCGAGAATCACATTAGGCTAGAGGTTTTCTAGCGCGGGCCCATAAACAACTATTACTGATAGGATATTTTACTCGTATCGTATTTGCTAGCAAAAATTTCATTGTGAATATGGTTGCTGTCCTGTCTTTTACTGTTACCCCTTTATTTTATTATTTTCCCATTTATCACGCCATTAGTAGGCTTAGGTTAGGTAAAGGCAGGAATGGCCGGAGCGAAGGCAGAAGCAGAAATGGCCAGTAGCAGTTTATTCTCATCATACCCACACGTTATAAACCTTGACGCCCACTGATATTTTATTTATTTCTATTTCACCTGACACCGACTACGTGTATATATGTTGAAAAAAAAAAACGAAAAAAAACGAAGAAAAAAATTAAAAAGGCGGTAACTACATGTTCGTCACTGCTAGCTGCACCTCTCGTTTTGACTTTAGAGTCTTATCTGCCAACATAGATGTTTATTATATTTGTCTTTAAACGGTAAATTTTATCAGAGCGTGGCAATAAAATACGACTTGTCCGCCGCCACTTAAAAGGTCCAAGATTTTTGTTGTCTTGGTTTTGTAGGTTGAGAAATTATACAACTTAATCAAAATAACATATCTTAATCATCATAAAGAGAACTAATTTAATTTTTTAATTAAAAAAAAACATGAAAATATTTTTTATTACCTAACATTTTCATATAATATTACTTGGGGATAATTATTTCTTTGAATACTTTTAATAATAATAACCTTTATTCCAGGAACATATCTAGGTATACCTATTTCTAAATTTTTGGGCAGCTAGTTTTATTCCTTAGAACTTTTTCTTTTTGTCTGTTTAAAAAATACAAGCAAAAGAAAACTTGGTAACTTCAACTTCTACCACTTTAATCTTTGTTTCAAAAATGCAAGTGAAGTGATTTCTAATTACGCTCTTCTTTGATAAGCTTCAATAATTTTGCTGGCGGTGATCTGCAGTTAACGGCTTTACTTGCTGCTGCCTGCTGCTGTTTGCCTTTCTTTGGATAATTCTATTTGCTCCAGAAATGCGGCTCTTTTCCTCTTCGTCGTATCGAGAATTACAATGTTTCCATTTTCCTCGTCTTCATGAACTTCTTGAACCGGTATGAATTTCTTTGGTGGTCTTACCTTACCAATTTTGACGCCATTGCTTCTTCGGTTAGGTTTCTAGTTTCTAGATGGTAGAGAGCCACTTTTCGCGTTCTTTTGTGTTGCAATAAAAAATCCTGTTCGTCAAAATAAATAGAACACGCATACATAGAGTCCTTCCGGAGAATATTATTGTCGATGACACCTAGAGTACTAAGCCACTTTCTAAATTCAATTTTTTTTCTCTTGAAAACCTAAAAATAAGCAAGAAATCAGAAAATATCAATGAAGAAACAATATTATTTGGCAAAAAATTATACCTATTTACTTACCTATGGAATGTAATTTCACAATCTAGATGTAAAAGTCTCTTCGCATTTTCACAATGCTTTACCACGTCATTTTTGAATTTCGTAAATATGAAAACGAAAAGCTATTGACCGTACAAAATATAAAGAATAATAAAGGTGGATTTATAAACTCAACGTTTGCGTTGGCGCTCGAAGTTGACGGTGACCTTCGCAGTTTGCGTCCAGGAAATGTGAATGACGGAACGTGAAAGATGAAATTAGTTTATCTCTCGGACGGCATCGGACGCAGACGGCAACGTTCGACGGCGTTTATAAATGGTTACACGTAAAATATTGGGATTTAATATTCGACGCAAACGGCAACGGCGAGCGCCAACGCAAACGTCGAGTTTATAAATCCACCTTAAATCGCGTTAAATTAACGATAAAACTATTAAAACGCGTCTCTCAAAAAGGCATGTCACGCTGACTTCTGATTTTACCGGCGCCTTCAAAAAGTATAATGCAATTTCATTCTTTGGTACAGTATAAAAAAATTTAAACAAGGAATAAAGTAGCTACCATTCAAACTGACAATATAGGGTTAAAAATGGCGGAGAATTCTGTCTCTTTTCGTTCCCTGCGCCTTACCGTGCGCAATAGGGCCAAAAGCGGTATATGTTAATATAGAGGTATGTGGCCTTTACCCACTCTTCTATATCCACTTCTGTATATTCTTTCCATGAGGTTGCTTATATCTAAAATAATCTGAAATTTGTTGCACTTTTCTCATTAACTTTTGACAATCTTCTGCACACAATATATTGGCATGCATTTGAAAATCGTTCGGACTTCGGAGACATCCGGCGTAAATAGAAGCACGTGTTCAGAGCGCCTGGCAACAGGGACGTACTCGATCTCAAAAGTATATTTATGCCGTTTTATCTTGTCGTTCTCAGCAGCTATTTAGACACTGTCACAAATAATTTTATTGATGTTTTGAACCATTTTAATTAAGCCAATAATTTTTTTCTGTAATATTTTTATGTAAACAATTGATAAATTGTAAATTCTTAAGACTCAACACTATGTTGTAGTATAGGTATTTTAATTAATTTATTAATTTTTGCAAAAATGTTATGAAAAATATTTGGTGTAGCGTGCGGAAATTTCAACAATGGTTCTGACTAGTCGACGTAAATTAGAAATAATAATGGCATCTAGAAGAAATAATTTTTAAAGTTTTAAAAATTTGGGTACCGAGTCTTAATAACCATCCAAATATAGATTAAAAGAGTTCCCACCTCTCAGAAGGGTGCTTCAGCCCCTTTCGCTTCAAAAACTACCCACTAATGATACCTCCTGCTAGTTTTCTTAAATTTATCTAGAAAAACCGTTACCCTGACGAGAAAATTGAATAGAACTTAATTTATTCTTTATAAAATTCTGCATCTTTTATGTTGTATGCATTTTTTTCCTACATCGAGCCCTAACCAATGGCGTTTGAAGTTGGTTAATGATGGTACTGGACCTTCATGTCACGATTTGACTTGTATATTGTATATTTGGTAAGTTCTTGAAGATACCATCTCTCCCGTCATGGCAAGGCTTCATGACAGTTTACCTTATACCAAATCTAAGATCATTGCGTTGCCCTTTCTTAATGAACCTACTTCAAATTAAAACAATATTCAGCGTTTTAAAATATGCCGCCAAGGAGACAAAAAAGTTGGATCACTTCTTGTATCGTGACGTTCGGTCAGCCACTTTATATTAAAGCTAGGGACGTTGTTTCCTCTGTAAACTTTGGAGAACTGTAAAACGTTATTGTCAGATCGGGCGGTTTTCATTTAATAATGTGATATTAGGCGCCATCGGTTATGTTATGAACAACAGCAGACTGTCCGATTTGTGGTCTGTAGTTTACGGAGCAGCATCAGTAGCTCATATGCTTTCTGGGCATGCTTATGCTCGAGCTATAAGAGCACATTTGCTAACATATTCAGCTCTATCTACGATAATGTGCAGAGGAGGTTGGTTTTGTGAGAGACTTGTCTCGAGAGGTCCATTGTGAGCTGGTAGCTATTCACATAAAAAGCAAACATCTTGTAATTGTGGTCATCTACAGATCTTCATCAGATAAAGCAAATATAAATTTATTTTTCGAAATAATTGCTAATTACAAGAAAAGGTGATAATGGGCATACACTCAAAGTTAACAAAAAGAAAAAACTAGTAACCGCATACACGTGTTTCATGCTATTTGGCAATCATCAGTACGGTGTAACATTAACCAAATCAAAAGATAGGCATGATTTGGGAAGCAACAAATGAAGTTCAGGCAGGAGCCAACAGCACATTTGCTGGCAGTCGCCGAACGGTTTGTTTACCTTGTTCGCTTCTCGTCAAATCTATCATCGGATAGCATCAAACTGTGGTTTTGGTACTCCACGTGTTCCAGGGTCTCATTTTTTAGATAGATTGCCAGTCTACAACAAATTAACAACAAATTATTCACCCGAACCAAACATTTTATACAAGAAGTCTTACCAAAACGTTTCTGAATACCTCTTTTGGCACATTAATTTAGCTTGGCTGGGATTAAATACCAGAATAAATGCCTTTTATCAGTAGGTATTTGTTACAAACATCTTATACAAAATTAAAATTTTGATATTTGATGTGTGACAGGGTTGACATTGACATTTGATGAAACCTGTCGACTACCTGTCATGACGTCACTTCCTGGAACCTGTGAAATTGTGTCACTTTTTGGTGGGAACTTGCTAAGGTAGCATATGCCTTTGCCTTAGGGGGCGATTAGAGAAAAGTGAAAGGGTGGTGAGTTAAGCAAGTTTTTTGAGTGAAAGTTGTACCTTGGGGTGCCTTTCACACTTCCAACCGACGGTTGTTTTTTATCGACTTTTTTATTTGCACACGTGGCCATTTAACATCAAAGGTAAGCTTTTAATACCCATTTTCCATAGTGCACGTGTCATTTTCTTTGAAATAATCACAGCCAAGTACAAAGTAAACTAAGACAGATATCGGTTGTGCTCTAGGCTAAGTCCCTATCTTCAAGCCTTCACGTCTCAAGTATCAGGTTTCGAAGCCTCAAGTCACCAGTGCTTTTACATCACCGCAAACACACTGCGCCAACCACTAAGTCACATTCGCACATTCCACTACCACTACTACGGGTTCAGTCACTCAGACTCAGCACGCTTACCTGGTTCGGAGGCGTACGGGAAGCCACTAGGTCTACGGGGAGACACCATCTCAAATTTCGGACTGTCGTGAGGGACTCCAGATTGCTGCCTGCCCACTTGGCAGCCTGCATTTCACGAACATTGCTTATTATCTCCGCAGGCTCTTACCTTGTGCCTACGCTAGTATTTTGGCTTGTGCCCGTAACCTACAAAGGACATTTTTATGCTTCATTTTCATGCTGTTTGCACGCTTACCTTCGATTTGATTTATAGATGCTATACCATTTATTTGGCTCTGCCGTAGAGTAGCTTTAAAGCTTGAATAATTGAACCCTACCTCAGGTGAGGGTTTATCTCGGCTTTCGTACACCTGGTATACCAAGGTATTGGGCTCCTTAGGGGGCGCTTGTACTTGATTTTGTCCCCGTTATTTCCAACAGATAGGTTTGCGGACGTAGATGTCATAGCGAGGTTACAACCACAAAATATCAAAGGTGTTATACCACCAAAACATAAAAACCATAGAGCTTACAAAACGCAGAGCCTCCAGGGCCACACCTAGGCGGAACCAACCGCGAGTGTTTAGATAATTATACGATCAAACGAACTTACCTGTGAAGCTTTGATCGAAATTATATGAAGCGCTTCGTCCGAATAGATCACTTTAATTACTTGGTAGTACCGTCTTCCGGTGCTAGGTGTCGCCACATATTCACATAGGAAAAGACTTTACGGGCCGTTCCCTCTTCCATAATCCCAAGTAGGCGTCGAAATGTCATTTGTTTAAAAGATCCCGATATTTTGTTTTGGGGCCCTTTCATTGGGTTGGGTGGGAAAAAAGTGATCTATTCGGACGAAGCGCTTCATATAATTTCGATCAAAGCTTCACAGGTAAGTTCGTTTGATCGTATAATTATATTTCAGTGCTTCGTCCTCTAGGTCACTTTAATTACTTGGTAGATGTTTAAAGATTACAAAATATCGTGGAGTTATGAAATGTCTTTATTTAGATAATACAGCTTTTGAAAAAGCTTCCCTATTTTCTATAGGACGGTTATAAAATCTTACAAAAGTTTGGGAGGCCTGTGACCATCCAGCAGTCCTTCTAATAGTGTCAATAGAAATTCCAGCTCCGAATGCTTTTGACGTAGTAGCATGTCTGACGGAATGAGCTGTGAATATTTTTGTGTTTATCCCTGATTTTGCCAATGTTTTCTTGACCCAATTGGCCAAGGTTTGCTTCGATAGGGTCCCAAATAAGTATGGCGAATTCTCTATCTTACTGGCGATTTTTTCTATGTAGCAAAGTAAGGCCGATGCGGCGCAGACAGCTGGATTGTCTCTGAAGAAAGGGATATATAAACAAGGCTGTTGTGCCCCAGGGCCAGAGGTCTTGATTGGGTCTGAGATTATAATCTGGGCATAATCTGGTTCGAAGATAATGTTTTCCATGCGTATTAAGGAGATGGTCTGCAGTCTGTGTCCAGTCACTAAAATAAGGAGTGTAACCAATTTCATTCCAAGTTCCCTTCCTGATAAATTCTCATTAGGATATTCTTGTTCTAAGTAATTCAATACTATGCTGTTATCCTAAGTAAATGTATACCTCGGTCTGTTGGGCCTTTTTTTTGCGACTCCTTTTAAAAATCTTCTTATACTTAGATCTTTGGCTATTTCTCCTGGTAGGATCAATGACAGAGCCATTCCAAAGGACCAGCGTTTTGTTACCAACATTTGTTGGAGAAATTCCAGTATGTCTGATATGACAGCTGTATATATAGATGTCTTCTTTTCTTTGAAAGCGATAAGTCCACCAGGCAAAAAGGGACGTGTTGTACTGCTTGAATGTGGTTAATGATAAGGAGTCTAAAATTGTTGGTATAGAGCTTATTGAGGTGCCTCTTCTTTTAAATGCTTCGTAGATAATCTCCCGGCAACCAGGATAAGTTGTGCTGACAGGAGATGTTGGGTCCTGAAAGGCGAATGAAGTAAATTAGTATGCGGGGGAAATTTCAGTAGTTTATTAATCAATAGTTTTTTAAACAGAGGGTACCATGGCTGGCCAGGCCAATCGGGGACTACCACAATACCCGCCGCGTCATCTGCAATAATTTTATTTAACGTTCTTAATATCAAAGCAAAAGGTGGAAAGGCATAGAAATTTAGGTTTTTCCAGCATAGGATAAAAGCATCTACAGCCTCTGAATCAGGATCTCTTAGCCAGGAAATATATATTTTACATTTATTATTATGGAAGCAAAAAGATCGATCTCTGGTACTCCGAACTTGGCCACTATTTCTTTAAATGCGTAATTTGCTAGTTCCCATTCCGTCTCTATAGACTTATTTCGAGAATCCTCATCTGCTTTATTTTGACTAGAAGGAATGTACGAAGCATAGAGAAACAAATTTCTAGCTTCACACCACTGCCAAATATTTTTGGTAATTGAATGAAGCAATGCATGTTGTACACTACCCATTTTATTAATACAAGCTATTGCCGTCGTGTTATCTACTCTTAGTAAAATAGTTTTAGATTCCAAATGCTTTGCCAAGGTCTTTATGGCAAAGAAAACGGCCTTCAGCTCTAGAACGTTAATATGTAAATTAGTTTCCTCGTCTCTCCACCAACCGTGTGTTACCCTGCGAACTTACTGCCCCCACCCAGTTTTGCTAGCGTCAGAAAATATTTCTATTGCATAAGTTGTAGCACGGATATCATTAGTGGATATTTGTATGTTATTTTCCCACCATTTTAAATCTTCCTTTAGTTCAATGGAAATGTGTGTACTTCTATCATAATTACCCTGGCAATTCTGTAAGGCTAGGAACTTCTCTTTTTCAATAACCTTCGTATAGAGCCTACCATATTTAATCGCTGGGCATGCTGATCCAAGTATGCCAGCAACCTGTGCCAGGTATCTAATTTTGCAAGAGGACAGTTGGCTCAATTTTTTGACACAACGCACAATCCTCTCTCGTTTCTCGGGAGTTAGTATGATTTGCATTGAATCACTGTCAAAATAAAACCCCAAAAAAAGACATTTCTGGGATGGACTTAGGCAGCTTTTTTCCCTGTTAATTAAAAAACCCAGTTTTTGTAAGTTGTTACAAAGGTTGTATTAGAACTAGCAACACTTTCTTTGTGAATAAAAAAGGAGCTATAGATAATCCAAATGGAAGGGCCAGGAATTGATAATAATTTTTTTTGAATTCAAAACACAAGTACTTATGGTAAGAATGGTGTATAGGAACTAAAAAGTAAACATCCTTTAAATCAATCTTGGTCATAAAGCAGCCCTTATTAACCAGGTTTGATGCTGTTCTCCAATCTTCCATCTTAAAGTGAGGGGGGTCAATATATTCATTTAGCTTTTTTAAGTTCAAGATAAACCTTTGCTTCCCATTAGGTTTTTTCATTAAAAAATATGGAGATAAAAAACTTCTCGCAGTGGGGGTACACTGCCTGATGACGCCTTGATTTAATAAATTATGTATTTCTGATTGAATAAGTGACTCCTCAGATCCTGTAAAATTACATTTGGGAACACTATTTTGGTAAGGTGGTGTTTTAAATGGAATTTTGAAGCCCTGTATCCAGTCAATAATATATGGCGGAGCCCTTATTTTTTGCCAATTGGCAACATAGTTACGCAGCCTACCAGCTAAAGGCACACCTACCTCGAGGTTTATTTCCTCGAATTGGGAGGTCTTGGTTTTCCCTGGTACTGACGAGGTAGTTGACGTTTGGTACGACCATTGTCCGGGATTCGCCCGCGCTGTCGTGAGTCCCTCGGAAACCCCGACGGGCGATTGTAGTTTAACTTGTTAGATTGTATTGGCCTTAATGACGATATTGCCGACGTAGGTAGCCTAGACTGATTTCTGGCTGGGGTTACATTTTTAATTTCCCTGCTAATACCCTTTGCCGTTTTTATTGCTGTGATTTGCTGGCCAAAATCCTTTCCGTACAGGGTTTCATCAACCGGTGTTGCCATTGCTAAATCCGCTACCGGTTTTTGTAGGTTTGGGTTGATAAGGGATCGACGCTCAATTGATAGACTATGATGTAAGTCGCAGAAAATTATCCCAGCATCATTGATTGCAGGCAGAACCTGAGACATTATTCCTTCTGGGATATCTCCAGACCTGACCAGGTAATCTAAAGAGTTACTCAAGATTGCCAGACCCCTGCCCAGTTGTTCTTGAAAACCAGTCTGGTGCTTGTCTCTTATCAACTCTCGGGAAGTCAATGTCGCTGAGATCTCAGCATTCAAAGAAGGGGCTCCTAAGAAAATATTCTTTGGTGAAACATATTTTAGTAAAACCTCATTTTTTGGTTCTGCTCGCAGGCCATTTGCTAGAATATATTGCCACCTTCGAACAATGACATCATGCAATTCAAACTTTTCTAGTGGTGCAACATTAGGGTCCTCCCCTAGAAGTCCCAAGATATTGGCTGGTAACTGCTCACCTGCCTCACCTCTCGGGCTTCGAGCAAGGTCTACAACAGAAATTAATGTCTCACCTCGCGGGCTTCGAACATTATTAAACTTAGTAGCCTCACCTCTCGGGTTTCGAGCTAACTCTGCCGCAGTTGTCTCACCTCCCGGGCCTCGAACAACCTCAGCAAATGTGTGCGTGTCTAACTGATTACTATCAAGGGCAGAAAATTGCGTCCTTGGACAGATCGAACTATGGCCATCCTCGTCTGAAGACTGTCTAGATTCTGTACGAGAGTAGGTTCGTCTTCGCTTACGACTAACCTGAGAACTTGAGCGACTGGTGGGACTGGTGGTATCGCTTCTTGTACTACAATGTTTGACGTCACTCCCCGCGCCACGTGGTAGCCGGTCTATCTGCTTTTGTAGCCTCCTGATTTCATCATCGTAATTTTTGTACTTTATAGATTCAGAATTCCTCGACTCAGATCGTTTTCGCTTTTGTCTTTCCCTGTGTTTTTCCATTTTTCCTGCAAGAAAAACTATAAGAAAATCGCCTGCGATGCGATGACACCGGGCGCCAAAAAAACGAATGACATTTCGACGCCTACTTGGGATTATGGAAGAGGGAACGGCCGGTAAAGTCTTTTCCTATGTGAATATGTGGCGACACCTAGCACCGGAAGACGGTACTACCAAGTAATTAAAGTTATCTAGAGGACGAAGCGCTGAAATATAATTTTCTTTGTGATAACTTCTGATTTGTTTTATTTACTTAGCTTATTCTGTGATTAACAATATAACAATAGATATTCTAACTACCTGTGATACTTATACCTAGTAAAAAGTTGCACATATTATATTTCAGTAAGAAAATATCTTGCTTCTTTTATTTATTTACACCTCCTGGTTGGTCATTAATTCGAGAGCAATCAAAAAGTGTAAAAAATTTTGATTTTTTCTTCTTGCAAAAAGGCAGACGATGGAGAAAGTTTTTTTGTTATCTTAAAATCTGAATATACTTTTAATCAGCCTCCACACCTCAAATGAAGGACATTGAGACTGAATCCCTATAGGTCCAATGAGATTGCCTTCGATATCATGAATCTAAAAGATACATATTTTCACACGTCTATCTTACTCCGGAATAGGAGAAATCTAAGGTCCTATTTCCCAGAACCTTTTCTGTGAGCCCACTCATCTTAGGGGCTGCAGTTGGCCCATATATTCCACGAAATTGATATTAGTTCATTACCTAAACGATTCCTCAATCGTAGCCCAAAGCAAGGAGAATTACGATAGAGCTTCTTACTTAGCCCTGAACCTGCTTCAGTCGTTGGGGCTATCAACCAATACCTAATCTATGAAAAACGTTGAGGACAAGTCCTAAAATTTAAGCGGCCCTGCCCTACACTCTGGAATCTGGCCTTTTCAATATATAGTGACTGCGCAACGCGCACTGCCTCTATAACAATGTCAAAAAAGGACACCGTAAATTTTGGGCCTTAAAAGATCTCATAAAATTCGGCCGTACCCACCTTATTTTAGTTCTATAGAAATAACTCGAGAGCTAACTGAGAATCCCTTGTTTTTCCATCGAAAACGGAACGGGCTCACTGGTCGTTAATTCTCTAAAACATAACCGAACTGGAATATTGCTCGATACAGACTTCCTTGCCAGCAAATGCCAATCCTACGTTTATTGACATAAACATCCACAAGCACTTTCAGCAGGCAGGTACCTGCTCGTACAGTGCGCCGGATAGACATGCATCTCCATGCCTTTTCACCCCTTTGTCTGTATTTACAAACCAGGGCCCGGCAGAAGATGGTGACAATTACAAAACGGAGGGCATAGTAGGATACCCGATTAAATTTGGGACTATTAACCCGAATACTCACCTATTAAAATGCCATACTTTTATTATCGTACAAGTTTTCCCTAGTAGGTACATGTGAGCTTAATAAACCGCCTTCACATTAAAACAGCTGCACAATATAAACTATCTGCTTACAATCATCCTTGGATACAAAGGACGAAATAGGTAACAAATATATGTAGGTATAAGCACAGAAAACATGGCCTACGTCCCTTAGGCTATACTTTGTATAGTAGCACTCCTGCCACAAATTACGTATTTCACTGTTTAAAGGAGTGGTCCTTCAAATTCCTTATAAACAACGAATATGGTCTACAGGCCCTTATTTCTAACCTATTTAAAACAGCAGGCATAAATAATAAGCAACAACCATATGTCTGGGACATTAATTCTAACCTTAATTTACTTGTATGTACAACCACACTCAGGGACACACATACAAAAAGGACAACACTCTAAGAGATTAACTTATGGGTATACCTACCAATAATACAACCAATTTTACCATCCACATCTTTAAACAACTACGGGGTATTCTTTTGCTGATGTCTTCGGACCGGACGTCGTTGTATAATTAACAGATCAAACTAACCTACCTGTGAAGTTCGATCGTAATTATACTAGACTCCGGTCCGAAGACATCACCTCCCTCCCTCTCGTCATCCCAGGTGGTAAAATTGAGTTCTTTAAACTTATTGACGGGCGGCCGGCAGGAACATATAGGAGCGGCCGGCAGGCGAGGGCAGGAGAGTGGGGGAATTTTGGTCTTTAAAATATCGTGGCTAGAAAGGAATACTACGTGGTATTCTTTTGGTGATGTCTTTGGGCCGGAGTCTAGTATAATTACGACCGAACTGTACAGGTAAGTTAGTTTGATCTGTTAATTAAAGCTAGGGACCTTGTTGCCTATGTAAACTTTGGAGAACCGTAAAACGTTATTGTCAGATCGGACGGTTTTCATTTAATAATGTGATATTAGGCGCCACCGGTTATGTTATGGTTAAGAACAACAGCAGACTTTCCGATTTGTGGTCTATAGTTTACGGAGCAGCATCAGTACCTCACATGCTTTCTGGGCATGCTTATGCTCGAGCTATAAGAGCACATTTGCTCACATATTCAGCTCTATCTACGATAATGCTAGAGGAGATGCCTTATAGAGGAAGTTGACAAAAGTTACCTGCAACAGGTACCTACTTATGAATTTTGCTGAAAATCAAACTTATTTTACCACAATTGTGCTCAGTTATGGTTACATTATCATGAGTTGGTCACAATAATTGCAATGCATTTCATGCAGGCTGAACGGATAGGAAATTGGAAACTTCATCTAGATTGTGTAAGAGCTGTGTTGCCAATTTTCCACGCAAGTGGACATTTTCCAAAAATATAGGGAAACATTGTATGAGACATAAACGATGTAGAATTTTGTTGCAAATAATTTAAGTCCTATTAATTTTTCACGCCACGGTAACGATTTTCAAGATAAATTTAAAAAACTAGCAGGTAACATTAGAGGGGATTTCTTAAGCTAAAGGGATGAAGCACCCTTCTATGATGTGGGAACTCTTTTGATCTATATTCACTTGTCTTTAGAGAATTCTTAGTGGTTTTTTGTTTATGGATTTGAGTATTTGCAAATATCTTTTAAAATTTAATTAAATAAATTAATAACAGTTACAACAAATGATCATTTCAAAAATCTTTTTATTTATGGTAAAATTCGCTGAAATAGTCTGAAGGTGGGATAAACTTTACTTAACAATTTTTTAACACTTAACCTTTTTAATAGCGTCTTTGATAATAATATAAATATGTATAATCAGAAATATCATTGCATGGTTGTGAAGTCGTTGTTCCGTGGTAGAATCTTCTATTGCTGTAAATAAACAAATACCTAATTGGTAAATAAGGATTTACTAATTTTCTTATATCTTACAGAATTTAGTCAGACTCGGAATTTTCTTCACTATCAGATAACACTCTGGGAACCATTTGTAATTTAATTTATTTGCACAATGCAACAAATTTCTCTTGTAGGCACATTGTGACCCGTTGCAATCTATACCACAATTTTTTGACGATTTTGCTTTCTTAAGGGGTAAGAATGATGTAAAATGTAAGGAGGGTTTTACATTTTAGCAATAAAGTAAAGTGCAAACGAAAATCTCTTCTAGAAGGAATATCTTAGCATTTAAACTCTACTATTTGTTGTTTTTTCGTTTAATAAAAATATAAATTTTCTAAAAATAATGACACTATAGACTGGTTTCCACGATTGGAAGACGAAAATGTGTGCGTATTTATTTTTTATATACGCTGTTTCATCATTCCGGTCAAAAACAAAAAAAAGTACGTTTTATTAAGACTATTTTTGGTCATAATGACGCGAGGTGCTGCAACTGGACTGTTGTAGAGGAGAGGAAGTTTTCCAGATCGAGCAGGGTGAGGTAGGTATATCTCAAGAAAAGCTTCCATTCCAGCCAAGAACACCAACCAGCAATATTACGTAAGTGGTACCTTTTTAATGTCACTGTTCCTGCAATTTTATTGTTTATTCATCACCGCTTTGCCTGAGAAATGGGAAGTGAAATAAAAAGACGATGCCGAGTGAACATCTGCTGTTATAATACGTTCGTTATTAGGCCACTACTACGATTATTTTATACAGGAACAGGACCGAGAGGACCTAAGCCGTGATTTTTATATTTACCGTGTTTATGGGAGAATTTTGAAGCGCCGCATAGCGGTCAAGTACTGAACTGTAGTTTGTACATTTTTTCAATTTGATATAAAACCTTGAAGAGAAGTAGATTATGAGATTTTCAGGCGTTGGTCACTGGGCGTAGGTATATCGGACGCTGGGTGACGGCGGACGCCGAGTGAACCAAATTTGATTCATTGCGGATGCCCGATGACGTGTCGTAAAGAAATATATGTATATATATATACTATATATAATATATGTATATATATATATACTTATCCAGGGCATCTTGTGACATCCGGTAAAAAGTGCGGCTCTGTGACATCCACACGAAGGAAACACATTAGCCCCAAAACAAAAATATGACTGAATATGAGGAGAGGATTCGATTAAGCTATTAACAATCGAACCATACACGAAATGAAAAAATTAAATTTCCTATCTCTGTGAAGTCCGTCGTATATCTTATATACATTCTTACGTAACGGTGCTTGCATCATCCGCCAAAATATTACGGATTTCGTGACATCCGTGCAGCGTTGCCACTTCACCGACTGTTGCACTACAATCACGGCGATAAATAAGCAGGTGGAAGGGCGGGGGCCGCTGCGGTGGCTAGTGATTAGTGAACTGTGGATTGTTTACTACGGTTCAACGCAGAGGCTGTTTGACATGCAGTAAGGTTTGCCTAAAAAGATATAATCTTTCTCTCGCAACAAACCTTACTGCAGCTCAACACAGGAGGGTGTTTAAACGTAGTAAACTTTGTCTGCAATTTCGCATTTTAACACACTTCCTAATCATTATTAGCATTACGTAAATTATAATATTATATTATACTGGTTTATTAAGTAGTATTATTAGGTAGGTAATGTTTTGAGAGCAGAAATGATTGAAAATAAAATAAGTAGTAGGTACAAAATCAAACTAACATTTTATAAGCACAGGCACTTGAAACGAAAAAAAAATTAAATACCTATCTACGTTTAAAGGTGGCAGACACATACATTGTTTCAAAGAAATACTAAAAATAAAGTAACAAGTAAAAAGACATAAAACCATTTAAAGAAAATTTTGGGACAATTATTATTTGAAATGGACATAAATGTAGGCCCGGAAAACTATTTATTTATTTTAAGGTGGAACTCGCAGTGTATTAAAGTAGCAATCTTTTGGACCCGTTTTTTTCCGTTATTTTCCAACCAATTTTGATGATTTTTTTTTCATTGTATTTAGAAAAGTAATAGCAAGAGATTGATGGTTTTACCTTTTTCATATTCTGATTTATTTATTCAAAAATCGTATTTCTAGGCCGAAAATCAAAATTCTAAAACCATCAATCGATCGGTACAACGTCTCTAAACAGTTTTCTTTTTTTAAATCGGCAATAAAGTGAAAAATGACAGTAAAAAATGGGATTTAGTGACATTTTCTTTCATTTTATTCGGCTGGCGTACTCCCCTACGTATGGAACGCGGAGAGGGGCATCGCCGGGGTCGTACGTGACTTGTACCTCCCCTCTCTAGGCAGCGGACATCATAGGCGATGCAGTTTTTATTGCTTTTTAAAAAATATGATAATTTCGTCGTTCCAGAATTAGCTCAGGAAGTGGTTCGTCGGTTTAACAGCGACGGATTTCCGATATTTCGTGTATGCTTTGGTGTTATTATTGTGTTGTTTTGTTGATACGTTCTTTTTGAACATTTTGTTGTTTTGTTTTTGACATTGCCGCTGTTATTTTTGCTGTCAGTGTTGTTGTTTTGTTATCATATTGTTGACTTAACGTTGGCTATAAAAGGTCGCGAAGAGAACCGAAAAGCAGGAGGATTTCTGTTAGGAAAATTTTGCTATTGACTCATGATGATTTTTCAATTTATTATACTTCATTTAAACTGAATTGGTCCTTATCTTCGAAAAAAAATTGTCTGCGGCGCATTTTAGTAAGCAGACACCTCTAAGTAGGTACTCTTTTTATTACCCGCTTAAAAAACAACAATCTTTATTGCCCCACCTTCAAACAAATTGCAATTTACCCATACCTACCTACTACATTGGCCAGCCAGAAAATTTTTGCAAAAATTATAGACATAATGTGTCCCTTTGAAAAAATATGATAATTTATAGGGCACTATGAGCACTAACTTTTATTTTTACTTCCACATAACAAAAGGCGGTGTTCATTGTTGTTATTGATAATTTTTGCTGGATTTTTGTCAGTTAAAAATCAACAATAAAATAGAAATTTGATACCTAACACATTTTTGTCTCCTGCTCTATGAAAGAAAACAGAGTATTCTTGCTTACTGCACAAATGATTATGCGCCCGCATAATTAGCAAAAAAAATTACCTACCATTGACTTAAAATTGTATATTCATATTATATTTGACCTTGAAAATTTCAGGAATTTTCGCCTGCGGCGCATTTTTTATAACAAAAATTATATTCAATTTTTTTACCCTCCCCCCTCCCCTCCTCTCCCCACCAACAAAGTAACGCCCTGTAGGTACCTATCCCTCACTTCTCAAATATGTACTGCCCTGACAGGAAAGTCCTTTGTCCTGCCTGAAGTTTCTGTCTGGCTACGGCCCTGTATTGGCATTATTATATGATTCACTACTTGTATACCTAACATAATTTATTTATTAATATAAACAATAGAAAGGGGTGTTTAAAAACAAGGTGCCATAATTTCTGGTACAAATAGAATGTAACAAAATAATGGTCTTTTCCTAGTTTTTTGTTTTTGAGATACTTAATCGAATTTTGGTTATGTCTTGGTACAAACATGTTTTTTAGTAGGTATGCTAATTTTGCCGGTATAAGCCATAATAATCGTATCTATTGGACAAAATTTCACAGTTCCTTTGGAGCCAAAATCAAATTTTATAAAGCGGGATAAAAATTTGATAAACTAGGTAAATTCACATTATTATTATCATTTGATGGGCAAAATATCAGGTTGAGGACAAAAACAACAATATCTGTTTTTTTAGAATGTGCCGACTTTTCGAAGTATATTTTTCGTCTTCTTCAGGGCTAAAAATGCTAACTATAGTGTATATGATACAACAATAAATTACATAAACATATAACAACTATATAGGTACGCTTGGAAAGTTAGGATAACTTGAGAACAACCATAACTATGTGTACAAACAAACGTAAAAGAAACAATACAAAAATACAGAGTACTCCCTATTCTATATCACAGATATTTAAGTCAATTATACAAAATTTCATAGAGCACATAGGTATCACAGGATAAAATGATACAGAAACGAAACCAAATCATTTGTTAGTCAAAGTTGGCGATCAATGTAGAACGTAAATATATTTATGGTCGGGACGTCAACGAGAACAGCTATATAATTAGATTTTTTCCCCAAAAAAACCTCAGTATGTTACAACAAAAAATTAGTTCGGTAGATATCAAGTTATGGATTATTTTTTATTTATTTTTTTTATAATTTAACTACTTATTTTACAGTTATATACTGGGTGTATTCATTTTACTACCTGTAATCATTATCTTTTACTTTTGCAAATTTGATGTATATCGTTAACAGGCCTTTACAAATATTAGATACTTAGACCTGCTACATCAGTTCTAAAATTCACCGTTGACTTTGTAGATATGTGAATCATCTCACTAATAGTTCTTTTATAATAATATGGCTCTCTGTCTAGAATCTTTACTTCATCAAAGTCAAAATCATGTTTTGTCAAAAAATGGTGCTGTGCTAAGGCAGTTTTTTCAAATTTGTTTTTTTTTCTCTCACGACAATTATATTGATGTTGATAGACTTGATTTTTTAAATACTGTTTTGTAATACCAATGTAACACTTATTGCAATTTTTGCAATTGATTTGATGCACTAAATTGGAATTGACCATGTGAGGTGTTTTGTCTTTTAAACATGATAATATAGATTTTACCTGTCTGACAGGATAAAGAGGGTGACTAGATTTTGACCTTTTCTATTTTTTTCTGACAAATTGCGGATATATGGAAACTTAAAATATAATGGATAGTTGTTTAATTTTAAAATAGATTTTATTTTTTCTTTGTTTTGTTTGTGAAAATGAGGACTGCTGAGAGAGGCTGATCTACGTATTAAATTTTTAATAGTGCTAACTTTATGTGACTGTGGATGACCGGACAAATAATTCAGCACTGTCCCTGAGCTTGTTGGTTTGGTGGACAATGTACCTACATGATCTCTGACAACCAAAACATCCAAAAACGGGAGTTGATTATCAGATTCTGTTTCCATTGTAAATTGTATCTGTGGCTGAAAATTGTTAATAATCTAATTAAATTACGAAAAAAAGACCTCTCGAGCTTGCATTAAATTGTAACTGGATGAAACAAATTGTATCTTATGTATTTTGATGCGCTCTGTCCAAAAAAATAAAAAATTAAATGTAGCCCCTGGTCGAAATTTTCTAAATTGGGAAAAACCGGGTTTTCCGGATTTTCTCAAGGAAAATTGCTAATTATCTCGCCAAGTACTACCCCTATGGTAAAAATAAATGCACCAGTCGAAAGAGGAGGCAAAAATAGTTCGGAAATTCATATACCCATATTTTTAAGGCGTATTTCTCGCCGCCAGAGGCGCTTATACCAAAAAGTTGCTTTTTTCGTTTTTTTGATCAGAACCATGAACACGAAATTCACGTTGAATTTGTGGCGAAACTATAAGTGTTAGGCCATAATATGTGCCTATGAGAGATTTTGTTTTTTTTTTTGGCTTTCAAACAAAATAGGTCCTGCGGTGAAATCTGCCATAGTTTTTCGGAAATTTGCAAAAAACCGGAAAGGGAAATTTTTTGAAATTCTTTCTCATGCGATTTTGGCGCGGTTTTCCGGGACTATCTAAAAAAAATTTTTTTGGTAGAAAGCTTACTTCACCTTCGGAAAGAACGCAAAAAAAATACACAAAAAATATACTGTAAATAATTTTAGGAAATTAATCCTAAGCCTGTGTGTAAGTTCCAACTTGGTGATAAGATAAGTTTGTTTTTTGTTCTCTAAAATCTGGTTTTTCGCGATTTCAAAAAAAAACTTGAAATACAAGAAGATATATATGCTAAACAAAAAATGCGTATTTTCTGGTTACCTTTCGAATGAGGTCGGGTGGCGAAATCTGTAATATTTTGCGAAAAATTTGCAAAACATCAATTTTTTGACCTACTGATTATTACGTATTTTCAGGCACTCTTGTAGATGGAAACAAAACGAAATTGCGCTAATGTCTGTAAGGTGCCCAAATTACGGAAAAGGTCGACAGTGTGCTTGTTCTTACTCGAAAACATTGAAAATTTTGGATTTAAGAGAAAACCACTTTTGTTTTATGAGCAATTTCCTAAGACCAAAAAATGAGTATTTTTCGGATATATTTTGAATGTGATAAGTCGCATGCCCAAATCTGCAATAGTATGCAAAAATATGACAACAAGTTTTTTCTGAATTTTTTTCCCCATTTTTTCTCTCTCTTTCAGTAAATCGACAAGTCATTGTTATTCAACGATATTTTCCTCCATTTAAAAGAAGACGGCAGAATATCTGGAAAGCAATGGCCTTTATCTCAACGAGAACCTGAACATTTACTTTTGGGATGATTGTCAATAGAAACCATTTTGTATACATTTCTCTGGCAATGTTCGGCACTCAAAGCGCGCAAATGGAATGCAAGATTTCTGTCTCCATAGCCTACTCATTTTTTTACTTAAACTGTTATCAGAGATAAATTTCCATCGGGAACCGCTAATTTAATTTCCAAATGAACCAAATGTGTTCATTTATTTGTATTCTCTTTACATAACTCTTTTTAGATGAAAGTAGTTAACGACGTGAAAAATAGACTAGGTTTGTGTTCATCAAACCTTTGAAATTAAATCAACTTTGCACCAAGCTTAACATAATTTTTTAAACCAAATAGAGATTGTTTAAGAAATCAACTGGTTAGGTTAGGTAAAAATTCAACTTTCAATAAATACATTTCAGTTGAAATGTTTGGAATTTTTTTTACAAAAACACGTAAAAAGTTAAATGTTATCAAGGGTCTCTGAAAATTGGTATGTAGGCCAAAAATTGCAAAAGAAACAACTTTTTCTAATAACTTTTATCGAAAATGTGTCAAATAAAGCCGATTTTGGATAATTTTTGAAAAAAATGTCAATTTTGACAGATACCGCAAGTCACGTGGTCGACTCTTGCGACGTCATTTTCATCCTCTGACAAGCACAAATCGATGGCAAAGTCAAATTAACATTTTATCCAAAAATAAAAAAAAATCCCTTATGGTGCCTGCTTCAATAGTGACACTGTACGATTTTTGGATCCCGCGGAGCGCGTGTAACGGGACTTTTGTCGGGGGAATTCTAAAACTTAGAATAGACATGCAGACTTGTAACTTCGTACACATGTTGAGACGACATCCAATTTAGGTTTGCCCACCTTTCAGACCAAGTAATTGAAAATTGCCAATTTAGGCAACTTTTCCCAAAAACCATGTTTTTTTGGTACTCACACAATGAACAATGTCAGAAAAATAGACAAAATATTTTTGACGAATTTTCTATAACGTAGTGGTATTCTAGACACATTGAGGTACTAAAAAATAAAAAAATTCTAGTCATTGGGTGCATTTTTGGCATTTCATTTTCAAAAAAATATATTTTTTTGGGGAAAAAAAAATTTAATTCTTTGATATCTTGGCCAATTATAGTCCTATTTCGGTAAAACTCATACAAACATAAGAATGGACATTCAAGAGTAAGCTCTGTCAGTGGCATTAAAAAATTTCAAATAGTTTGCCTGTTACAGGCAACCAATGAAATTAGGTCATTTGCCCCTCCGCCATATGCCCAATTTTGGGATTTTTCTTGCGTCCCTCTGGATATCAATAGTCTCGTCCCTTACATTCAAAACGCATTTTTGTTTTTCAAATATCTTAATTTTTACCAAAGTTATGAAAACTTTAGTGTTCGAACATTCAAATTTTCGGCCTTCAGCACCCAATTTTTTCTCAAAATACTACATACATTTCAATCGTTTATATCTCGGGAACGGTGCCTCGGATCAAAATTTTTCAAGGGACATGAAAATTACCACTTTTCCTATGCTTTAAAATGGTGTAAACCCCGTTTCAAAATATTGATTCGTTTCCAAGATACGCCTGCGCAAAATCGAAAAATGAACATAACCCCAAATTTGGGCAATTTCGACCCGGGGCTACATTTTTTTTTTACTTTTTTCGGAAAGACCTCAAAATACATAGGATTCGCTTTAATTCATAATGTTACAATTTTTTGCAAGCTTAAGTCCGTAATTTAATTCGACTACAAATATCTGTAGCAACTCAGATTCATGGTTTTTTGGAATGGCTAAAATTATGTCATCAACATACAGTTTTAAGAAAGGTACCTACTAGTGGAGCGAAATCGGGCTAAAAAGTCGCTCCGTTCTCAAAAAAAAAAAAAAATTGTGGGTAGATCAGACTAGATCAGACCCCATAGGTGTTGTTAAGTACATCACTCTGCATACGAAATGGCGATTTAAGACATTTTTTTGTGGTCGAGACCTTTTTTATTTCGAAAAAACGGAAATTGTGTTTTTTACGTTTCCATCGTCATATCTTTGAGAGTAGTGGAGCTATTGACTCGATTTTTTTTTAAATTGAAGTTAACATATGAGCGCTTACAACGAATGCCATTGTTATTGTCCAATATTGTTTATTAACCACTTTAAGTAGCAACAAAATTGCAAGGTTATAAAAAGTGTCATGAAATTTTCACTAAGCGAGAAACTTTTTTATTTGCGGAAATTTTTATATACATGCTGCAAGGGAAATGTGCCCAAAACATAAAAGAAGTTTTTGGTAAAAAAAATTACCTATAGCGCCTATAGTTTTTGAACTGTGAATTTTTTTGTGGCGCACGCTACTCACGTGGAACGCAAAATTAATCCCTTGCGTGAGAATATCCACGCGTGGCAGGCATGTCTCAACAACTAATGCGTAGTTTACACGCGCAAGTGAAACTATCACAAGTATAAATATCTTAGAGCACTTCCTAATAGTTTGCCAATGTAAACCCTCTCAGGGAGAACTCACTGCCATTGTAAACGATCTCTAAAAGACAAAGAGTAGGTAAGTCTCTGGGAGCGTTTACATAAACTATTTGGAAGTACTCTCAGATATACGACTTGTGGTAGTTTTACCTCTCCGTGTGGACTATTCTATAATAGATCGCTGGTAAAATTAATTATTAATTTTAGACCAAATAATGTGGGTTCAAGCAGACCAATAAAATAAAATAAGAAATAAAATAACCAAATAGTTGATTTTTGGCAATTTTTGAGCAGTTGCCAGATGAACAAACAACCACCTGCTTATTTTATGTATCTGTTTAAAGTCACCATTTATTTAATGAACTGCAAAATAAAAAAAATTTATATTGATTTTTTATAATAATATTAAATTTGCACTTTTTTGCATTACACTTTTTGTCGGAACAAAAAGGCTTAAGCTTTGGCGTACAATGTTTGGTATGGATTCTTGAGATGAAAATATGCGAATTCAATTGTCATTTACTGAAGTCTATATCCATAAGATAAAGGATCTTCAAGTTGCAACTTCGCAACGTTACTTGAATACCATCTTTTTAACTGTACGTGCACCTGCAATTGCCAATAGTGAGACAATCCAATATATAATTTCAAACTTGTAATACCTCAAAAAATGTTCATTATATAATATATAATTTCAAACTTTTAATACCTCAAAAAATGTTAGTAGGGAAAAATTCGTAAGAATTTTTGTACAATTTTGTTTATGGAAATGAAATGTTTATTTATTTTATAGATTTTAGATTTTAACGTGAGTAGAGATACTAAGAGAGCACCAGACCAGACTTGTCGAAACCTGTCTGGTCTGGTACTCTCCTAGGTTTTGACCGTCTCCCCACTCTCTGCCCACTCCTATTAAAACAGCTAAATAGGAGAGGTTCAACTAAGATCTCATCAGACACGCAGATCATTTACAACATGTCCTTCTTAAATAGTTTAAACAATTTGTTGGTGAAAAATCTGGTGAATGTTCGGGACTTGGAAGTAAATAAAAAATTCGAGATCCAGTGTTATAAGAGAATAAATACCAAGTTTGGGGAAAAGGTAGTGGCGGAATTTGCCGACTTCAAGACTATCCTGCCTCAGCGTTTTACGGAGCAATTAACTCGAGAGCGAATTGACGAATTGAATGGTGACGACAAAAGGTATTTGTTAACAAGCTTGGGGCCCGTCGGCAAGACTACAAATATTATATTTTCTGAAGCATGAGCGAGAGACTGCGGCGATATATGGAGGCACTCGAAGAGCTGAGACACTTGATTATTATGTATGAACTAACTAAAAAGTTTAGAAATGTAAAATTGTAAAAATAAAAAATATTATTTGTTTGTGTGTTTTTTATTTCTCTAAGAGGGTGTGATTGAATAAACTTGTGTCAATCCAGTGCCGGTTGTTAGGCAATTTTGCTTCAATTATGTCCGGACACAAATATTCTGACAATTTAAACAGCAAAACATAAAAAATTGACTAGTGAATTATCCAGTGAGAAAATATTCTACATAATATCCAATTGGGCAATTGCTCAAGTCGGTCCTCCAAATTTCTCGAATATGCGTTTTTCCAAAATATTGTTTGTGTTTTTTACTTCGGATTTGAGGGGTATATCGATTGGTTTGATGCCGAGGGGTGAGAAAATATTGTCTGTGTTTTTTACTTCGGATTTGAGGGGTATATCGATTGGTTTGATGCTGAGGGGTGAGAGGTTCGACCAACAGAGAAGTAAAAAATTCTAGAGTTTTAAGAGGATAAATATTAACACGTTGACTGCCATGTGTATATATATTATGCACAGATTGGTCTGGTGCTGCGGGTCGATCAACAGAGAAGTAAAAAATTCGAGAGTTTTAAGAGGATAAATATGAACACGTTGACTGCCATGTGTATATAATATTATGCATAGATTCGTCTGCTGCTGCGGTTCGATTAACAGAGAAGTAAAAAATTCGAGATTTTTAAGAGGATAAATATTAACACGCCTTGTGTATATATATTATGCACAGATTGGTCTGCTGCTGCGGTTCGATCAACAGAGGAGTAAAAAATTCGAGACTTTTAAGAGGATAAATATTAACACGTTGACTGCCATGTGTATATATATTATGCACAGATTGGTCTGGTGCTGCGGGTCGATCAACAGCGAAGTAAAAAATTCCAGAGTTTTAAGAGGATAACTATTAACACGCCTTGTGTATATTATGCACGGGTCTGGTTCTGCGGTTCGACCAGGTAAAAAATTCGAGAGTCTTAAGAGGATAGTGGTTGTCGAATTTGCATGAAAAAAATTTGTGTGAAAATTATGTGTTTTTTACTACCCAATAATGGCTTTCAGGCTGCGGCCATGGAGGCAATGTCTGAGAAGCATGATTATGAGCGAAATAAAAAGTTTAAATTATGAAAATATTTGTTAATAATAGTTAAAATAGTCCTCAAGTTGTGTGAATTTCAGATGATAGAACTTGTCAGGAAAAAATCAATACTACGGCAGAGCGCCCATAATCGGCCGCCGTAGGGCTCCGCATCATAAACCCTCTAAAGGGGCCATTTACCGCAAAGGATTGCTTCAAGAATTTTGTCTGAAGTTTTAAACGTGGGAATATGTCGCGTATTTAGTTTTTCTACATAGATGATTTTAATTTGGTCTGTAGTACCATGATTGTTTAAATCTAAAAAATAACTTATTATTTGTTACATGAGTAGTACCATGATGGTTTAAATCTAAAAATAACTTGTTTATTATTAATGAGTAGCACCGTGATTAAATCTAAAAAATAACTTTATATAGCTAACGCCCTCTGGGTGCCAGCGTCTGCTTTACTAGTCGAGAAATTTTAACCGTTACTAATGGCGGGTGGCTTTCTATTGAGACTATTCGAGCGCCGGTATTTTGTATTCTTTTTTCTTCCTCGGTCCGCCAGATGGGTCTAGTGTGCAACTTCCCGACAGGAGCTTGTTTAAAATAGATAAGTTCTTGTCCTGGACAGAGGTCAGAGAGCAACGGTCGAGCTGGGGTTCAAAAGGTACAGCACTATTAGATATTAGTCAGTTATCAAGGAACCCCAATCAGCTCCCCGCCCCTTCTCCGTCACAATTCCGTCCGATCTGTACAGT